>JAOPJJ010000093.1:1127415-1143410 GCA_027122795.1 Enchelyopus cimbrius | reverse complement strand
GAACTCCTAACTGCCTTATAGTCTCCTCCACAAAAACATTGATTCCATACGAAGGCTTCACTTTCCAACGACAACATGGACGCTCCGGTTAAAAGACAACAAACAACCGCTTAAGAACAAATTAACAAAGAGATGAAGTGTAACGCGACAGCAACGCAGCCAATGCTAATGGCGGCGGGGAAACGGGAGTTAAGCTAAACACGAGGCCACTTATAACGCCCTAGCCCAGCCGGCCAAACCGCCGCGTCTGATCGACCAGACAGATTCTGGAACTTTCCCTGGGTTCTGCCCCGGCCCGCGTGTCTGAGAGCTGGAAACAGCCTGAGAACACTCTCTTCCTGGATCCCAGCGGGGGGGACGAGAGGCCGGGGCCCCTCCCTCCCTCCTTCCGCCTGTGGTCAAACGACAAACACATGTGTTTACGGCCCTGGGGGAGGAGACGGGGCCCCGCACTGCCCGTGTTTACCCCCGTGTTGTGACACCCGGCGGTAATAGCCCGTTTCACCTGCTCCGATTACATGTTGTGGGGTCCAACCTGCAACAAACAGAAAAACAAGCGGACACAATGCAGTGGGATCCTGCGCCGGCCCTTTAAGTGGCGCCTACTTCCTCTTTGAGGACCGGGTCCGCCTGGGAGCCTTAGCTAGCATCTCCCAGAGCCATGGCTTCCCAGATTCCCATATTCTCGGATTCTCAGATGCTTTGTTGTGAGGGGTTTGTCATTCTTTTGGAGTACACTTTGAGTTAATATTCATGTAAATCTTTCAATACTTTTATACAATACGATTTAGTTTAAGATGATTATTACTCTTTTAACTGTATCCAGTGTGTAACTATCTACATGGCAATCAATACGGATATTCCTTTTCCGTCTTCCGTAAGCAAGCAGCAAAAAGTGAGTTCAATCTGCTGTTGTCTGGCTCAGCAGCAAACAACAACAGGACGTGAAAAGTGTTTGTTGAAGCAGCTCTCCGTGAACTTGGTCTCGCTCTGTGGGAAAGACCGGCAGCTGGATGCAGTTTGTAAAATGGATGCCAGAGGACGACGAAGATGCTGGAGATGTTGATGGTGGTGAAGATTATCCTCATGTTAGCAGTATTTCCCTGACTCCCTTAAGAACACTTAGGAGACAAATACCAGATAAAAGGGGTACTCGAAAAACTATATACTGTGTGTACGTTGTCCAACGGTGAGCCAAGGCGACCGTTCTCCTTTTGCCTTAGCTACGCTGTAGCGACGTACAGCCGAACTGGACCCAAGCTAACCCGCATGTCACTCAGCGTTCATTTTCCTGGAGGTCGTTGTTGCTTTGGCTGGGGATGAGGCTCCAAAGCGCTGTAATTAGGGCAGGCGAGGGAGACTGCCTGTCCTGGTGGATCCCTGGGAGGACGTGCAGAACAAGGGAGTTCACCCAGTCAGGCTGTGTTCTGGAACCACATCGTGCCGCGGCACAGCGATGACACAGCACTACTGAATCTGTGTTGACTTCAGCACCAACCACAGACTCCCACGTTCCTAAACATAGGAACTCCGTCTGGATCTCAACCACTTCTCAAGGGACTGATAAGTTCCTGCTCTGCTGGGTGAGTGGCGTCCCAGCAGCAACGCCACGGGGCGGCTGTGATTGGATCTTTGGAAACCACCACACATTGAGAACCACCTCTCATTGGTCAACGGTGACCTCAGGTCATGCTTTAGCCCAGTCGCAGCCCCTGGATGAGCCAATGGGCATCAGTGATAAGGCAACACTGCTGGGTTCCCATTGGTTTGACAGCGTCAGTACTGACACACTGACCAGTTTAGTAGTTTAATAGCGTACCTTGATAGCAGTGCCCTGGTGTAGCAGCCAGTGGGTAGCCCTGCAGGACAGGATGGAGGTGGGGTCGGGTCCGGGCCGGCAGGTCGTGGGAGAGAGTTTGCCTTTGGGTGTTGCCCACTCAAGGCTGTGACATAACTGCCGTTGTGAGACAATAGCCAGGCAGCCAAGGCCCCCGGGTGAGCTGATAACTACATTACCCAGCGGACCGCCGGTTCCCATGGGAACAGCGGAACATGCAGCCCCCAGGTAGGGGAGGATAAGAAACAGCTGGGGAGGAGTAATCTTCACAAAGGCCAGCCCGCCCGGTTCCTTCCCGGTTCCTTCCTGATTCCCACGTGACGCAGCCGCGATGTGGATAAAAAAGAATTCCCCCAGGACCACAAAGGGGGAGGAGTTAAGGGAACGTATGTCTCAGACGTGCCCACGAAATCCAGCCATCTTGTGAAAACAGTGTGTGTTCAACATTATTTGTGCACTTTTGAAGATCGTGCACGTGCTCACACCAGGCCACAGCGTACGATCCTTCCCCCACGCTTCGTGTGCCACGGCCAGGGATCTGATAAGAAGCCTGGTCCGGCACAGACCCGCCTCCAATGATCCGATAAAAATTACTCCTCAGGCCTCAAGGACTCGCACCATGCGGAGAGACGACGAGTTTATGAAGACGTAAAGAAAGCTGATCTGAGATCTGCGGTGTTCCTGTGCACTCTCCGCGGGGCTCTGGGGCTTTGGACCGGTTTGGTGCCATGAGTTAATTTCCTCTATTTTCATTGGGTAGGAATCCTCCAGGCGTTCTGTGGAATGTGAACGCGGTGGCAGATAACAGCAAAGCTTGCATGTTTGGTTCAGAAATGTGCTTCGCTCCGCCTCTGAGAACGTTGCAAAACTCAATCAGCGGTTGGTTTCCTTCGGGACAGGAGGAAAAAGAGCCTCGAGTTAAATCCGTCTTAAGGAAGTCACCGAGATCCTATGAGAAAATCTCTCCTAATCCTCATCACGGGCTGGCATTAAGCTGCCATAGTGTGAGGAGGAGGAGATGGGGGGGAGGTGTCGGAAGAGGAGATGGGGGGGAGGTGTCGTCGTCGTCGGAGGTGCCGGAGGATGGCTGTCAACATCGGTTCCTCTCACGTGGAGCCGAGCGAACATATATTGAGGGGTAAAAATGGAGCGCACGGTCCACGCAAACCACCACTGTACGAAGAAGCCTTGGGGGGTAGTGAGATGCATTAGCCTAGCCAATTAGCGCTAATCTCCTCGTGCATACAGAACAGTTCCTTTCCCAGTTCTGCTTTTTAATCCCCAGATCTGTGGTTTTGGGTCTTTATCTTAGGATCATTTGCAAGCCTGTTAGGTAGCCGGTGGCCCGAAGCGCTGCCCTGGTCCGACAAAATCCTATTAAGTTCACATCACTTTGCGAGACATCTGGCGTGGAGCCGGAGGCTAAAGCAATTTGCATCGTTATTACCAGTAAGGCGGGAAGTACTTCACCAAGGTATTATTCGCCACGGCTAATGTCACCATGCCGTGGAGTTTGTAACGATAAACTTTGGGGTTCCCTCTGGATGGAGTCGTGACACATGTTAGCATTTTTCAAGAGCTAGCCGTACTTAACTGTACGGAGCGGTATGAATCATGGTAGCGCAGCTAAAAAGCCGGCAGAATTTCCTCCCGGTTGAATAACGGCTGTCTCCTGAACACATGTTAGCATTTTCCCAAACTAGCCGTACTCAGAAAAGGGGCTAATGAACTTAAATAACCTAGCTTAACCGTAAACATGGTGTAGGACAATTGCAACCGACCAAGCAAGACAGGTGTTAGCCACGTCGGCTCACATCTAAAAAATGTAAGGATGTAAATTCTAATGTCGCTAACCGCTATCAACCCTTCCCCCCCCCCCCCCCCCTTCATCACAGAACCTGATGGCGAAGGCGCTCTACGACAATGTCCCCGAGTCCCCCGAGGAGCTGGCCTTCCGCAAGGGCGACATCCTGTCCGTCATCGAGCAGAACACCGGCGGCCTGGAGGGCTGGTGGCTCTGCTCGCTGCATGGCCGCCAGGGCATCGCCCCCGGCAACCGTCTCAAGTTGCTCATCGGGCCCCTGTTCGAGGCCCAGCCTGGCCCCCAGCCGTCCGCTGCCGCCACCGCCGCCAACCAGCAGCAGGGGGCCGGGGTGTACCAGGTGCCCCCCTCACCACAGCAGCAGCAGCAGGGGATCTACCAGGTCCCCCCTGCCCAGGACGTGTACCAGGTGCCCCAGAGGAGCGCCCTGCTCGCTACCCCGGACACCACGCCTACAAGGGTGAGAGAAAGGGGGGAAGACAGAGGGGGTGAGACTGAAAGAGAGGGTGATGGAACACAGATCAGGAATTGATAGAGATGAAAAGGAGAGAGAGGAGCAAGAGAGAGATAGCAACTGTGGCACAAAACATGAGCAAAGATCAATGTGCCAAACAGGAGCAGGGATGGAACACTACAGTTAAACATAAACCAAAGCTGAAGCAAAACACACCACCCACTGTCTGTTATGGTCGCCTGGTCTGTATGGAAACACGTTCAGCCTACGGGGCGAGTATCTCACCTCTCCTTCACTCTGATTGGACACAGAGCGGGCCCTTGGGGCCACAGGCCAGGGGTATTATGGGTAAGCACTGTGGGCCGTACCGGAGGACAGGGTGTGGGCTGGGGTTTGGTGGCACCCACCACAGAACATTTCTTCGTTTGTGTTTTTTGGTTTTAACGACCCGAGGGCCCTGATTGGCTAAGCCGGTGCTATGGCCAGGGGAAGCCACAGGGCAGAGTAGGGTAGCCGCTCAGAGCTAGGACTTTCTTCAGGGTCCAGCCCAGCTGCCTGGCGTGGGTCTGCTCTGCTTTCTAAACCGGTCCACCAGTTAAAACACAAAACGCAGGGTTTGGCTTGGCCGGGTCGAAGGCAACACATTTAGTCTTTTTCCATTTTGATCTGCAGGGTGCCCGCGTGTATTTCGAGGTCCGAGGGCCGGGCGCTATAAAAGAACTGCTGAGAGAGAACACGCTCAACACCCGTCTTGTTGTTTTGCTCTCGGTTAGATATCACAGTATATAATCACATGGAAACAGGGTTTTTCCCCCCCCCGTTCTCAGAATACATTCTGAGAACTGTGTGTGTGTGTGTGCGTGTGTGCTTGAGTGTGTATTTTGGTGGGTGTGTGCGTGTGTGCATGTTGGTGTGTGCTCGAGTGTGAATTTGTGTGTGTGCGTGCATGTTTGTGTGAATTTGGGTGTGTGTGTGTGTGTGTGTGTGCATGTGCGTTATCTCATTCACACACTGCAGCCGTCTGAGCTTGAGTCTCGCTGAACGGTAAGAGGGGTTCACGCTTGAGGAAATGAAAAAGCAGTGGAAGGGAAAGGCTGGTGTGTAATGAGGCATTTAAGGCTCGATGCGTCACGGCCAGTCCGGCCCGTAGGAGCGGGCCAGTCATTACAGAGGAGCGTTTTATGTCCTGGTCCTGTCTGTCTGACTGCGTCTACTGCTCCTAAACGAAATTAATATGAGGGTGTCATTGGTGTGGAGGAAGTGTGTGTGTGTGTGTGTGTAAGGGGGGGAGGGAGGGGAGAAGGGGCGAGATAAGCCCCTCTGAAACCCGCATGCAGGGGAGAGGGGGGGAGGCGGGCTGGCTCAGAATCACAGACCTGTCAATCAAACGGATGGCGCATGAGTGCGTACTCTCAAACACGTACACACACGTGCATGCGCATACACGCACACACGGTCGTCCAAACTCAAGTCCTACTTTGTGCAGAAATGGCATTAAAATATTCACAGTCACCTCTTGGAGGAAAACATAATGTACTCCTCATGAGAGAAGCTCTTGTGCTGGAATCTCTCAGGGTGAAATTATAGCTTTTAGCAGGAATTAAATTAGGTCTCAGGCATTTAGCAAACCCTCCAATCTGCGGTCGTCCAACCCGGGGACATTTTCAGCCCGTTTCCAGTCTATCAAAGCGTGAAATCGCATGTGTGTACGTGCAAATTTTTCTGTGTGTGTACGTGTTTGTACGTGGTTTTGTGAGTGCGTCTGCGTTTGTGTGTGGACATTTCTCTGTGTGTATGCATGCTTATACACATGTGAATGTTTATCTCTGCGCATACGAGTCCTAAAAAGTCCTCCCTGTCCACGTTAGGCCTGACATCGGGTTCATCCTTCAGAGACGTGTTGTGTCAAACCAGCAGCGACTGCAGAGAAGCAGAAAGACACGGCCTGCAGTGTTCTGGAAAACCCCCTTTGTCTGTTGGGGGCCCTTTATGTTGATGCGTAAGGGAGAGGGGGGGTGGGGGGGTCCAAGGGGTAAAAATGGTGGTTCAACACCCAGAAGACAGCCCGCCTTTGTGTTGGCCCTGCATTGTGGCGCAGCGTGTGGTGGTTTCAGGTTGTGTTGTTCCGTGTCCTGTCCCGTTGTGTTGCACCACCTCGTGGCGTGGGTGGTGCGAGGGAAGGTGGCGGATTTGGAGGGGAGCGGTCCGTCAGAGGTGCTCACGAGCCAGAACAGGACTTTCCTCCTGGTCTTACAGGGCGGCGCGGGGGCCGACGGCGAGCACAAGCATGCAGGGAGAAGCGGAGACGCACGCCCGCACGCTCAGGTGTTAAGAAGCCTCCTACTCTGGTAATCCCCCCGGCGCGTGCGTGCCAGCCTGACGGCAGGGGCCCCGGGGCTGGTTGTCATGGAAGCCGTGTGGCGAAGGGGGGGCCGTGCATGAGGTCACACCGAGGTTCCGTGTTCCGCTGTGTTTCCCCTGGGCCACCGCGGGTCCGGTCTAGTCAGACCTTGTGCCGGAGTGACCTCCAGGGCTGGGCGGGAAGGGAGCATCCGAGGGCCCCTCACTGAGGGGCCCCTGAGTGACACCAGCCTGTGAAGGACGTACGCCTCCGGGTGGGGGGGAGGGCCTTCTCCCCCCCCACCCGGCCACACAAAGAGCCGTCTCACGGGCATCACACGCTGCTGTAAGCAGGCCATCAGTCACCCAGATCCTCCTTTGATTTGTCCACTCCTCTGAAAGGTGGTTGTTTTCCCCCTCCGTCTAAGTGACTGCTCCCTCTCTCATCCCCGCCTCCTCCTCCTCCTTCTTCGTCTCTGACTCAGACTTTGAGGTCAACGGTCTCTGGTGAGGTTCAAAGATCACCGTCTTTCCCCGTCATCTTATCTACACCCACCAGGCCATTATGTGTGTGTGTTTTGCGTTTGTGTTCATTCACTTCCTGCCTCTCCGTCTATGGGCATTTCCTTCTCGGGCCATTCCCCTTGTTGTTCCAACCTCTCCCATTGGCTGCGCCGTGGCGACAAAATGTTGGCTTATCAACGTCCCGCTGATCGACTCCCGGGGGGGAGGTGACCGTAGTAACGGCGTCCGTGGACCACGTGACCCGGGGCGCGGCGCCAGGTCTCGACAGGGCCTCCGAGAGGGAACAAGGTTATCAGTTATGAAGGGACCGCCGTGGGTCTCAAGGGCCGGAGTACGTTCCCACTGCTAATCACGCACAGGATGATGTCAGCGCCAGATAAGCTAGCTAGCCTTTCCTCCGGTGAGCGTCCCGCCCTCGGAGGCCTGTCCGCTCCCTTGCCCCGCTTTGTGGCGGCCTGTGATGGACGACCGGCCTGCGACGTTTGACCGAGAGGGCAGCGCCGTAAATCTGCAGAGGTGAAGAGCGCGGGTCTGCTAGTGTGATGCAGTAACTGGCTGCACTACACACACCGTGTGCGTTTGTGTGTGAATGTCAGCCATGGTTTGGTGGAGGCAGGAAACGCTCGGTTGAGACGTCACATTGCTCCCAGTTGAAGTCAACCCCAGCCAGGACTTGTCATGTATCGTGCTCGTATCGGATTCCCACCCTCCTCACTGCTCGCTCCCCGTCTCGGAGCAATGGCCGCCCGATAACTGTTGTTCTTCCGAGGCAAAGACGAAAAAGAGCTAATTATCATCCGTTTCAACTCATCTCTGTTTGGGTAATCGCATTAAAACGGCGGATCCCGGTGTGGTGGATTAACCCTCCGGTCGGGCTGAAACCTGATCCTTATTAGTCCATCCAATCAGGGTACCCTCTTATCACCCCCCACACACCCCTCCTCTCTGTTTGGGTCCAGCCCACCCCCCACCCCCTGGCTAACAGGCTCGTGGGACGCAAGACTTAATTACCTGCTGTAATGAGTTTGGCCTTAATAGGACAGTGCGGCTCCGCGCGCTGGGCAATGGAAACATCATCTGCCGTGCAAGGGTGGATGGGAGGGTGGAGCTGAAGGGGGGGGGGGAATCAGTGCAAGCTCTATTTCTTCCGAGCCGGATCCGGGAGAGTCTGCATAGAGCGAGTGTGTGATGATGGTGCTGAGACTGCGTCCTTCAGGGTTCAAAGCTGGCATCGTGGCAACCAGCATCTCCGTCCCATCCCCCCCCCATCCCCCACGCGTCCCCCCCCAGTTTGACCGTGGCCCTGCGGCTCACCTTAAGCGGTGGGTGCTGACGGAGGCAGGAGGCGGAGCTGGTGGGGAGGGTCTTGGGGAGGTGGTGATGGAGGAGGAGAGGATAGATGACATAGGAGGAGCGATGAAAGCAGGACATGGGAGGTGGAGGGAGGCGTTGGTGGGGCTGACGGATGAATGGGGGAGGAGGATGGGCTGCGGCGAGGGGGGTCGTAAACCCGATACCTAGAGAGAACCAAACCCAGACAATGGGACGGGTCACGTTTGTCACAGGGGCTGTAATGGAGACCGTGTTGTTTGTTGCTGCTAGACAAGGTGCACACTCGCACACACCCAGAACCACCCTTCTGGTGCGGCCGGAGGGATTTCAGCCCGGGTCTGAAACTAGTTCAAACTGGTTCCAGCGCAATCCCTCCGCTGCAACCCTGCAGGCCTACGCCTCAAGCCCTGGCTGGACGCGCAACACCTCCGTGAGCTCACTGTTGACTCTCAGACAACGCCGCCTTCGGGTTAATATGCCGAGTGCTGCTACGCGCCAGATGAACACTTCGACATGGCCGCCGCGGGAGCCTCAGGTCCCAAACGTATCCGCCCGTCTCCCTCTCCATCGAGGCACCTGAGTGGCCACCCTCAGTGATGTCATTGCGAACTCCTCGGCCAATCGGCTGCCGGATCATCGCCAGGGCAGCGGGTAAATATTTACCCGGTGGTGATTATAGGAGTGCCGCTCTGCACTCACCTCCCGCCCGAGCATGCTGGGTAAACACATGGGGCGTGGATTAAGCGCCACTGTGTGTTTGCATTTGTTTGCGTGCACTTGTGTGCCAGTGTGTCTGCACACGTTTGCGTGTGCGTGTGTGTGCACCGAATGTTTGTCACAGTCCGGAAAAGAGAAACGATTCTCTGACTCAACACGGACCTGTGCACCCCAGGCACTACAGAAGGTGTCAAGAGACGAGAGCCTCTTTTGTGGAACCAAAACCCAGTCCAAAAGATTCACGTTCTGCGATCGGAATTTTTTCCAAAGGTCTTTCCCCGAAAAACATGACCTTTTGTGTCGGGAACCCCATCTAATGTGTCTGGGGGTCCTGTCCGCGAGGGAGTCCTAAAACAACAGAGGAGTGTCAACATGAGCGTGCGGAGAGCACAGCCCAAGCAAGCTGATCCGTTATTTAGTTTCCACCTCCGTCTATTTCAGGGCCCTTTTGTGCGTGGGTGGGGGTGACTCACCGTGAGCATTAAAGGGTATGTTCCAGATCCCCCCCCCCCAAAGGGCTGATGTATGAACACACAGGAATGCCGGCGATGAGCCCCTTTAAATCACTGATCGAGCCGGGGGCCGCAGGACTCATGTGCTTATGAGAACCATATGGAATAGTGAAGCGGTGACTACGCTCTGAATGGCATTCCTTTCCTTACTAGGTGGTGTGTGCTTTCCTATTCAACACCCCACCACCACCACCTATCGTCTCCGTCACCTCTATACTCCTCTCTCCCCCACCCCCCACCCCTTTTATTTTCCACGCAGAGCGATGGTCGGACCTACATCTCGACCTGCTGGCGCAGAAATCGTCATTTTTGTAACACATCTGAAATACAGGGGGGAATCACTCTACGTTTACTGGGCGCATTTTCTGGACATCGACCAACCTTTTCCCCGCTGAGTCTCATGACTCACGGTATATTGTTAGACTCACTCGCTCCCCATTCCCCCGTCCCCATCCTGGGAACATCTTTTTGTTGGCCGGCTGTGTGGCTCCAGGTACTCTGTGGCTCCAGAGTGGGGCACCTGCAGACTATTGTCCTCAGGGGATATCATTATTATGGGATGTATTTAGACCGAAGAGCTGAAGGGAGTTGGTTGTTGTGTTGTTGAGGATAATGAACCCTCCATGTCTGAGGGCCGTGGAGACACTGGCATCGGAGGGTGGCGGTGTGCGGAGGAGTTTCAGGGTGGAGGAGGAGGTGGTGGTGCATACCGAACATTCCTATCTCTGTCTGACGCAGCAAGGAATCTCTTAAAGTCTTCCTTTTTCCAAAGAAAAGCAACAGGGGCTTTGCCAGGAACTGGATAGGGAAGGAAAATAAGGAAAACTAAACTGCAGGCATCAAACGTTGAGACTGTGTGTTGTGTTGATTTTAAGTGAAAGAGAAAGAGATTTGGTAAAGCCATTTCCTTCCTTGCACGGGGCTGACCTTTTGGGCCCTTTTGAGCAGATCGGTTTGGAACTAAACAAAATGAATGACCTCAGCCTGGCAGCTAGCATCACACCACACTGAATCTCTGCCCGCACAACCTTGATCCACAGAGGGTCCGAAGTTTCCAGGGTTTATGAAACTATTCGATTAAAGTGGCGAAAGCAAGCGATAAAAGTGGTCACGTTTGGATGAGGATCAAGTATTCGGTTAGAGATGGTTACATTCTTAGGATGGTATGGTAAAGGTTTGACGTATTTGCGGTAAGATACGGTTGAGGCAGATTTGTCGATTGCAAAATAAAATACAACATACATATCGGAAAAAATAAAACCTGGAATGTGTTCTGCGTCGAAGTTCGGCGTCTTCGAGCGCCCTCAGAGTTTGAGCCGGTACTATTCCTTTAAAGGTCAGGGTGAGGTTCTGGGGGGAACGGAACACATTGTGGGCCTGACCTCCGGGAAAGGTCTGTTTCGTGACAGAGCTGTCTGTGTCGCTTCTTAATGTGCTGCTGAAGTGTTCTGGAGGAGAAGCTCACTAGAGAGGCCCTAAAACTAGGGGCGCGGAGGAGACTGCCAGGCTTTACTTCACCGTCAAAGACCATCTGACTGTTGTGTAAAAGTACTGGCACTGGCACACTTTAGGGCTTGAGGACCGAAGGGGGGCAGAAGAGGATATAATGAATGAATAAGGGAAACATGAGAATTAAGAAATACTGCATGAAGAGACAGGGGTGAGTGAGGGGTGAATGAAGGGTGAATCTGTCACAACAGAGTCGAACATGTGCCAGTTGTCTTTTAAGACAGAGGAACTAACGGCAACCTCTCTCTCTCTCTCTCTCTCTCTGACAGGTGGTGACCCCCACCAGGGTGGGACAGTCCTATACCTACAGCCCCGGTCAGCACAATCAACAGGACCTCTACGACGTGCCCCCCTGCCGGGCTCAAGGGGTATGTAGACGCCGGGGGTCCAGCCTCTTCAGTTGAGTTGATTCATACTGGGTTGGCCCATGCTAAGAGTACAGCCACACAAGAGCCTGGAGTTTGTGTTAGCGTTAGGAAGGCCAACAGCAGGTAATCTAATCCTGCAGAGAGTCGGAATGCAAGCGCCTCATTCTGGTTTTAACAGTTTGTACGACTGTGTCTGTGTGTACTTTGAGGCATTGCAGCGTTCCTGTTTCTGTGTTTTCAGTTTGGGCCTTTTTTTTAACTTAATTACAGACCTCTCATTCGGAGTCGATTTGACGTAAATAAAAAAGAGCTATTTTTACAGTTTTTATTTTTCCATCTGTTTCTTTACTCATTTATTGTCTGGTTGGGTCGCGGGGGGCTGCTGGCGTTCAGCCCAGATACAGGCTTGGATTTCAGTCGAGTAAAACTGACTCACTCGCTCCTAGGCAGAGTTCAACACTTTTACAACCACCACAAATTGCTATATGAGCGGCAAAAGAGTTAGCCCAGTGCTAAAGTTTTCATTCCGTTTATCTTTCCCTCGCTCTAGGTGTACGATATTCCGCCGGGCAAAACTTCGGGATCTTCTTCGCTGTATGCTGGGCAGCCCGCCAGCGCACGCACCGAGGGGGTCTACGACGTACCGCCACCCCAGCCCGATCTTCGGAACCAGGGGATCTACGACGTACCCCCGTCAGCACAGGCGGTAAGGAAGAAAACATCAACCTCCAAAAATATTCCTGACCTCCACCACATGAAAGATGCGCGGGCCAAGTAAAGCAACGAGGGTTTAGCTCAGTACGGTCAGGTCGAGGAAGTGGCCGGCATTTGCATCCAGAGAACTGTCATGTCCACCAACCGCTGCTCGCTCTGTTCTCCTCTTAATTGGCTGTCACAAATAAATGTATAACGCATATATTTTTTCGAAGTTCTTGTGGTGGCCGCTAAATGAAAGCCTTCTCTTCCAGTTGTGTTCAACCAAAACTCCCTGCTCCTCGGTTTTTCCTGCCTGAGAACTTTCCAGCAGGGTAAAAGAGAACATCGAGGCCCGTAAATGGTGGCCTTCGAGAGGTTCTAAGGTTTCTCCAGAACCGGCCCGGCGCAGAGCCCGTGGGTTTGTTTGTAATAACCTGAAATATCCTGGAACCTGTGATTTGCGTCGCGTCTAATAACAGTGACGGCGTGGTCGTCTTGCGTAAACGGTACATTTCTGGAGCCCGGTGGAAACCGCTCAGAGGGCCGTTGTCGCAGGCGGTGTTATGTGCGTCAGAACAGATCCACCGTGAGCCCTGTGGGGGCTAGGGGCCCATGCCCTACATCCTGCCCTCTGCTGGGTTCATCTGATTGAATGATTGGGGGCAGGGTTTTCATGTTGCAGAAATGGTTTCACTACGCGATCCCGAAAGCCTTTCACTTCCTCAATCTAATAAAAGAGCAAAGGGTTGGGCCGCGGCATCCGGTGAGAGGCGCTGCCTGCCGCGAGGGTGGAGGGTTGCGTGGTGCGTCCGCTAATGCGACTGCTGTCCCTTTGCTCCGCATAGGTATACTCCGTACCTCCGTGCAGGGCTGGCCCCGCCCAGCAGGAGGGCACCTACGACTTCCCCCAGCCGCTCAAACAACCCCAGGAGGGCATCTACGATGTGCCGCCCGCCCTGTCCAAACCCGCTGAAAGCCCCGAGTCCGCCTATGACTTCCCCCCTAACTCCGAGCTCACCGCCCGCCACCACTACCCAGCGGCCAATGGCAACGAAGGGATATACGACGTCCCGCCCCCGACGCATCATCCCGACGCAGCACGTTGCCAGGGTGACCTCTACGACATCCCCCGGGGCATGCAGACCCTCCCCCAGCACAGGACGCCCCCCACCGCCACCATCCCCCCCACCCACTGCATCACCCCCACCCCACCCGCCGCCCCACCAGGCTCCGGCGACCGCAGCAGGGGCGTGTACGATGTGCCCGGCCAGGACTCGCCCCGCGGCGTGGCTGACGTGACGGACGCCGTCAACCGGCTGTCGTTCTCCAGCACGGGGAGCACGCGCAGCAGCATGAGCACCTCCTCGTCCTCTACGGGCTCTGGTGCCGATGGCCGGCTAGGCCTGGACCTGGACGCCGCCGTCCAGAGACTGTTCCGGCTGCAGCAGGCGGTGGAGGCCTCGGTTGGGGCCGTGCAGACGTTGGCCTCCGCCCCCCACTGGAGGACCTTTGCCTTCATGGAGCGCCATGCCAACGATGTCCGTGTGGTGCTGGACCATGTGCGGGCCGCGCTGGGCGACTTCCTCGTGTTCGGGCGCGGCGCAGCGGCCAATGCCACGGCCCTGTCGGACCCCGGACTCCACAGCAAGCTGAGGAGACAGCTGGGCCGTCTGGAGGACTCCCAGCAGATCCTCCTCCAGACCTACCAGGCCCTGGAGACCTGCGGCTGGTCCGTCAGCGTGCTGGCCTCGCCGCCCTCCTCCAGGCTGCAGCAGCAGCACCACCACCACCACGCAAAGAGCGACGAGCTGGACCGCTTCGTGATGGTGTCGCGGACCGTGCCCGACGACACCAAGCAGCTGGCCTCCACCGTCAACTGCAGCGCGGAGGTGCTTTTCCGGCGCAGCATGGGCGACAGCTCCTTCTCCAGGGGGGGCACCCCAGAGGAGAGCCTCAGCCACCCGCCAGCCTACACCTCCCCTGACAACGACAACTACGGCTGCCAGGTGAAGGCCTTCCCGGTGCCCTCAGGCCCGGAGAAGGACAACATGAATAACAGCGAGAGGTGCGTCAAGAGCTGGATGGAGGACTACGACTACGTGCATCTGCAGGTGAGACCATCATCTGTATTATCTGTGTCTTCTGTGAGTTGCCTTGGTTGTTCATGTTGCGTCCACTGAGGTAAAAATATTTAGCAACCATTTTAGGAACATTACAATTTGAAGGCTGAGGTACAAGTTCATGCCGAGTCTCACTGAAAGCACTCTGCACACAGGGCAAAGAAGACTTTGAACGGCAACAGAAGGAGCTGCTGGACAAGGAGAACATCATCAAGCAGAGCAAAGTCCTGCTGGGTCAGGAACAGGTGAGTCCGCTCCCCAGCTCTCCAGATTACGGAGGAAAGACCAGGAAGGAAGTTGGTTCACAGCCACATCCTGACCTTCGGCAACCAATGATACAGATGGCATTTAGTTAGCATTCCTAACTTTAGTCAGAAAACCACGTGTTGACATTTGCAGTCGTGGATAGAGGGACGACCACCGGCCCCTGAGAGTAAAGCAGTCCTCTGACCACAGATGTGGGGCTATGTGGGGCCCATAATTCATTACCATAATGTAGGGATGGTTCGATCAACGCCCCGTGTGAAGCAGCCCAGCAACACAAGATTAACCTTTAATTCAGACTGGCTAATCCCGCACAATCCTCTCTCTATCCTCATTATTTGCCAGTCCTCTTGCAAAGGTCAGAATTCAAATGCTGTATTAATTTCAGGCGTAAGCCGCAGGAAACAAGCCAGTGGAAATTCCCATTCCGTCAACATTCCCAAACCATTGTTTTTTCGGTTCTCCTTCCCAGATCAACCAGTTCAAAAAGCTGGAACAGGAAGTGGCCAAGCCTGTGGAGAATGACATCACCCAGTGGGTGTCGCACCAACACTCCCCCTCGGACTCCTCCTCCTCCTCCTCGCTCCCGGTGGCAGCGAGCGGCGCCCGCGTGTGCACGCACGACCGCCAGCTGCTGGTCTTCTACTCCCAGCAGTGTGAGCAGCACTTTGTCACGCTGCTAAACGCCATCGACGCCTTCTTCGCCTGTGTGGGCGCCGGCCAGCCGCCGCGCATCTTCGTGGCGCACGGCAAGTTCGTCATCCTCAGCGCTCACAAACTGGTGTTCATCGGAGACACGCTGTCGCGGCAGGCCAGCTCGCCGGATGTTGCCAACCGGGTGATGAACGCCAGCAATGTGCTGTGCGACCTGTTGAAGACGGTGGTGGGCTCCACCAAGATGGCCGCCCTGAACTACCCCAGCACAGGCGCCGTGCAGGAGATGGTGGACCGCGTGACGGAGCTCTCACACCACGCGCAGCAGTTTAAGGAACAGTTGCTGCAAATGGCCGCTTTGTGATCGCCTGACATTTCGTTTTTTTTCTGCCGGGGTTCCGGGCTGAGTCCGTTGCGCCCCAGACGATACTACACCGCGTGTAGATTTATCTATAATTAAAAAAAAAAATATATATATATTGCTTTTCATTTAATCTTAAAGGATGTCGTGGGATGTTGTAAATAGCCACCCTATTTTGTGTTCTGTATATATGTGCTCTATTTTTGTGTAGATTGTTTTATATGAGTACGATATGAATATATATATACAGAAACAGTATTGGTTTCTCCGTAGGGTAACGTAGAAATATTTTCGTAACATTCCTGTTGTATATGACGAAGCACCTTATCAACTGTCCTGTTTGATTTCACACCGAGGAATGTTCACCATTCAGCCTGCTGCTGGGGCCACCATAGATCTCCATGGAAACGGTTTAGTGGCGGCCTCAAATGTTCTGCCAACCACTGTTAAAACACACACACACACACACACACCCACATACACA
>JAOPJJ010000093.1:1080502-1091899 GCA_027122795.1 Enchelyopus cimbrius | reverse complement strand
CCCCCCCCCCCCCCCCCCCCCCCCCCCCCCCCCCCCCCCCCCCCCCCCCCCCCCCCCCCCCCCCCCCCCCAAATAAAGATGACTCCTTTATAATGGAACGCACTTACAGCCGGGGGGAGGGGGGGCTCTGGGGGAAAGGCCTCCTAAATAGACCAATTACCCCAAGGACAGCTGCAGCCATCCCTGCAGTAGACGGGATCAACAACACAAGTCACCCTCTCTCTCTCCACTCTCAGGAGAGAAAGTAACAGAAGGAGATCCTCCTTAGGAAGAAAGGCTGTGAACTTTCCCTTGGGCAGTAACCTCATTTGCATTGGAGTCAGCCCTCGCGCTACAAACAATGACTGGTGCAAAGGGTGCTCTACTGACACCGCCGTGCCCAGGTAGCGGCACAATTCATCCATGTTACATATTTGGATAATTAGGGTTGCGATGGCCACCAACTGCTGCCGCATGTTTGGCATTGGGAGGAATTCTGTTCCGCTTTTATTTGGCTGTGAGAAGTAAGCTCTGCAGCTGTTCGTCGAAGGTTCGCAGAAACTCCCCTAACAGAATCCTGTCTCATAAATTGTAAGGGTATTACTGCATATCCCTGTACAAGACGCCCCAACGGTCCGCACATGCTCCGAATGGGCCTTTATCTGAATTATCTGCAAAAGCACTTTGGATAAAAGCGTCTATTTATGACTAACGCATGAAATGTAATGAAAACATGCACAGCACAGGTCAGGATAGGACACGTAGTCCCTTTGCCTGACAATGCTCACGGACCTCCATGCTGAGGGACACTTGAAAGCGCCACAGCTCACTGGAGTGGCATCAGGCCAAGCGGTTAGTACTACAGCTACCCGTGTGTTCTATTCAAAACAATGACAAACTACTCAACTCCAAGTTAAAAAGTCCTCCAGCCACCCTTACTTCCAGATTGACTAAGAGCCAACCATGAACATTTCATGCAGATGTCTGCATCGTTAGCAGCAGATGAACATCTCTCCACTCAGGAAGCATGTCGACTTTGATAAAGGTTTGATAAAGCGTGAGTGATTCTGAAAGCGAAAAACTGAAACAGTGAAACAGTCTGCAACTGTGGTCACATGCATGCGAGTCTCTCAGTCGATTTGAATGAACATGAACAGATGTATTGCACTCTCAGTCACACAAGGACATCATAAAATGGTTTAAAATAAAGCCATATAAGCAGGTTAACACGCGGCAAGTGGGCGTGTTTACCTAACTGCTTAGATGTCGAAATTTAATGTTTGTTCAACTGAATTACAGGATTGCCGTAAGTCCAAAGAAAGAAGGTAAATACGCTACCTTTGCACTTTAATGGGATATTTGCCCACCACCATTCCTCAGCTGAAAGGGCAGCTACTTGTTGGTTAGATATAACTAAACCCTCCTAACACAAGGCTATAGAGTTGAGTGTGTGCCAAATGCCTTGATATTGACTGATAAATCCGATCGGTTAAATCACTAGGGTTTGCAACATTAGTAATGTATGAAACATTTTCCACAGGTCTTTCTTAACCCCCACCCCCACCCCCAAAAAACAGACCAAAAATGGCCACTCCAGTTCGAACACAAACGTACAAACCGTAACATAAGGCAAACGAAACTAAAGTTACAAAAAATTAGACGGGCAATTTGAGTTTTGAACATTTAGTTTCGTCTTCTCGTCCACCATCATGGTGTCCAACCCCAGCATGCTACCGCAACACAACCTCACACTGGGCTTCAATCACGTGGGAATCGGACCGCCGACCTCGCGTGCAAGAGGGGGGGGGAGAGGTGTAGCATTTGACACAAACTCAAAAAACAACACTTAAGTCAGATCACGACCGAGTCAAATGGTTTATCTGCGTGGTGCAGTAACCAGTAGCTAGCTCACTAGCTAACCAAACATTTAGCTAGTTACCATCCAACACACACAATAAATGACACGCCGTGTCATTAGCCCTGCATGTAGCATTGAACGGCGTCAGCTATTGACACGGACGGCAAACAAGTAACGAAGCAGAACGTACCTTTACGTTACAAAATAAGACACTCTCTCCGTGAACAGCTCGACCAATGCCTTGCTCAAAGGAGGCAACCTTTGAAGCTTAGCTGCTGGTAGCTTCCTGGTTGTGCAGGCGGATCCTGCGACCGTCGGCCACCGCGGTTAGCGCGATAGCTATCTATAGCTAGCAGCGGATGTGTATATTATTAGCAACTGGCAACGAGTCAAACCCAAGTAGTTGTAGGGTGGAGCACCGATGTTTTGAATGATGCCATTTTAGCAACAGTAAAAACGCTTATTTTTTTGGTATAGTGTCGCTGATAACATTAGTCGGTCAACTATGGATACAACGACGGGCAACCGCCTCTTCGAGCGGTTACAAATCTCGCGAGACTTGACGGAGAGCTGGCTGGCATTAACGTGTGAATGTTAAATAATCAAGTAAAAAACATAAAATTAGTCTTCTTTTAATCCCACAATTCTAACCCAATGGCAATTAATACACTGTCCTCTTTGATTGTTTATTTTTGTAAGACTTGTCTTTCATTTGATTGTTAGGCAACAGGTTTGCTGAATGGCACAGGTCATTTATTGTGCCCCCATGGTAACCATACCACAGCATTATCAGTCGATGAGAAGGAATTTGTGTTGCACTATTTTTGTCTCTAGTCACATCATGCCCACAGTCCTATCTGCTGTGCAGGAGTGAGAGGAGGCGTGTGAGGAATCAACACTACACTAACACACTGTTCGTTATTGCCTTGGTAAATTTTGTCTGTGGTGTTCTTTTGGTTTCCTTCGTACTTAGATTGTTTAGCAGTCTTCATCCCATGTATAATATTTACTTGCTGAATTATAGAAAACATTTGTTCAACTATCAGCACTTTATTTCATATGACTTAAGTTTCAATCAATTGTGTACAATTTAAGAACATAGAACATCCTGAAATACTGTTCGTACACTGTAAGGCGACGGTTGCTTTAAGATGTTAAACGCGTCATGAATGTAAAGTTCATCTGAAAACTGAAAACGTAGACCGCAGAAACGCAGCTGTAGGAGACGCCCTCCAGCTGTTTTGAAGTGCATGTTCTCCGAACCATGTCCATACCCCCCAGACACACTCCTGTCAAAGAGGGAGCGCAGGCAGGTGTGCCGTTGTAAACAATT
This sequence comes from Enchelyopus cimbrius, assembly GCA_027122795.1. Lineage (NCBI taxonomy): Eukaryota > Metazoa > Chordata > Actinopteri > Gadiformes > Gaidropsaridae > Enchelyopus > Enchelyopus cimbrius. The sequence goes on along the minus strand of JAOPJJ010000093.1, from coordinate 1,088,729 downwards.
AAAGGGAAAGATAATTGGTTGGGTTTTAATGAGGATTTGATTAGCCCCAGGAGGACTACCCCTAGTATGTTATATGGCCTATGGACAGGTGACAGGCTATAGGCTAAATATACAAGTGTGTTAAGATCTACCAGACGCTTGCATATACAGAACATGTTTTGAAGATGTTTTCCCTTTGCTTCTGGCTGTAGGACATGCATACAACACTGTTGACTCATAGCTCTTTCCATTATCCTATCATCCTTAGTGCAACATTCTTTCTACCTTATTTACTTTCAGCAAAAAAGGCAGTCTGGACCTTTGAGTCAGGTCATCGGGGATAGCCAACTGCACGGATGGAGTATCTGAGAACCAGAAATAGCCTGGCCGTCCTCTTGTATGAGATAAAACCCTATGGAACTCAGTCCTCCCTGATCCAAAAAGGTCTTCCCATCCATCAAACAGGGCTTAGGTTCAGCGTGGACTCAGGCGTCCTTCCATCGACTGCCCTGATGCCAAACGGCTCACCACAGCAATGCTGGCTGTACTGGGACGCAAAGTTGGCCCGCCCCAATGGAAAGAAGCTACATACTAAAAAGTGCAGAGATAGCAAGATACTTTGCTTGTCCCCACAAAAAGCTCAAGTCATTCTTTCACTCCTGTCGTTAATAGGACCTTTCCATTCAAGGGTTTCCTTTCAGAAACATCTGAAACACCCCAAAAGAAACCTTAGTTTTCCGATCTGCAAATAGGGCTGGAAAGAATTTGAATATGGCAGAGTATGAAGTCATGAGTTAAAGTCATTTGCTACAACCATGAATATATATGACCCGATAATCATGTAAATACTGGAGTTTAATTATATTTTAAATTGTTTACTATTGTCCTTTTAACATTTGACATCAGTTTTCTTGTTTTATGTACAAAATGGAATTCAAACATCAATCTAACAAAACAAGCAGTAAAAACAGTTAAATACACTATTTACAAATCCATCCGTTGGGGCAGGGGAAACTTATTCTCTCTGCACACAGAGTGTTGCCAGGCGAGTCTGTCAAGAAAAGAGGAAGAAAAATTAATTAAGCAGAGTCCCTCTAAAATCTACAGCTAGCACTCCTACATATTTTGCGCCAGTGGTACTGTGGCACTTGGCAGTAGTGACGGTACTAACAGTAGTACTTCATAGTAATAGTATGACTATGGTACAGAGGGTCGTACGACAGTGAATGAGTCCGGGAACCAGATGAACCCACAGCCTCAGTTTTATTTGCTCTGGCATAGGGGTCAAGGTCATCACACTCAAAAACAGAAGCAGACGTGTCTTTGCTCTGATTGGCTGTGGGACTATTCATCTGCGTCCAAAGGGATTTCGGTCTGAGCCCTTTGATACCGCTCCTTGTACGTATTGCATGGGCGATGAGGGTAGAAGTGTGGGAGTGGGCGCCGTACCTGCAGGCGCCGGATGCTCTGGAGGGCCGTCTCATCCAGGGACGACAGGTCCACACTGTCCATCTGGCTGGCCAGCAGCTGGATGCTCTGTACGCACACACACACACACACACACAGCACGCACATAAGTCATGCGGACTTACGCACCCACCCACCCACCCCCACACGGAGGGGGCAAGACATCACGCTCAAAGACAATCATGCAAGTAGACTGAAGGATGTGATTGCCCCGAAAATTCTAAATCACTCCCTTCAAGCCACTCCAAGTGAATAGCTTGCTCAGCTTGGCAATACCCTGGCTAGGCTTGTGGAAGACCAATGGCAGGATTGGACAGGCTTATAACAGGCCTGCGACCGACAGATACCCCACTGCCTACCCTGCCTCAAAGGAGAACTCCGGTGTATGATGGATCTGGGATATGTTTAATGTGACGAGTTTGAATGTTTGGTGTAGAGCAAAAAATCGTACACGACGCAAAGCTCTGTTTGTCAATCAATTCTCCAGCCTCATAGAAGACATGACATCCACGGGTGAACTACTGAATGTATTGTGTATACTACTACCAAAGAAGTGTCAAGCTACTTCTAGCCTTGTAAGTGGTTTAAAAGAGCAATTTCTTTTTGACATCAGCCAATGCCCCTATGACTCAAACGTATAGCATTTTGGTAGAATCGGATAAAAACATCTAACTTAGCTTTGCGTCGTATAGGCGCTCAAACTCGTTATCATACATATCCCAGATCCATTTTACACTGGAGTTCTCCTTTAAGGGGTCTGATTGAAACAACCATCAATATATCAAGGCCGAACACACCTCTCCGTTGCCGACGGGAACGTTGATGACGATGTCGTTGGCGCCGGACTCGATGGGGGAGCCGTTGACCGAGATGCTGTAGACCCTCTCTTTGTGACGGGGGACCCTCACCCCGGGGGTCTTAGGAAGCCTGCAACCACAACAACTCATCAGACCTCCTGCTGGGCTGCTCCTTGGTAGGACTCCGGTGTTGGAGCACTGAGCCGGAGCACGCTACAACATGCAAGGACTGTAAGGGTTCTAGAAGGTGCTCCTCACCTGGGGTCAAAGCGGGGTGTGATGAGAGGAGTGGCCCCCATCATCATAGAAGAGTCCAGCATGTTTCTGGCAGGAGTGACTAAAGGCTTCCTGGTGGAGCTGAGGTGTACACACACAAGCGTGAGCATTACGCCACTGTTGGAATGGTGGATCTAATGAAACATCTTAAAATGATGCAGCTGTTGCAACAGTGGATCCCAGTCAAGACAAATAAACCTTAGCATTATGCAATAGGATGCTTGAACCACTAAAATGATGCTCATCAGCTGTGGACTCTGAACCATCTCTAAACCTTCCACTGCTCTATCACCAGTGAAGAGCCTTACTTCCTGGTGGAGGCGGTCTGCCTGGCGATAGACTGGGTCCTGGTCTTCTTGGAGGTGACAGGGGGCCTCTTGGACTTGCCCTGGATGAAAGAATAACCGGAGATCAGACCAGACCCCAGCCATTCTTTCCTATGCAAGGTCAACCGTTTTCTGTGACCAAGTGAGCCGAGACTTCCAGCAGACCACACATGCCAGGAACCACTGGTTTGACCCAGACTGTGTGGGTTCTGCTGAGAGGAGGCGTTATCTTGTCATCTAACAGGATCTGATCTGCTCTGTCCTTTGGGATCAGGTTGAAGGGAACCTCTGCCTACCTTCTTGGTGGTGGTCTGAGGCGCCGTGTTTTCATCTTCTGAACTCTCCTTGGCTTTGCTCTCCTTCTTTGACGCTATTGGGCGGATGGAGAGATGATGTCATCAACATGCATTCAGACCCAAGCGCAACACAGCTTTGACCTCACCTGTTGTTTATAACAGGTGTTTAATATTGGTCAATGAGAAGACGTTTGTACCCAGAGACTTACAGTGACTTTAGATACACGTCGCGGAGGAGCAAGTGCCAACTTACACTTCTGTGTTGGTTTAGGGACAGCCAAATGGTTCTCAGACAGAACGTTCTCCAGTTCAGCAACCTCTTCTATCTAAACCCAGACAGAGAAACAATCACAGCATTACTGGTGGAGAGAAACTCAGTAGCTTGCTTTATCTGTGATACACACTGAAGATATTGTGATACAAACAGTTGAAGTACCTTTGGGACTTCCACTTCTGGAGATTTAGGTTTCTCTGATCCTGAAGGGAGATGAGAAAAGACATGATACTGTATGTTGTAACCGCTCATCTACAGAGAACACCACAGTAGCTGGACTGATCTACCCATCATCATCATCTGGGTGGACATGCCCACATGTCGCCTGATAACACATCATCTACAGAACCCCATCGATACCCTAAACCCTTTTACCCTAAACCCCCGCAGGTCCTAGGAGGGTACCTACGGAAGTAGAGCAGCCAGTTCATCTGCCGGACGGCCTTGGGAAGCTTGATGATGGCCATGTTGGATCTGTTATCGACCTCCTTCAGCAGTTGCTTCTGCCGCTCCCTCAGGTGCAAAACCCTGGCTTTCACTGAAAACACACACTTAAGGGTTATGTACGGACACACACTTTACACATGTAATGTAATCACAGTACGTATAGTTGATTACATAAGAAAGGGATACTTAATGATCCAACCAATTTCAGACTTGGCACATGAAACTGGCTTAATACCTTCGGCGTCGAAATCCTCGAGGAAAGCGTCGACTTTGGCTTGTTTTGGGTTGTTTTTGGCTTGTTTCGTGTTCCTCTTCGCGGGAGCCATGGCTGCCTGGACATAAACAATTCATTGAGGAACGGTGGTCTGATCCCAATGCACAAATACAATCCTCAGTAGGCCTTTCCAACGTAACACAACACATCGCGGAAGCTAATGCTAACGTTAGATGTTGTAACTAATCCATAACGAAAGCATGAAATTAAACGAACTAAACGTAGGTATGTCTAAGCAGCATGCATTATGTAACATCCAAGCTCATATAATATATATATAAATATATATACAACGTTACCTGGTAAGATTCTCCCCAGAGTCAACTGTCTTCGAGAGTTAGATTCTACCTCCGAATATGTTTTGAATTCCGCACGCAGGGCGGGGCCGCGAATGGCATCAGCCAATCAGAGAAGCTAATGTACTCAACTGACCAATCAAATGTGTTTGGTAGCGCGCGTCATGGAAAGAAATTGGCATGTATTTTTGGACCAATCTCTTCTCGGAACAAAAACCTGTACTTCAAAATATTCCCATTATGACAGCAATGGTACAGGTAAGTTTCTTTTAATCCAGAATGACATTTGTTTTGTACCTGATGGAATTAAAGTTGTCTTTACCTATGAGTCTTGTACTTTGTCTATGCATAATAATAAATAAAAAGCGAACATAAAACAATAAGAACAGCACAGGTAAGCAAAAAAAGTCTCAGCCTCAATTAACATGTTTAGATTTGTTGATTTTGTTGTGTTAAGGAAATCTTGCACATATGATTACATACCTACTTAATGAAAACAGATACCGGATAAAAGACATTGATTTCATAGCGAGAACATGACGCCATCGTGTTACTGAATGCAGACAGTATAGACAAGAAGCACTGATAGAATCCCTTCAATAAAGCTTTATTTCACAGATCCTCAGTAACAGCGGCCCAGGCAGACCGATATACATTTACATACGCTGTCCGGCCCAGTCCTATGCTGCTCCCCAAGTTAAATAAATCAACAATTCCAGACAACATAGACAAAATAAACCACATCATTCAACTTAAGATGAACATTAGCATGTCATTACAACGACAATAATAACAACAACCATAGTCAAATATTATGTATGTCCAGGTTCGTATAGTTTACTAATAAAGTTGTTACAACGTCAGTCTTTTTTTATTTTTTATTAAGGTGCACCATAAAATCGGCGAGTGACATTTCAGTTAAAACTCGACTAATGCGGCACCGATACAAGAACACAGAGAATACTTTTGTTGCACTTATTTTTTTTGCTCTATTTTATTAGTTCGTTTTTATATCTTTCATGTTTTGATGATTGCTGGCGGAGTTTCGGTGGCTCTGCATTGCCCAACCGACGACCGGATGTTCTGGAAGGTTCTTCTGTTGATGGTAAGTTTGGCACATCACTCCATCCCTCCCTAATACAAGCGGCATTTGTGTGTTTGTGTGTGTGTGTGAGAGTGAGTGCATGTGTGTGTGTGTGAGGTGGGGTGTGAGAAGTCAAGTCACTCGGCCCAACGCAGCACCCAGGGGTGAACTTCCAACCGTCCGAGGCCATGGACTCACAGGACCTCTGGATAACCGTGGAAACACAACATCATCATCATCATCATCATCATCATCATCATCATCATCAATGATGTGCAACCACAGTGGACAATTCAACATTCAACATCCCTTTGCACTGATGATTATAACTGACACGGTTGCTTGTATTTCACCTAAATAACAGTACAATAGCATAGCGTTGTCCGGTAGGATCTGGTGTTCTCGTCCCGTTACCTGCGACGTGCTGTGGCTTCATGGGTCCCGTCTTCATCAGGAAAGGTTCTCCGCCCTCGTAGGCCAAGATGGGCTCGCCAAATTTTGCCGCTTCCCCATTGGCCGAGAGGCCGTTCTGGTGCCCGGCTGCCTGCACACCGTTGACCGCAACAGCCCCGGGGGCACCTTGCAATTGGCTGATGACGTTGGCTGCACCGTTGTTCATTGGCTCCTGTGGGCTCTGCGAGCTTCCTGGTGCTAGAAGGACCATATAATGAATGAGGACTCTTACGTCTTCTGCTGTAGGACCGGTAAGGAAGTGTTTCATCAAACCTTAAGAAAAGGAAACTTTCTTACCTTTCGTGGCCTCAGTGGAGGCTTGGGCGTTGATCTGGCTGATGGCCTTGGCGTTCTTCTGTGGTCAGAAACACACACACACACGCACGCACACACACACACACATCCGGTCAGAACCACAAACAGTAGAGAATAGAGAGGAAGTGTAACAGTGTGTCTCTTCAGAGAGATGAGGACCTTATCTCCCGCATCACTCTTCCTCGTCCTCTTCATGATCTCATCCAGGCGCTGTGGGGGCGGGGGGGGCAGAAGTCAATCACAAGCCTGTAGAAGTCATCTCTTCCCTTGTGCCACACAGTCGTTTGAAGGCTGCGTTGCCGTCGGCGACAGGCTGTTGTAGCATGCGTAGAGAATGCACTCAAACATCTATTTACCGTTATTCTATGTTTTCTACTCCCCCTCTATCCTTAACTCCCTCTCTCCCTCCCTCCATCCTTCCCTCCCTCACAGGCCACCTACCCGCTTCCTCTCCAGCCTCTCCTGCTCCTCCTTCTGGAAGTGTTTCTCCCTCTCCACCCGTTGTTTCTCCGCCTCCTCCTTGGCCTTCACCTCCTGCTCCTCCCTCTGAGAAGGAGAAAATAAGAACAATATGTCAATAATTAGAAAAGCAGAGCTCGTATTCAGAGCAGACGTTTGGATTTAAAGAGACCACTGAACGTTCAACGTTCGAAAAAGGCATCGAAAGACGGAGAGGTAGACATTGATTTACGTTCATGAACCGACAGTTCATACACAGACCACCAGGGGGCAGCACGGGCCCGCGTCGTTCAGTGGAGAAAGCGTCTGACGTCTCCTTTTTAAGTTATACAATCAATGGCTACTTCAGCGATAAGTCACTACAGCTCACAAAGAACAGCTTACTGAAAACCATGTTTTTCCTAACAATTTATACACAAGTTAAAACGCCACTTGGTTCTTCATCAAATCCTTCAAATAAAAAAAACCCTGTTATGCCAAAGTAAAAACATTTCTTGGATCGAAATTTGGGAAACGATCCAAGCCAAGGGTAATGAGCGTACAGCACCCATCACCCCCGAGCACAGGGAACGTGTCAGTTTGAATCCCAACTGCCAACACCACAAAGGGGTCGAGCTCAACGCCAGCGGCCCGCGGCCCGCGAGTCTCGCCGCCGCTGTCGCTCTGCGTTATCTCGCATTCCTCCACAAGACCGAAGACAATCCCCTCGCTCTCTCTGCGGTCACAAAGGCTCTCTCGCCCCCCCCCCCCCCCCCCCCCCCCCCCCCCCCCGCCACCCGCGCACCCGAAAAAGGAGGGGCCCAGCTGGTATGTGTGTACAGATCGGACAAGGGTCCCGTCTGACCTGCTGGTGCCCATCTCATGACAGACACACACACACACACACACACGCACACACACACACACACACACACACAAACAGACAGACACACACATACACACATGCAAGCACACACACAGATATACATAGGCACCGACACTGACACACACACACACACAGGGGAGCACACACACATACATAGACAGACGCACACGAGCACACACACCTATACATAGACAGAAACGTGAGCACACACACACACACACACATAGACAGACACACCCACAAACACATTGTGTGTGCACACACACTCTCCTGTTACTCTGCCCAGATGCACCATCAGCGGGGGGAGGGAGAAGGCGGGGGGGCAGTGGAGGAAGGAGCAAGAGGGGGAGAAGGAGGTGGGAGAGAGGGCGCTCGGATCAGACCACAACCCCCACACCACCCTCACCCACTCTCTCAAACACACACACACACAGACGCACACGCACACACACACACACACACCCGAAGCTGAATCCAGTTTGTTTAATGGATCCATTTAATACTCCCAGTACCAGCAGCAGCACTCCCAGTAATCTATAAGCCAGATGGCATAATGGGATCACAGGGAGGCATGGGAGTCAATGGAAAATTACAACCCTTCATCCACAATGTTCTGGGG
>JAOPJJ010000093.1:475839-490085 GCA_027122795.1 Enchelyopus cimbrius | reverse complement strand
CAGGACTACCATAAGATCATCAAGCAGCCGATGGACATGGGGACGATCAAGAAGCGCCTGGAGAACAACTTCTACTGCAGCGCCAGCGAGTGCATCCAGGACTTCAACACCATGTTCACCAACTGCTACATCTACAACAAGGTGAGGAGACGCCGCCGCGCAGACACGTCTCAACGCTGGGGACCGCCCCCCCCCCCCTGTTCCCCAGAAATCCATTCAATACAAAATCTAATTGGAACATGAAACGGGCAGTTCTGCTTCTCGTTGGACACGGCTCCACTCGACTGCCCTAATTGGTTATTATCCAGAATACGTCCGCTCATGTTTTTATATCGTGCCTCTGTATCGCGGTCGTGAAGCTAGGATATTACAGTGTTGAAGCTTCTTAATGGGCTCTTAGTATTACAACGTCAACACGGTAGGTGTTTGCTGTTGGGCGAAGGGGCTGCACGCGTACATGCGTTACTCTCATTCGTTATTGAATCACCGAGGAGAATCTTCTGCCGGCCCAGCCTCCCGTGACAACGTTGATATCTCGCGCGTAGGAGCCTACCGCTTCCGTTGCTCGGATGAACAGTATTGTTAAGGAGCCTCATGCTAACGGGATGATTAGCCGGGACGTACACCGCGGCTATGCTAACGCTAATGTGCCGCTGCGCTCTGTGTTTCAGCCCACGGACGACATCGTTCTGATGGCCCAGTCCCTGGAGAAGATCTTCCTCCAGAAGGTGGCCCAGATGCCCCAGGAGGAGATCGAGCTCGCACCCCCCACCCAGCGCACCAAGGGGGGCCGGGGCAAAGGTCGCAGGTCCAGCGGTGAGTCAAAGGACAAACGTCCTGGACAAAGGACAAACGGCTCATAAGGGGGCGGTCTACGGGTCCGTCAGCGGGACCAGGCCTTAACTTAAACCTCTCCCCCCACCCCCCCACCCCTTCAGCGTCCAGAGCCCACCAGGTCCCGGCGGTGTCCCAGTCCCTCTACTCGCCCTCCTCGTCCGACACCGAGTCCCTGCAGGCCAGCTGCCCCCCCCACACCGTGCTCACCAAGAGCCTGCCCCCCGCCACCATCATGGGCATGCCCCCCACGCAGCCCACCGCTAAGGTAACCCGGCCGACGGCTGCTTTGAAACCGGCGTCTCTCTGCGCACGAGAAGCGGACACGCGATGTAATGATGGTTCTGGAAGGGGCTGTGGTAGCACACGTGTTGACGGCACAGTACTCGTGTCTGTTCATAGACAGAGTTCACCGTCTAATGCGAGGCTGTGTAATTACGTCGAAGGGTTACTATAACAACCTTTCTCTGTTGTAAATGACTCCCCTCGTTCGCACGCTCGTTACCGTGGAGACCATCTCACTGTCTCCATCTGCGTCACCCTCTGCGTCTGTGCATCCGTTCCCATGACAACCCTCCCCTCGAACCGCTCCGACCCCACTGCGCCACCATAACGACCGGGGGTCTCCACTCTCTGCGTGCGTTGCAGAAGAAGGGCGTGAAGCGGAAGGCCGACACCACCACCCCCTCCACCCTGGGCCTGCCGGGGGGGCTGTCGGCCGGGGCCCGCATGGTGGGCCTGGGGAAGGGCGGGCACGGGGGCCAGATCCACGACTCCTCCCCGCTCACCCTCTCCTCGCTGGGGGGCATGAGCATGGAGGGCGGCGGGCCCGGCCTGGGCCTGGTGCGCGGCCCTGGCGGCGGACCCGTGCTGCTCCAGCCCATGATGGTGAGCGCGTCGTCCGCCGCCGCCGCCCGCCGGGTGGGCAGCGGCCGGCCCATCAAGCCCCCCAAGAAGGACCTGCCGGACTCCATCCAGCTGCAGCCGGCGCGGCGCGGCAAGCTGAGCCCCCAGCTGAGGCACTGCAGCGGGCTGCTGAAGGACATGCTGTCCAAGAAGCACGCCGGCTACGCCTGGCCCTTCTACAAGCCGGTGGACGCCACCGCCCTGGGTCTCCACGACTACCACGACATCATCAAGTACCCCATGGACCTCAGCACCGTCAAGGTGACCCTGGGCGTCTCTGGGGCTCTGATTCGGTCCTAAACCACGTATGGTCCTATGAAATCTGTAGGAACCCCTATTGTATCTGTTCTGTATTATTATAAAATGTGCATGCTGGTAGATCTGGTAGAATAAGGAATAAAAGTCCAGAAGTTCCTATAGGTGGCACTATAGTAAGCACTTGAATCACTAGGTCTTTGTAATTTTTATTTTTGCTATATATTCATGTATTCATCAAGTATAATAAGAAATGAGTATAATAAGACTCCTACTTGACTATTTCCATTCATTATATTGAAACGGATGCTAGAATGGGTTTTGCCACAGTAAACCGTCACGCTCCTCAGCCATCCTGAAGTGCTCTTGGGTGGGTCTGTGTGTCTGTGGGGTCCTCAGAGGAAGATGGACTGCAGGGAGTATCGGGACGCCCAGCAGTTCGCCGCAGACATCCGGCTCATGTTCTCCAACTGCTACAAGTACAACCCCCCCGACCACGACGTGGTGGGCATGGCCCGCAAGCTGCAGGTCCGTCCGCACCACCCGAATCCCTCCTTTAGTCCCGGGGGGGGGTGGAAGAGTTTGTTTGTTTATTCAGCGCCAGAGAGCGATGCTCAGCCAATTAGCAGTTGGCACTCTTGTGACCACGCCCCTTGAACGAATATTTACATTTAGGGCATTTGGCAGAAGCTTTTATCCAAAAGCGACTTACTTATTTACTAAGGTACATTTAGTCAAAGGGCCTAGAAACCAAGATTTCACCCTAGATCAGCTACAAAAAGAGCAACAGAAACTAGTTTATAGTTCAGCACTCATCTGAGCAGAGTAGCTTCTATTTAGCCTTAAACAACAAGTGCTCCCATTGAAGTGCTGAGGGATATAGTTTACAACCATGCGTGTCGCCTAGATAACATCAAACATGGCTATGCCGTACTTGAACCATCGGGCGCCGTGTGGATGTGATGCGTCCCTGTTGGAACACGCGTTGCGTAGACTCCGAAGGCTTGAGCGCGTCTCCTAACCACAGCGGCTCTGCGTTCTGCTCCCTCACCAGGATGTGTTTGAGTTCCGCTTCGCGAAAATGCCGGACGAGCCGCACGCCGACCACCCCGCCATGTCCATGGGCGGGCACCCTTCCTCCTCCTCCTCCTCCACCTCATCCTCCTCCTCCTCCTCCTCGTCTTCATCGGAGAGCGAGCCCAGCACCGAGAGCGAGGAGAGCGAGAGCAGCTCCGACAGCGAGGAGGAGCGAGCGCACCGATTGGCTGAGCTCCAGGACCAGGTGTGCACACAGGTAAGGAGGATTTACCCAATGGAGAACCAGACACAACAGATGAACTGCATTGTGGGAACGTGAAATTAAAAGGGAGGGATTTCAGTGGTTTGAAAAGGAAACTGTATTGTCGTGGCGTGGTACTTCCAATTATTAAGCAGAAGGCTCCCACATTCAGCAGAACACAACGCAGCGCTCTGATTGGTTGTGACGTTCTGCCGCCTGCCTGTCCCTCTAACATGGCGTCTTCCTCATGCCGCGTGGTCCCGCTAGCTGCGCGCGGTCCACGAGCAGCTAGCCGCTCTGTCCCAGGGGCCCATGGTGAAGCCCAAGAAGAAGAAGGAGAGGAAGGACAAGAAGGAGAAGAAGAAGAGGAAGCGGCCGGAGAAGAGGAGTCGAGGGGCGAAGGTCAAGGCGGAGGCGGAGGAGTGGAAGATGCCAGGCAAAGCGCCCAAAAGCAAGGCACCCAAGGGAGGTGGCGGCGGCGGCGGCGGCGGCGGAGGAGGTGGTGGTGGTGGTGGAGGAGGAGGTGGTGGTGGCGGCGGCGGAGCGGTGGGCAAGAGAGGCCCGGGCAAGAAGAGCAGCAAGAACAGCAAGTACGTACCGAACAATTGGCTTCCTCCCTGGAGCCTCACTAATGGGAGTGGCTTAACTCCCTTAAGGCAAGCCGATTGCTATCATGTGCAGGATTAGATGGCGGCAGTTAAAGTAAAAACAATTTTTATGTCTTTAATTGGAATGTTATTTTTAATTATGCAGCATAACATGTTTCATGCAATGGTCTTTAAAAACCTAAACGCACACATCTGTCCAGCTCTAAACGTATAGGTTACACAGTACTACTGCGGGACATCAGACTGTTTACTTCATGTGTTCACGCAGCGCTAACCTCCATCCTGCTCCTCCTCCTCCTCCTCGCAGGACTTCCAAGAAGGCCTTCTTCGCCCCGCCCCCCGCCTCCTCCCTGCTGCCCCACTACGACTCGGAGGAGGAGGAGGAGATTGTGCCCATGTCCTACGACGAGAAGCGCCAGCTGAGCCTGGACATCAACAAGCTGCCCGGGGAGAAGCTGGGCCGCGTGGTGCACATCATCCAGGCCCGCGAGCCCTCCCTGAGGGACACCAACCCCGAGGAGATCGAGATCGACTTCGAGACGCTCAAGCCCTCCACGCTGCGCGAGCTGGAGCGCTACGTCATGACCTGCCTGAGGAAGAAGCCGCGCAAGCCCTACGGTGAGGGGAGGGGTCTACTGCCCACAGGAAGCACCGTATCTGTCTAGGGGGAGGGGTCTACTGCCCACAGGAAGCACCGTATCTGTCTAGGGGGAGGGGTCTACTGCCCACAGGAAGCACCGTATCTGTCTAGGGGGAGGAGTCGACTGGTGCCAGTAGGACCGCATATGTCTAGAGGGGGAGGAGACTACTGGTGCCAGTAGGACCGCATATGTCTAGAGGGGGAGGAGTCTACTGGTGCCAGTAGGACCGCATATGTCTAGAGGGGGAGGAGTCTACTGGTGCCAGTAGCACCATGTATGTCTAGGGGGAGTGGCCTAAGTCTGTTTAGGTGAGACGGAGCCTTGTAGCACAGTAGGAGAATCTCAACGTGTGTGTGTGTGTGTGTGCGCAGCTAAAGGCGGGGCAGGGAAGTCCCGAGAGGAGCAGGTCCTGGAGAAGCAGCTTGAGCTGGAGAAGCGGCTGCTGGACGTCAGCGGGCAGCTCAACTCGGGGAAGAAGCCCGCCAAGAACAGACGTAAGTCCCCAGAGCTACGCCCACCAAGGGCCCAGTCCTCCCAGTAAAGGCCCAGGCCGGCCACTTAAGACCCACTGAAGGCCCAGTCTGCCCACTAGGGGCGCAGTGCTCCCAGTAAAGGCCCACTCCGCCCACTAGGGGCCCAGTCTTCCCAGTAAAGGCCCAGTCTGCCTACTAGAGGCCCAGTCCTCCCAGTAAAGGCTGTGTGTGTGCGTGTCTCATGACCCTGTGTGTGTCTCCTCTACAGCGGAGAAGCCCTCGACCGTGGAGGCCAGCGCCCAGCCGTCACGCCTCAGCGCCAGCAGCTCCTCCTCGGACTCCTCCACCTCCTCCTCCTCCTCCTCCTCCTCCGACACCAGCGAGTCGGACTCGGGCTGAGAGAGAGAGAGAGAGGGGGGGGGGAGAAGGGCTATTTCTCTGGTCCAGGACCCTCTGACCAACAGAACTACTGAGAGCTGTGGGACCCGGCCCCCAGGACCCCCGCGGCACTGCACCCTCCTGGGGGGGGCGGGGGTGTGGGGGGGGCTGTATGGACGTGTACAGGCTCATCACAATCTACCTTTTCTTTTATAAAGAAGCTCTTAAATAAGATAATTTATTCCCTCGTTTCTGGGGAGAGGGAGGAACACATGGTGACGTCTTCTCTTTTTGTTTTTTAAACGGGGGGTTGGGGGGCGGGGGGAGTGTGTGCGTGCCTGTGTGTGTGTGTGCGCGTGCTTCCCACTTGCGCTGCGTTTGTGGCGTCCGCAGGAAGAAGTCATGGCTGCACTGAGGAAGTGCTTGCTCTCGTACGGCGGCGGCTGCAGCGGCCATCTTGTGGGCGTGCGTGTGTGTGTGTGTGCGTGTGTGTGCGTGTGTGTGGGTGGGTGCGTGCGTGTGTGTGTGTGTGGGTGCGTGCGTGCGTGCGTGCGTGCGTCCCTTCGCTGTGTGCTTCTTCCTGTGTGACCCGACTGCTAATAAAGCCAGAATGTGTTCTGCTCACTCACCCTGGACACCCCTCTCACCTCCTGTCTGCTTCCTGTTCCTCCGGCGTAACTTCCTGTTTGTGTTGAGCAGCGCGTGTTGGTGTTGGTGTCTATAAACCATCGTGGGCCAGTAAAGCGACGTGCGGGAGGTCCGTTTCACATGAAATGTCTTTGGGAATTTGTTGTTCAGGGTTAGGATGGTTTCAGTTGTCTTTCACAGCCTGTTGAATTTAGTGGACATTTTTTTAATTGGTCAAATGTGGAAGTACAGTTCTACATTTAGGAGGAAATCATTTGAGTTCTAAATCATAAAGGCACACAATCTGTTATACTTGTAGCCTACAAGTTATCAATGTTGATGATTATGATTATGATTGGCTGTGGATCTACTTTGTTTTGAGCATTTACAGTTTTGATTGGAACCTTTGTTAAATATAATTTATTTAGGTGTTTGAGTGGAGGACACGTTCGTTAAACGTCGACTGTACAGAGTAAGCTTGTAAAAGCTTTGTACATAGTTTCTAGCACGACTCTCTGTTGCAGATTTTACCCTGTTTTGTTATTCTCTACAAGACCAGATGTTCTGTCCTACTCTTACCTTTCGGAGGTGCGTCAGAATCCCACATGCCTGTCAGATGCATTCTTCATTTGAACACGTGCATCAATAAATAACATTGGGTCTTTTTTAACAAATACCACTTCTTGGATTCTTCATTGAAATTCACCAGAGTTACTTATTACAGAGCCTAGGTGACTAGATGCAGTATTAGATATTATGCAGTACAGTTGATATTGTTTCTGATTTGTGGGAACAGTTTTAACGGGCAACATTTTTGAGAATTAACTAATTCACGTTTTATTAATAGCAACAACAAAAAAACATTGGGAGGTCGAAATTATGACGTAGTAACGTGTCAAACATTAACTTGAAAAATGAAAACCCGATTAGAAATATTGCCTGCTGACGAACTGCTGAGAAACCCTTTTAAAGATATGATCCGTAGAGAACCGCTTCAC
The DNA here is from genome assembly GCA_027122795.1 of Enchelyopus cimbrius. Taxonomy (NCBI): domain Eukaryota; kingdom Metazoa; phylum Chordata; class Actinopteri; order Gadiformes; family Gaidropsaridae; genus Enchelyopus; species Enchelyopus cimbrius. The sequence continues at coordinate 483,086 of JAOPJJ010000093.1, read as the reverse complement.
TTTCGCGGAAAGCAAAAATGATTTTCTTACACGAAGACATTCGGCTTCCGTAGATATCCGGTCTAATCTACGCCATACAAAACGTTCAATGTGAATTTAAACGCATGGTCCTCTGGCGCCATCTAGTGGACTAAACGAGAACGACGTAAATATTGCCCTCACCAACATGGCGGCCACAGGCAGACTTATTTCAAGGTTGGCGCTAGTCACAGGTCAGTGTCATTTCACCTGCCTTACCAAAACTTCTCAACATGTTCAACTCAACTTTTATATATGTATTGGACTTATTGGCAAACTGAACTGGGCGAGCCGGGATGTACGCTCCATGTTGTAGCGTGCAGTGGTAAGAACCGACGGTGGTCGGGTGTAAATAACCTACAATAACATCAATCAATTAGTCAATTACCGTTCCGCCATGAGTCAATTACAGTCCCGCCAATGAAAGCGGCACCTGGCTGTGGCTCATTTGGGAACCGGGTAGAAGTGCCCAACCTTGCAAGCTCCCTGTTCTTGATAGTCGTAGATCCAATCCCTAACCCAAAACCAAACCCTTAACACCTAACCCTAAAAACCAAACCCCAAACACCTTAACCCTGGTGTTTGGGGTTTGCTAAACCCCTGTCCGCAGATCCTCTAACCCCAGCCCTGTGAGGGTGTGACGGGTTGATTTGAGGTGAGGTTATGGTTTGAGGGGTTAGGGCTCGGGTTTGGGTCCTGGAACAATAATTTCATCCAACGGAATATTGTTTGCGGTAATATTTTCCACAACACCCTAAATGTATGTTCTTGTCTTCCCAATCGCTCTTGATTATTGACCAATTTAATATTCATAACCAATCATCTCCAAGGGCAACCAAACAAATCAAGATTTTAACTTTTCGATTAAGAAACATTCAAACGGAGTCTCTTGTAGCGGTAATGACGGGTCTGTGAGAGGCTCATAGCTCCGTGATGAAACCTGCAGCCCCGTCTGTCCCCAGGCGGGGGCAGCGGGATCGGCCGCGCCGTGTGCCAGCGCTTCGCCTCCGAGGGCGCGCTGGTCGTGGTGGCCGACCTGGACGAGGAGGCGGCCAATGAGACCCTGCGCAGCCTGTCACGTGACCACAAAGTGCAAGAACACATGGCGGCGGCGTTGGACGTGTCGTCCAAGCGGAGCGTGGACAGTTTGGTGGCGAGCATACAGGTGAGATTCACGGACAGGTAAGAGTCTCACCTGTACACGGACAGGTAGAGCTGAGTACAGGTGAGACACGTGGACAGTGAGACACACAGACAGGTAGAGCTGTGTACAGGTGAGACACGTGGACAGTGAGACACACAGACAGGTAGAGCTGTGTACAGGTGAGACACATGGACAGTGAGACACACAGACAGGTAGAGCTGTGTACAGGTGAGACACGTGGACAGTGAGACACACAGACAGGTAGAGCTGTGTAGAGGTGAGACACGTGGACAGTGAGACACACAGACAGGTAGAGCTGTGTACAGGTGAGACACGTGCACAGGTAGAGCTGTGTAGAGGTGAGACACATGGACAGTGAGACACACAGACAGGTAGAGCTGTGTAGAGGTGAGACACGTGCACAGGTAGAGCTGTGTAGAGGTGAGACACATGGACAGTGAGACACACAGACAGGTAGAGCTGTGTAGAGGTGAGACACGTGGACAGGTAGAGCTGTGTACAGGTGAGACATGTGGAAAGGTAGAGCTGTGTACAGGTGAATTGAGCTGTTTTTGTCCTCACCAGCGTCAGTACTTCCAGCCTGCGTCCGTCTGCGTGAACGCGGCCGGAATCACGCAGAGCGACTTCCTGTTGAGGATGGAGGAGGAACATTTTGACCGCGTTGTCCAGGTCAACCTCAAGGTGCCTCATGACGTGCGTCACAGTTATCAGTGTTAACCAGGGTTTGGTGCCACTCCTGAGGAGCGTAAAGTCTGTTAACCTCGTAGGCTACAGAAGAAATCCATTTAGTCTTCCTCACACTCAGAGGAGCACTTATGGTTTGTACTGTGCCCGACACATGAACCAGACGACACATCTACCCCATCTCTCTCCAGGGGACCTTCCTTGTCACTCAGGCAGTTGCCGCGGCGATGGTTGCCAGCGGAGCATCTAAAGGTTCCATCGTCACCGTGGGCAGCATCGTCGGCAAGGTGTGTCCGCGTGTCCGCGTGTCAGGGCCCACCGCCGCCGCTCAAACCAGCGACGCATGACAGGGTGATGCGTGTGCTCCAACAGGTGGGGAACATAGGACAGGTCAACTACTCCGCATCCAAAGCAGGCGTGGAAGGCCTCACCCGGACAGCAGCCAAAGAGCTCAGCAGGTCAGAGGCAGAGGTTACCGTGAGCTCTAGATTCAAGATTCAAAGTGTTTATTGTCAAATGCATGATATGTTCTCCATGATGCAGTGACATTCTTTCTTAGTTTTCCACTGTATGCCAGCCAATATATAAACAAAATATAGTGAACCTGTAGTAGTGACATCACATCTGCAGTAGTGACATCACATCTGTAGGGGTGACATCACATCTGTAGGGGTGACATCACATCTAGTAGACGTCACATCTGCAGTAGTGGACTTTCTGCCTGTTGTCATGTCGTGTGTAGTGCTGAACTTCCTGTGTGTTATGTTGACCACGCCCCGTCTCTCCAGCTACGGGATCAGGTGTAACTGTGTTCTCCCGGGCTTCATATCCACCCCCATGACGGACGAGGTTCCAGAAAAAGTCATTAACAAGGTGCTGGAAGTTATTTTAAAGTTTTGTGTGAAGCACGAGTTATTGTCTGAAACAAACAAATCCACTGTTAAGCATAGTGCATGCAATTATCAGACCACACATCAATTAAATGATGTGTGAATTATAAGACTATAGAAATGGGTCAAGAATGAGCTCCCAAAATCAAAGTGCCTGCTGATTGAGTGCGAGTACAGCAGATTTAAGTGACTGGTCTGGTTTCAGGTGACCTCTCTGATCCCCATGGGGAGGATGGGCCAGCCGGCCGGTGAGTTCCCCCCCGTTGTCTCACATCGTTACTATGGATTACGCAAAGTTACCAAACGAACCAGGCCTCACGTTTTGAAGGCCGAGTGAGACAAGCTAGAGATGCAACACCAGTCTCCTCATGAGAGCCATGCATCTTTACATCTAACATCTTAGGGCTACCAAAAGCCAATGGGGCCTGGTTTTGTTGGATCACATTACCAGACGCACACATTAGCAAAACCATCATAATGGACCCGTGTACAAAGCAACCAAGCCCGTTTCTCCAACTGCAGTGGCTGAGCTTTTTAAAGAGCACCTGTTTCCCATTAAGCCATCTCTGGTGATTAGCCTTCAAGTTAATCAGTTCAGGACACGTCTTCAGCCTTTCTGAGGCGCTCTAGTGAGAGGCAGAAAAAGTTCCAGACCAATTCTTAGTTCTAGTATAGGACATTATACACAAGGACAGCTAGAGATGCAACACACAAGTCACCTCACCAGACACATTTGACTCTGCACTACACGGTCAGCAACCTGCACTGGAAGCAAATGGAATTTTGCAGACTGTATTTTCAAACACTTTAATCATCTTCCTCCGTTCTAGCAAAACGAACACAACAATGCAGGTCCAAGAGAATCATGTACATTTCCGGGTCTGATACGTTTCTGGTCTGGAGGGTCACTGGTCCAGCAAGGTTTTGGTCCGGTCGATCACTGGTCCAGGTGCGGTAGGTTTCTGGTCCAGTGCAGGGCAACTTGTGGATTCATTCATAAATATTGTCCAAGAGTCATAGTTTTGTGCTGGAGAATTTACATGCCAACCTAAACACTTCAATTATATTTAGTGAAACATTGTTGGATCCAAATACTTGCAAAGTACACAAGTCCATAGAGACGGTTACAGAAAAGTTCTGAAGATCAGGAGGGATTCTGTAATGTGCTAGAGAACGATGCAAGTGCTCACCTGCATGTCCAGCTGGAAAGTGTTGGACCAGGAAGCCCTCGTACCAGACCCCGGACCTCAGACCAGGGACCTCACACCAGACCATGGACCTCAGATCAGACTAACCCTATCCCTATCTGGACAGCTGCATCCTCAGATCTTTAGACCTCCACCCTTTGGGGGAGAAGTCAAACTGGGGCTACACTCACCCCTTACACTCATCTCAGTACAGGGTGTGGTCAGTCTGTAGGTCAGACAGGTACACCTGGTCTACCAAACCACAGATAGTGGGAGACTTTAACCGGATGACCGCACAACTCAAGAGGACGGAGCACAATACTACTAGGGTTGCCCCAGCTCCTCCTAGAGAGCACTGGCAAACCAAACGCTCCTTCAAGTTGCCAGCTTCCCTATGGAGTGTGCCGCGGTTCCTAGTACTGAGCAGATCAAAACACTGAGCATACCGTCATCAAAGGGGGCCCCCATAAATCAGGTCAGTCACACACAGATAAGAATCACTTGTACAGACAAGAACATTAAAGCTACTACTACAGATGATTATCACTAATACAGGTTAGACATTCACAAATTAACATTAAAACCATGGTAACCAAAACCCAATGGCTCAAACCACGTGCGGCTTTAAAGTAAGTAAATAAAGGGCTAGCTGAATCCCAAATAGACAAACCCTTTCCACCACTAGTGATAACATTTTACTCAATGAAGGTCTCATTGAGGAAGCGCGTTGTTGGCCGCAATGGTAGTCTGGTTTGTTCAAAGAACATGAAAACACAGACCTCCATGTTCTTCAGAGACCGCCTTGTCCCCCACTGCACTACAGGTGTGCCACACAGGTGAATTCAATTAAGGGTCAATGAGCACGAGTGTCCAATCAGGGAGCACACAGGTGAGTCTAATTAAAGGGATGGTTTGGAATGTTGGACGTCATTCTCAAGTGAGCCAGTGTGTTGTTTATCATTGGAGACGTTTTCAACGCATTTCATTCAGTCCTTCTAATGTTAAAAGTAAAAACCAACCATGCATGGCATTGCGCTTTGAGGGACAGCCGCGGCGTTGTACTTACATTAGGTTACGGCAGCGGCGGACTGATATTACCGAGCTTACCATGGTAAAATTCTGCCGCTGCTGAGAAACGAGTCCCTCAAACTGCGATGATTCATGCGCTGCAAGGTTTAGTTTTATTTCTTTTAACATTATTCTATTAAGACAGATATTTACATCGATAGTCTTGCGTTTTCATTGATTTGCCTTGGGTGGAGTGGGTCACACTTTTTTGGATGAATCATTTCCCGTCCGTCTGTCCAGAGGTGGCGGATGTTTGCTTGTTCCTGGCGGCGGATGACTCTCGCTACGTCACGGGCGCCAGCATCGAGGTCACCGGTACGTCTCGCCCGAAACCGGTGCGTTTTAAGGGATTCAGACCTCATCCGTCCTGCTTGACAGCTACACCGTGTCGTCTTTACTCCTCAGGTGGGCTTTTCATGGGCTAGCGAGGACATTGCGTTGGCGAAGAGAGAGAGAACCTCTCATTGGTTAAATCAGCTGCCAATCACGAGTGCAGCAGGTGCCTTTTACCTGTCAATGGACATTGAGTTTAATTCCGATGTATCAACCTTATGACCTTTTGTAAATGTAATTACGTTTATATTTGTGAATGAACATGAGATGAATTAAACTTGTATTAAAAACATTCAGCACTGTTGGTTTGTAAACCTCTTCTGCTTTTTATTGGTTTATTTGGGTGGACTTTTAAAAAAAGAGAAACAGGCGACATCAGCTCTTTTTAAAAGATTATATATTACAGAAACAAGAATTTAAAAAAAATTACATTATAAAATAATACTTTTCTTTTTTTCCAGCACCGCGTTTGTTGTCGAAACATTTCTCGCCAACAAAAATAATAAACACTAATGGAAGGAGTTGGTGGGGGGGGGGGGGGGCGCTGTCGGGATGTTTTGGGGTGGTGACCTCTCTGCTCCTCTCTGCTCCTCCCTGCCATGCAGACCACGCCCACACCACGGGTCATGTGACCGCGCCCCCCGATAGAGCCATGGGTCATGTGACCGCTCGCGGTGGAAGGTCTTGGTCATTCAGGGGCCAGGCGGTCCGAACGATGACAGCCCCAGTCGGCGTGAACAGGAAGAACAATAATAATAATAATAATAATAACACGATATGGTGATGATGAAGATGATGTTCCTGGTTGAGTTTAAATCCCAAAGCACCTGCTGGGCTCCTTCAATAAATACAATAGAATGCTCCTATCTCTGTACAACTGGGACGGACCGAAGACGTTCCCCTGCGAGACGGAGAACCGGGGAGGAGAGGGGGCCTGGTCTACAGCCGGTCTGGGGGTCTGGTGTAGGCCCTTCCGGTCCCGGTCTAGACCGTCACATGACTTGTGAACTCCATGGCTTTAGGTTATGTCTCAGGATCGCGTCCCTGCCACCCCACTAAGGACTGCGTAGCCCACAACGCAGAACACCAGGAAGATAGAAGGGTTGTTCTGGATTAGACGGGTATCAACAGCAGAGAGGAGTCTGAACGAGATGTTGGTGGGGAGCAGGAGAGGTGTATGTTACAGCTTGAAGAAGGAGAAGAAGAAGGAGAAAGGGGCGGGGCCGGTAGGCCCTGGCTCCTCCCTCAAGAGGAAGGCTTGTTTTTTGCGATGTCGGAAGAATGCAATTTCGTCCTGAATTGAACTTCTTTCTTCCCATTGGCCGGTCCTCTTCCTGACCGTTTCCGAGGTTCTCATTGGTTGGCGTCCGTTTTGTCGTTGGAGGGGTCTTCTTCCCCAAGGTGAGTGATTGGTTGTCTCCCAAATAGTGTGTGTGTGTTGATGAGTGTGTCTGTGTGTGTGTCTAGTGTGTTTAGGTGCTTTACGCTGTGTGTGTGTGTGTGTGTGTGTGTGTGTGTGTGTGTGTGTGTGTGTGTGTGTGTTTCATATCATTTACAAGATCATTTACAAATTAGCCGGTAACTGGTACCATGTCCACATGTATCTCTAAGTGCATGCGTGTGTGTGTTTAGGCTTTGTGGTTCTCGGAACATTGTGTGTGCGTGTGTGTGTGTGTGTTTAGCCCTGGAAGCAAACAGGTCCGACTTCCAGCCCAAACTGCTGGTTGCTCTCCCCAAAGTCTGTCACCTTAACGTCCAGCAGGGGGAGGTGTTCCACCTGGGGCGTGTTGACCTCCAACACCGTCCGCTCCAGGCCCTTACGATACTGCAACACACGGTCACACATCACCAAGGGAACCATGGTAACCACGGTCACACTTTACCATCATACACACGGTCACA
>JAOPJJ010000093.1:437062-451030 GCA_027122795.1 Enchelyopus cimbrius | reverse complement strand
TAGTGGTCCAGTGAGCTAGTGGTCCAGTGGGCTAGTGGTCTTATGGGCCCAATGTCTATTGATCTAGGGGTCTAGTGGTCTCGTAGACTAGTGGTCTAATAGGCTTGGTTTCCAATGATCTAGGGGTCTAGTGGCCTTGTGGTCTAGAACTCAGGTGAGGTTGCTGATGGAAAGGTTGGATGATCTGGTTTTTACTCACTGGAGGTCCAGCAATCCCGGGAGGACCTTTAGGTCCCAGTAATCCACGAGGTCCCTGAACACACACACACACACACACACACACACACACACACACACACACACACACACACACACACACACACATTTAGATACCCAGAGCCACCCAACAGTGTCAATTAGTTTGTGTTCAGTGAAATAAAAAGAGACACTAAGATGAGGGAGGATGGCATCATCACTGTAACACTCACAGGTTCACCTTGGAGACCACGATGTCCAAGCTCTCCATCGTCGCCCTGGAAACAAACACACTGTCATTACTACTGCTGTTAATGACAGATGTACAGAGTGGACAGACAGACGAACAGCAGGTCCTCACCCTCTCTCCATCCTCCCCCTGAGATCCTACAGGACCCATGAGCCCAGTGTCACCCTGCAAGCAGAGCAGCCAGGATTCAAACGCTACTTTCACATCATAACAATGAGCAATGGTACTGTGCGATGTTTTACCCTGTGGCCCTTATCTCCAGGCAGACCAGGAAGACCGTCAAACCCACGATCGCCCTGAGAGACGAGACACGCATGTCAGGACACACACGCACTGGGAGACACAGGTATGATACATGACGTGGTGATGTCAGGAGGATGACCTTTACCTTTGACCCGGGCTCCCCTGGCATGCCTCTGGAGCCATCAGCGCCAGCGCGACCCTGGGAGGAACACAGGGTTAGCATGTACCGCTATGCTATGTAGCTACGCAAAGCTCAAGGAAGGAACAGGGTTAGCGTGTACCGCTATGCTATGTAGCTACGCAAAGCTCAAGGAAGGAACAGGGTTAGCGTGTACCGCTATGGTATGTAGCTACGCAAAGCTCAAGGAAGGAACAGGGTTAGCGTGTACCGCTATGCTATGTAGCTACGCAAAGCTCAAGGAAGGAACAGGGTTAGCGTGTACCGCTATGGTATGTAGCTACGCAAAGCTCAAGGAAGGAACAGGGTTAGCATGTACCGCTATGCTATGTAGCAACACTTTGTTACGGAAGTCACAGGGTTGTGGAGCTAAGCTAAGCTAAGCTAAGCTAAGATAAGCTAAATTAAACTAAGCTAAGCTTAGCTAAAATATGCTAAGCTTAGAAGACTTCCCGCTACTAAGTAGAAGTAGCGGGAAGTTGCATTGTCAGAGCGATGAGCTCCAACAGCAAGGAAGTGACATCATGCGTGTTCTACTCACCCTTCTCCCTGATTTTCCGGGAGGTCCCATCAGCCCCTGTGGACCCCTCGGGCCCTGAAAAGCACGGGTGTCCGAGTTAGATGCCTGTTAAACCTTCTGTACATTTATTCAGCGATGTGTCGCATGTTTTTGGGGTGAGGATGAGAACCTTCATCCAGATGAAGGAACGTACCTGTGCGCCCGGGTCTCCACTCTCCCCCTTAAAACCAGAGCTTCCAGGGTTCCCCTGAAGGAGACATAGAGAGATTCATTCAGAAACATTCACTAACAAACGAATGAACAAACTGACGAATGAACGAACAAACGGACTGACTGACTGACTGACTAACTAATTCACTCAATCACTCACTGACTGACTGACTCACTCACTCACTAAACCACTAACTCACAAACTAACCAACTATCTTACTAACTAACTAACTAACTAAGTAAGTAAGTAAGTAAGTAAGTAACTCACTCACTCACTCACTAACCAACCCACACATGAACAGGGAGGGAACCAACCACCTAAACACGACGATGATCTTCATGGATTTATTTATTCCACCAAAAGAAAACCACCGGACAATGGTGGGTTTCACAACATAACCGACTTCCGCCTGTCCAACGGGGCCTATGTAACCATGACAACAGGGGTCCGTGTTACCACGACAACATGTCCGCGTGGCCAGCGAGGGGTTAACCTACCATAGGTCCGGGGCGACCGGTGAAGCCCATCGCTCCAGAAGGTCCCTTCAGCGCCATCTGGAGACCCACAGGAGTAAGGAGTACTGACGTTAATCAAGACAATATAATAATAATACCGTACACATCCGATCAGAACGGCTCCAGAACACCGCCGTCTAATGCTAACATACATGCTAGCACTCATGTAGTGCAGACAGAGTAGCCGTTGACTCACCCTGGCCTGAGACAAGATGGCCGCCGCCTGCGCCTCCTGCGCCGACACCGCGGGTCCCTTATCTCCGCCGCTCTGGCCGAAACGGAACTGGGGGCGGGACAGACAACAACACGTTAGCGTCCCTTTCCTCTGAGGACGCCTTAACGAGCTCACTAACAAGGACACCTCCCCAGGCAGCTCGTTCAGTATGCTGAACCATGATGTAGACAGGACGTCATGGTGACGTCACCGTGACATCACTGTGACGTCACCGTGACATCACCGTGATGTCCCCGTGATGTCACCATGACATCACCATGACCAAAACGAGATCATCATGATCAACATGATGTCACCATGATAAACATGACATCACGGTGATGTCACCATGACATCATCATAATAAACATGACATCACAATGTCACCATGACATCACCATGATCAACATGACATCACCATGACTAACATGACATCACCATGATAAACATGACATCACGGTGACGTCACCATGACATCATCATGATAAACATGATATTACGATGATGTCGGCATGACATCACCGTGATCAACATGACATCATCATGCTCAACATGACATCAACATGACTAACATGACATCACCATGACAAACAGGACATCACCATGACGTCAACATGACATCACGATCACAAACATGAAATCAATGACATCATCAACAGCCGTTAAACTGACTGTACCCATGGAGGAGACAATAGGACATCGGAGAAGGACCCGGTCCAACAGGACTGAGGGTCAGAGGTGAAGGGTGACTCACAGGCAGCATGACGGAGGTACCTGGAGGTCCAGGGACCCCATCAGCCCCGGGTAGACCCGCCCTTCCGGACGGACCCTGCACGACGGACGGATAGAAGACACGTCAAAGACGAACGCTTCTGCACACTCGTGTGTTGAGATGATCCATAGAGATCAGGCAGCCAGATGTTTAGGTGGACGTAGATCACCACTCACCCTCTCACCAGGATCTCCTACAGAACCAGGAGGTCCAGAAGACCCGGGGGGACCAGGAAGACCCTGGAACAATAGGAGGGAGGGATTCATCCTGTCTATTCACTGCTATGTAGTGAATAGACAGAAAACACACCTTTTTAAGCAATCCTACTCAGTATGACCTCTGTCCCCCAACCATTTTATCCACCTATTTTTTAGCAACACTGTAATTTCTTTGTATTTATATTATATGCTATTATTTCTTGTTTTTGTTTTTTAACTGTTTTATTATCTACTCTGTCTGCTTTTACATGTGTAAGGTGACCTTGCGTTCAAGAAAGGCGCCAACAAATAAAATGTATTATTATTATTATTATTATTATTATGTATGCTCTGGTAGAACTCGTGATCTAGAGCTAGTGGGAGCCCTCCAGGAGGGGGTACCAGGGTGGTCTACCAGGGATCTGGGGGGGGGTTCAACTTACAGCAGGACCTTCTGCTCCGGGAGGTCCTTCAATCAGCATGCCCTGGAGGAGAACCCAGAGGTAAGCTTTAATGGAGATACGCTGACACAGTGAACCTCTCGTGACCTTTCACAAGCCTGGAGCCAGAGACCAGCAGGTCGATGTCATGTCTGGTGAGCTCAGAAGAATCCACAAATCAGATATATCTGACCACAAGCAAATACCCATAATCATGTAGGAGGCCTCTTTTTGGCGAGGAGAGGACAGAACAGGAGGTGGTCAGTGGTCTGTCAGGAAGTGGTCAGTTGTCGTCTCACAGGAAGTGGTCCGTTGTCTAACAGGAAGTAGTCTGTTGTCTAACAGGAAGTGGTCTGTTGTCTAACAGGAAGTGGTCCATTGTCTAACAGGAAGTAGTCCGTTGTCTAACAGGAGGTGGTCACTCACAGGCTCCAGGACAGCAGGTTCGCCCTTTTCTCCTTTCTGGGCTCGAACAGCAGCCTGAGGAAAGCAGATATGTAGCCAACAACACATCACAGTCAGTATAACGTACATACCAGGTACAACACACACACACATACACACACACACACACACACACACACACACAGTACTAGTCATCATACAAAGTACACATGGAGTACCAATCCAAACCACACAGTACAGTATCAAGCACGATGTACTCAAACACACATCAGACAAAATCACACTCACTGTGAAACGCTTGCCCGTGCATCAAGTTAAATACTCTGTATTCGGATTGCAATATTTAACACCCAACCAGACACCTGACAGAGTGACAGTACTGGTCCAAACCACGTTTGGCTGAAACCTTTTACCGTCATCGCCGTCTCCTAGCAACGCTCCAGTCAGCCATGCACAGAGAAACCGCTTTTCATTGCAAACAAGGCTAGCTGTTGTGCTCTGAAATGCCTTCCCGTGGTGGGCGCCATGCGATGCTAAGCTAGCACCGAGGGCAAACGGAAGGCATAGCTTAGCCACCGGCGCAGGCTACATCCCATTTAAAACGCAGACGCACACATCGGAACACGGCTGTCGCGGTGACTGAGGTTTGTTCATCTCGCACCGTCCCTCTGGGATCTAGTGACTGATTGACTGATTGATTGATTGAGTGATTTATTGTTCTGTGGACTAAGTCACGACTGCAGCCACCAAAAGACCAGCGTGCCGAAGTCAACAGGGACCAGGCGGATCAGCCGGGCAGGATGAAAGAACCTCGGTCAGCGGGTACAGACCCCCGTGCCGGACCGCCGGAGGAGACCCGCGGCGCTCAGATGTGCGGGGTAGCCTGGACTTACGCCTCCCTGGTCTGTGGCAGCAGACAGGGCGGGGCCCATGTAGCCCAGGTCGGCGGTGCCAGCGCGGGCCTCCGGCAAGTTCTCTCCGTAGTCCCGGTAAGAGTAGTCGTACTCCCTCGGGCCGGCCTCGCCCGTCACATACTCCTCTGCAAAGAGCTCCTGCTCCTCCACCTCTCCTCCGCCCGCCGCCTTAGTGCCGGGGGCCTCCTCCTCCTCCAACCCGAGGACGCTCTGCTCCACCTTGACGGGGGCCGGGGGTGAACCGAGGTTAGGGGAGGGGGGGTGAGGTTGAGAGGTGAGGGTGAGGGGATGAGTGGGGATGAAGGGGTGAGGTTGGGATGAAGGGATGAGAGTGGGAGTGAGGGTGGAGATGAGGGGATGAGTGGGGATGAAGGGATGAGGTTGGGGATGAAGGGATAAGGTTAGGAATGAAGGGATGAGGAGGGGGATGAAGGGATGAGGGTGGGGATGAGTGGATGATGGTGGGGATGAAGGGGTGAGGTTGGGATGAGGAGGGCATGAAGGGGTGATGTTGGGAATGAAGAGATGAGGATGGGAATGAAGGGAAAAGGATGGGGATGAAGGGATGAGGATGGGGGTGAGGATGGGGGTGAGGGGATGAGGGTGGGGATGAGGGGATGAAAATGATAGGAGAGAAGAAGCGAGCATGAAAGGGGCTGTGGTTATGAGAAGAGCGAACTTACCTTCATCATCATTCACACGCAGCGAGCTGAGCAGACCTAACTCCACGTTACCGTGGCGACTACCAACCTCACCAATATGTGTCACAGCTTCCATGAGAGTTTGGTTGTGAGTTTCTCATTTCGCCGCAATTTAAAAATCCTTACGAGGCGAGTCAAAACATTTGACAGGGCAGGTTAAGAACCCGAGCTGAGATGTTTGAACAGCCGTTCAAAGGGAAAGTGAAACCCATGAGGCTGTTTGGAGGCCCTTTGCTTCATGTAAGGGTTCTACTGACTTACCACGACCACTACACCTACAATGGTCTGGCTGAGATCCCCATCTCAGGTACCACCTGACCCGCTGACTGAAGCTAACTGTTCTCAGGCCATAGAAGGGAGACCACTGCTAGAACCTGCGTAGATCCTACACGCTCTGCTGTTAGAGAAGCACGTAGATGTTCACTCCAAGGGGTTTCTATACATCACAGCTCTGAGGCTTCCCTTCTCCAAAGACCTGGGTTCTGACTCCGGGCAAACGGGTGCAGAACTCCCATCTTTGTTGTTAGGCAGAATGTGAGGCCTGTCAGAACGTGATGATAGGAAACCAGAGGAATATCCTACGTTGTTCTGGAAGAACCGTGGGAACAGGGAAGGGGTTGACAGAGTGGTGGGGTACGTCGTGTTATGGATGTTCTGTTACGTGGTTGAAGAATGGAGAACCTCCTTGCCTCCAGGCTATCCTCTTTGAGAGGAGGGTTCCTTAAAGGCAGGACCGTCTATTGACACTTTTTATCAGCTCAATTCATCTCTCTGTCATTCTTGCCAATGAAGGTCAGGAATGCCGATTGAACAAACTATAGGGATAAACGAATGGACCAATTGAATGAAGTCAATTTAACTAAAAGGACTTGAACTCAAAACGTTTGACTAAGCTTAGAAAGTGCTTACAAGCAAAACTCTGAACTAACAGTTACAAAGGGATCAATTTACTATTGGTGTGAGATGGAGGCCTGGAGGACACCTCCAGGGGGCGGTGTTCAGGCAGTGCATTCTGGGTCCACCTTTACCTGGCCGGTGGTCACATCTTCTCCGGTCAGCTCACCCTCCGGCTGCACCGCGACCTCCTCATACAAATACTCCGTCTCACCGGGGGCAGGGCCAGCCTCGGAATATTCAGTATCAACATCCTGATCGGTCAAGGAGGTCAGGAAGTGGTGGGGAGGAGGGAGGAAGTAAGCAGATTTGATCGGAAGAAAGTGGTGAGTTCAAAAGGTGATGTGAGCAGCTAAAAGAGGGTGAAACACATCACTAAAATGGTGGGTTTCCAGTGCTGTGTTTTGACTGGTAACTCACATTTTCAAGGTTTTTCTGAGGAAATTTCAACAACATCTCACATCTTGATGTCTATAAATCGTGCCATCTGCAAGATTTAGGGAGCCATCAAGTGCTTTGGTGAAATTTCATCAGTTGTATCGTTGACCGATTCTGGCTTTTTGAGAGCCCACAATGCCCCAGTAGATACAGAGGGGGTCGCGTCTGCTCTGGTCGTCGGTGCCCAGCCATCCCATGTGACATCGTCATAGCCTCACCGTGACCTTGTGACATCATAAACTCATCATGACATCACAACCTCATCATGGGCCGATGACATCACGACATCACAACCTCATCGTGACCTGATGACGTCATCATGACCTGATGACCCCATCGAGCCACCATGGGCTGATGTTTGGGATGTTTGGCCGTACCGAAGACCAGGAGGTCTAGCCGCGACCCGAATCAGCAGCCTTGCAGAACTTGGAGCTCAGCTCGTTGAGAGGAACCTCTCAAACGGCGAGCCGTGTTTTTAAATCACTGAAGGGAAACAGCTCCTTGAACCTCCAATGGAACTGCCACCCTCCGCAGACTTAAGGGGGAACCAGAGGCTTCTGTGAGGCTGCGTCATTCATATTGGAGGCAGAATAGGATATATAGATCGGACACATCTATATATAAACAAGACAGAGATGAGAGGACACACACTCAGGAGGGAAGAGACAGTGAGAGGTGATGGAGAGCCCTAGTGTGTACGTGTACTGTATGGTGGTCTTGGGTGACTCAAGGACATAATACACAAAGACCTGGGAAGTCTAGAACATTCCAGGTCTTGCCATCCGGTTTGATGGTTTGGCAGGAAATTGTGGGACTTACGGGAGGGACAAGAGTCACCCTTGCCTCGTGGAGACTGTGTAGGACAGGTGCTCAGGACGTACGCTGGACTGCCAACACTACCTTGGAACACCGGAAGGTTCACCAGCAGGGAGGATGTGCAGGGCTACCGTGCTTGGCAGAGCTCTTACCAAAACCATCTAGGTTCCCTAAAACTTTGCATAACTGAAACTAGTACGCGTTTTGCTTTCATACTCATTAGAAAGTAAAGGGCATCCTATTGGGGAGATGTGGAGGTCTGGCAGCATCTCCTGGACGGGTCTGGAGCTGTGTAACCTAGGGAACGGAGGGAACACAGAGCACCGGGCCTTCTGTTGTACCTGTTGGTACCCGTTGGTGGGCTTCTTCGCCGGTAGGCCGGTGCCGCTCTGCGCCGTCCTGCCGAAGGGCGGGAAGGGCTTGTGGAGGGATTTCACATTGTCGAATGAGGCCGTGGACTTGGACCGGACGGTGGTGTGGACGGCGGGGAGGGACGTGGCGGTGGTCCTGGTGGCGCCGCCACCATGCAGCACGCTCCTCATGGTGGTCCGGACCACGGGCACTTTGGTGACGATGGTGGTCACCTTGGTGACGTGGCTGGTCTTGGTGGCCCCTGTCTTGGTGGCAGCCATCTTTGCGGATTTCGTGGTTTGGGCTTTGGGGGCGTTGGTCGGTCTGAGAGGGGCTTTGGTGGCGGCAGACGTGGACGCGCTGACCACGGTCTTCTGCACTTTGACGACCTTGGTTTTCATAGTGGTTTCAGTTTTGGTGGCTTTCGCCGCACCGTTAGATTTCTTATCGACCTTGGCCTTCACCACGGTGGCTTTATGGTTGGCTTTAGCTACCGCGCTCCCCTTCTTCTCGACAGCTGTTTGGACCACTTTCTTCTCCACCGTCACCTTCCCGTTTCCAGCGGAAACCTTGCCACCGGAGGTGGTGACTTTTGTGACAACTGTTTTTCCGTTAGAGCCGGCTTTAGCCTTCACTTCAGCTTTCACCTTCTTCTCGGCGGAGGACTTCTTTGCCGAGGCTGCAGTGGCCTTAATCTTGGAGAGCAAGACCTCCACAGCTGTGGGCTTGGCTTTGGGCGGCTTCACCGCTGAGGATTTGCCAGCTTTGGTGGGCATCGGGGTTTTGAGCACCAGTTTAGAGGAGCTCGCCTTGGGCAGCTTGGCCACGGAAGATTTGCCCTTGACAGGGGCGGACTTAGTGGGGCTCGACTTCCCATTGGCTGCCTTCTTCTATTGTCAGTGTTGATTGGTGTGTTGTGGTTTTGTGAAGATGTGGGGTGAAGGAGGAGGGACAGAGGGAGAGGGAGTGGAGAGTGAGTGAAGGAAGACAGAGAAAGAGGGATGTGAGTGGGGTTGGGAGGGGAGGAAAAGCACAAACAAGGGATGGACAGAAGGAGAGAGAGATTGGATGTTTTGAGATACAGTGACATGAAGATGGCTTAGGATTGGCTGAGACTGATCAGGCATTACTGGACAACAGGTTAGGGTGAGGCGGCACTCCATCCAACCTTATAGAGGACCAACCAATCGGAGAGCTTACACGAATCAAAGTGTGGGCCGTAGCACGACACCATTTGGGAAATGGATCACCTGCAATTCAACTGAATGACCTGCAGGGTTTTGGAGATCGTTTTACTGCTCGTTTCTCCAGTAATGCCCTTCTCCATTTTATAACGACAAAGCTGTTCTGCTGATTAGAAGGCACTGACACACAAACGCTTAAAACACGTGAACACACTCTCATAAGCACACACACACACACAGACAAACACCGACAATACAGAGCATGACCAGTATGTTTGTGAGCACACACATGCATAATCACATAGACGGGACTGAGGTGCGGACACATGCGTGCAGATCCATGTTAGCATGACACTGTGAGTTAGCATGCGAGTTAGCATGCAAGTTAACGTGTGAGTTAGCATGCAGCTCATACCATGCAGCGCACCACGAGAGAGGAGATGGAGCGTAGGGGTTCTAGGTACGGGCTGGCATAGAATACCCCTCACATACACGCTACTTCCCTGACAGTAGGACAGGAGTATACTGTAGATATATAGGGATAGATGTATGCCCTCAAACGAGAGAAACCAAACCTGGGAAGCTGGAAATAAAGAGGCCCACTCACTAGGAACCAGGAGGACCAGGAGGTGCCAGAGGAGGTGACAGAGTAGACGACGACATACGGTCCATGCGTGGGGGGATATCAGACGATTCAAACCAAGGGCCCCATGCAGCTACCAAGGCCAGTCAGGGCGGCCACCTTCTCCAGGGGGTTTGTTTACTGTGCTTGGGATGCTCGGAGGGGTGGAGTCAGCGCTTCAGATCCCCAGGGCAGCGCTGGAGCGCTGAGACCGACCAGGGCAGGTCTCAGGTGCTCAGAGCCCAAGTCACTCCGCCCTGGCGGGTCCACAGGCCTTTAGCTCCACCCATCCGGAGCTCCTCGCATTACCAAACAAACGCTACGACCTGCCCGCCAACACCGTGCCCCCGGACGGTGGGGGGGCCAGGCTCGGAGCAGCCTGCCCGCGCATCGGGGCACGCTGCTCTGACCCGTGTTGGGGGCGTGGCCGAGAAGAGATCCGACACGCCCATGACAAGGTGAGGTCCCAAGGACACGCCCACTCTGGTTTTAAAGGGCCCCTATAGTTCCACCAGGTGTGCAGTTGATTAGCTATTGCTAGCCATTTCAAAATGTATCCATTGTGTGACATCACTAGTGGGAGTGTCCAACTATGTGTACTCCCACTTGTGATGTCAGCAGTGGATACATTTACAGCTGGTGGTCCAATAGGAGAACTTTAACTCTCAAGGGACGTTCCGCAAGTTCTAGACAACAATCACACTTTTCCTTATATTTCCCTTTAATTGAAGAATGTGTGTGTGTCTGCGTGTGTGCGTGTGTCCAGGTACTCACGTATGTGCTGGGGTCCTGGGCCTGGGTCTTGGGGAGGGGCGAGTCACAGTCAGGGCTGTAGTGCTCACAGAAGTCATAGGCTGCCTGGGGGTCGGCCGCTATCAGCAGCTGCTGGATGTCCCCCTGTCCAGACACAACCAGGATCAACACCAGGATCCACACCAGAATCAACACCAGGATCCACAACAGGATCAACACCAGGACCAACACCAGGATCAACACCGGGAGATCAACCAGGATCAACACAAGGATCAAAACCAGGATCAACATCACATTCAAAATCACAACCAAAATCAGAATCACATGAAAATAAGAACCAAAACCACGATCATGTTCAGAATTGTAAATAGAAAACAAGCTAACCCGAACCCTAACAGAATATCCGGAATCACATTTAGAATCCGGCCATAAATCAGGATCGTATCAAGAATGGGACCTGAAATCAGGATCAGATTCAGAATCACACCCGGAGTCAGGCTGGCAGGATCCACAGTGTACTCCAGTAACAGCGTACTGCACAGAAAGACCTGGAACACAACGCTACGGGACAAGTGCCTTCTGGGAGCGTCCGGGCAGCGCACCTGGAACACCTCCTCGTCCAGGAGCCGAGCTCCGAACACGGTGATGCCGTTGGTGTCGATCTCAGCGTGGTTCCCGCGCGCCAGCGGACGGGTCATCCTCTTCTTACAGTCCAGCAGAAGCGTCACGTTCTTCTTGGACACCGAGATGGCGACGCGGTGCCACCTGCAGGACACCAGATCAGGAGAAGATCAGGAGGAAATCAGGAGGACATTCCACACACACACACACTCAGCAGCGGGGTACTGACTTTCCGTCGGCCAGGTTGACCCCCTTGAACAGAGGGTAGTCTTCGGGGGCAGGCCTGCCGCTCTGGTCCTCGTAGAGGAAGACCGGGGAGCGGCCCAGCTCCACGCCCAGCTGCTGGACCCCCTGCTCGCTGTAGACCGACAGCAGGAAGGCCTGCAGGCCCGACTGGGCCTTCACCAGCGCCATGATGGAGAAGTTTTCTGGGAAGCGACCTGGGCCAGCATGGGGTCAGAGGTCAGAGGTTAGAGGTCAGGGAGGAACCCGGAACGCAGCAGCACCCCCTACAGCCAGGGTTTTTCAACCTTGGGGTCGGGACCCCCCGACATGGGGTCGCCTGGAATTTAAATGGCGTCGCCTGGAATGCCTAGTCATTTATAAAATAAATAAATAAATAAAAACTAATTATAATTTCCTTTTTTTTAATAAAACACTACACGTAATATGAAATTATCTTGGTCTATACTTTCACTTTGTCAAATATAAATTAATCTGTCGCACAAATAAAGTGCAGCATATAAAAATATATGTGGCGCTCTTTTGAAAGCCACGATCACATGAATGGTTACTTGAGTTCCCGCTTAAACCTGTCAAATCTAAACCTGACAAATTCTCCCTCCAGGGCAGGAGACCCCAAGTGTTGTGGTCGGGTTGTTCAAACACCGGTAGAAAGATTACTGGGTTCAAGCCCCACAATCTGCCCTAGAGCAGGAGGCCAGCTCTGCTCTCAGCCTGGGGAACTTGCTGAGAGCAGAGCTGAACCATCTCAGGGCATTAGGGATGAGACCCTGGTGTCAGGATCTTACCCCTCCTTGACGTCGGGTCGCGACCCCACGTCGGGTCGCGACCCCAAGGTTATAACGTTTGTACCTGAAGTCAGAAGATCAATGATGAGTTGATCAAATCTAGGTCTGGTTAGAGTTAAGGTTAGAGTTAGAGTGGAATCTCTGAAGCAACAAAGGAGAGAGGAGACGATGAGGAAGGGTGAGAGGAATTTGGAGAAGAGAGGGTTTGGCGGAGACGGAGACAGCCACAGGCCGCCTGACGGAGAGACACGGCGATGAGGGACATAATGGCAGTTTGGGGGCCACTTGTCGCTCTTCAGGAAAGCTCCGCGGGGATATAAGTGCTAGCCTGCTCATTTGTTTTGGTCCTCAGACTGTAATCACGCCGGGACTCTGCGGGGGCCTCCCGTCTGGGCTGGAGGAGAGCGCCTGAACTCCCTCCAGATACACAATAAAGTAAATAAGCACCGAGAACCAACCACAGCTCCTCATCAAAGGATTCTCTACCACTGGGACTTTCCATGGAGTCCTCGACGGTTAGAGCAAGTGAGGCACAGGACCACGGACACATAGATCCAGACACACATCAGAGGCCCTATGTACACCAGAGACACTAAGACACTATGTACACTAAGACACTATGTACCCTAGAGACACTATGTACCCTAGAGACACTATGTACCCATCAGAGGCCCTATGTACACCAGAGACACTAAGACACTATGTACACTAAGACACTATGTACCCTAGAGACACTATGTACCCTAGAGACACTATGTACCCATCAGAGACACTATGTACACTAAGAACACTATGTACCCTAAAGACACTATGTACCCTAAGACACTATGTACACTAAGACACTATGTACCCTAGAGACACTATGTACCCATCAGAGACACTATATACCCTAAGAACACTAAGACACTATGTACCCTAGAGACACTATGTACCCATCAGAGACACTATATACCCTAAGAACACTAAGACACTATGTACCCTAGAGACACTATGTACCCATCAGAGACACTATGTACACTAAGACACTATCTACACATCAGAGACACTAAGACACTATGTACCCATCAGAGACAATATGTACCCTAGAGACACTATGTACACTAAGAACACTAAGACACTATGTACACTAAGACACTATGTACCCATCAGAGACACTATGTACCCATCAGAGACACTATGTACCCTAGAGACACTATGTACCCTAGAGACACTATGTACCCTAGAGACACTATGTACACTAAGACACTATGTACACATCAGAGACACTAAGACACTATGTACCCATCAGAGACACTATGTACCCTAGAGACACTATGTACACTAAGACACTATGTACACTAAGACACTATGCACACTAATATGTACACTAAGACACTATGTACCCTCAGGAGTTCTGCTGAGCTCAAACTACTTTAATGAGTGACTGAGACAGTACAGAGACAGGTCATTCAGGAGCAGGTAGGGGTTAGACAGTACAGAGACAGGTCATTCAGGAGCAGGTAG
>JAOPJJ010000093.1:215885-225928 GCA_027122795.1 Enchelyopus cimbrius | reverse complement strand
CAGCTGAGGTTGTTTTCTGTCCAGCTGTTGTAGTTGTTGGAACAGCTGTTGTATTTTTTCGACCAACCGTGGTTGTTTTTGGACCAGCTGTGGTTGTCGTTACACCTTCTGTTGTTCTCGGGCCACTTGTGGTGGTGCTTGGGCTAGCTTTAGTTGTTGTAGTCCGTCCAGCTGTTGTAGTTTTTTGAACAGCTGTAGTTGTTGTTGGGCCAGCTGTTATTGTTGTTGTTCCAGCTGTGGTTGATGTTTGGCCAGCTGTGGTTGATGTTGGACCAGCTGTGGTTAGACTACTCTCTTCGTCTGAACAGGATGATCTATCACTTCCAGAATTATCTTCCTCTGAACTTGTGGTTGTTTTTGTTCGAGCTGTGTTTGTTGTTGATCCAGCTGTAGTTGTTGGGTCAGCTGTGGTTGAGGTTTGGCCAGCTGTGGTTGTTGTTGGGCCAGTGGTGGTTGTTATGCCTTCTGTAGTTGTTGTTGGGCCAGCTGTGGTTGTTGTTGCACCAGCTGTGGTTGTTGTTACAGCTGTGGATGTTTTCTGTCCAGCTGTTGTAGTTGTTGGAACAGCTGTTGTAGTTTTTCGACCAACCATGGTTGTTGTTGGACCAGCTGTGGTTGTTGTAACACCTTCTGTTGTTCTCGGGCCACTTGTGGTGGTGCTTGGGCTAGCTTTAGTTATTGTAGTCAGGCCAGCTGTTGTAGTTTTTGGACCAGCTGTAGTTTTTGTTGGGCCAGCTGTGGTTGATGTTTGGCCAGCTGTTATAGTTGTTGGACCAGCTGTGGTTAGACTACTCTCTTCGTCTGAACAGGATGATCTATCACTTCCAGAATTATCTTCCTCTGAACTCGTGGTTGTTTTTGTTCGAGCTGTGTTTGTTGTTGATCCAGCTGTAGTTGTTGTTGGGTCAGCTGTGGTTGAGGTTTGGCCAGCTGTGGTTGAGGTTTGGCCAGCTGTTGTTGTTATTGTTGTGGGACCAGCTGTGGTTGGACTACTTTCTTCTTCTGCACAGGATGAACCATCACTTTCAGAATTATCTTCCTCTGAACTTGTGGTTGTTTTTCCAGCTTCGGCTGTAGTTGATTCAGCTGTCGTTGTTGTCGGTGCAGCAGTGGTAGTAGTCGGGCCAGCTGTGGTTGTTGTTAGGCCAGCTGTGGTAGTAGTCGGGCCATCTGTGGTAGTAGTCGGGTCATCTATGGTAGTATTCGGGCCAGTTGTGGTAGTAGTTGGGCCAGCTGTGGTTGTTGTTGGACCAGCTGTGGTTGTAGTAGGTCCAGCAGTGGTTGAACTTTGTGTGTTGTCAATCGCTGGTTTAAAAAACATTTGTCAGGTTATAATACAATAATACAATACAATCTATTGTCTCACAGACATTAGAGGAAAGGAGTTATCAATCTTTCCTTTCAACGACTTACCATCTAGTAGAAGGAGCAGAATGCAAATCTTGCCTGTCATTTTATGAGTGTCCATTGTTTTCTGAAAAAATTGTATCAGAAAAAAAAAATATTTATCAGAAAGTCAGTAGACAAACCAAAGATGTTTGATGCAAACATGCATCCAACAACGCTTCCTGGTGGTCAAGTTTTAAGCACAGAATACCTGTTTAAAAAAATACTAAATTCTAACAAAATTTAATTTCAACATGCAAAATCTTGTTTTGATGCAGTGGTTCCCAACCTTTTTTGGGCTGTGACCCCAACAATGCACTGCTGTCCCCCTGAGAGAGACCGAGCGAAAAGAGACAGGGCTTTTTATCAACATATCCAGAACACTGGCCAGGTGTACCCAGTTGCAGTAATCAGGAGAGGAGGAGAGAGAGGGAGAGAGAGAGACACACACACCCACACAAGACAGTGCCCAGCACAGGCCCTGAAACACCACTAAAGGGGCTGTGACAATAATTAATTTGTATTTTTTCTCAGTCATTTTTAAAAATGAATTTCTAGACATTTCAGGCGACCCCATTCCAATTCCATTCGACTCCACATGGGGTTGTGATCCCAAGGTTGAAAAGCCCTGTTTTTTATCTAATCCCAGTGAAGCATGAAGCCGGGGTCAAGGGCTGAGATGAGGTAGGGCACGGTACTCACCTCTGCAGAGGGTCTGATGGAGTCCCGGTGGGAGGTCTGGCTGCTGGTCCTGTCTGCTTCGTCACACGGAGGGCAGGCCATCTTTATAGGAGACTTTTACGGTGCCGTTGGGTCCACAACAGATGTAAGGACAAAGATTGTGAGAAGGAAGAATACCAGAGGGTGTTGCAATATTATCGAATAAGAAATATGACCCAAATGTGTCTGTGAAGAGAATGAATGTGGACTGGGCTATTGGCCTTGAGATAAGAGGATTGTTATCATGAACATTGATATGCCCTATGAATGCATCCAGTCAGAGGATGAATATTTAAGCAGATTAGCTTTCTTGCGAGTCCTGACAAGACCGGTTCGGGTCTTGTCGATTTGCTGATCTATCATTATCAGACAAATGAATTATCAGACAATAATTCACTATTTGTTAGAGATCTGATAGAGTTCTGTAATGAAAATATATTGTTTTTAAGTCAGCTGTTGTTGCCTAACAGCAGTTTTACATGTCAGTGATGCCTGGCGGACTACTTCCTGGCTTGACCATCTAATGTGTACTGCAGATGCTCAATCCTGTATTGTAGATATGGTGATACAGTATGACGCGGCTATTTCTGACCATGTATCCATTTCTATGTTACTGAATGTTGATAATATCCCTGCATTGACTCCAAACAATGATGTCAGTAAGCTAGATTGGGTAAAACTCTCTGAGGAGGAAACTCAACTCAACTGACAACTGGGTCTGATTGAATTCTAAAAATGCATTGCTGTGTCAGGACAAGAATTTTAAGAAATATAACCATGGTCTTGATTTATGTTCTTTGTATGACAGCATTATCAACAGCATTATCAACAAATACATCAAGTACTCATCTTACTACACAGGGAAACAAAATACATTGCAATGCTAAACCTGGCTGGAATGACTATGTGGTTGTGTTACATACTGCAGCCAGAGAAGCTTTTAACCCTTGGACGGAATCAGGTCGGCCCAGACAAGGGCCACTGTTGGTGAGTAAAAAGCCCACAAATTAAAAATTATTAAATATGGTTAAAAAATAAAAAAAATATGCTCTTTGTTTTATTCAAAGGAAGGAAAACACCACGAGCTGCAGAGTAATAATTACTATGACTTCTGAGATAGATGAGTGACAGATGGGGGATGAGTGATTTATAAGTGGCAGATGGGTGATGAGTGGAAGATTAGTGGTAGATGGGTGATGAGTGATGGATGGGTGATGATGGACTCCCACTGCAGGACTTGCTGGTCCGGCTGGGAGGGGTAGGAGAAGGTGACGTTGTTGAAGGTCACGTGAGTCTTCAGCCGTTCCGGAGCCACAGTTCCCATGGTGCACTTGGGCTTCCTGTCGATGTACTCAAAGACCTTCCCCATCTCACCGAAGAATTAGACCAACGTCTGGAGAGGGAGGAAGAGGAACAGGCTTTAGTCTGGTTTGTCACACCCCGGATGTAGCCTAGACCGGACTACTCTAAACCAGTCTGGTCTAGGGCCGTCTGTTTGGGTCTGGTTGGTTTGGTTGGTCTGGGCTTGGTTGTTCAGGTCAACAACAGGAAGTGGATGGAACAGAAAGAGGAAGTGATACCTTGATGTTGTCTCCCAGGTCTCCCTGGTACTGTGCTCTTTTATTGTGAAATGCTCTTTGTTTAAACCCTTTTGTACACCTTTGTATACTGCTTATTTATGGTGTAGATATAAGAAAAGCAGCTTACAGAAACTTACAGCTGCCTATAATGACACTATGAGATTGCTGCAGCTACGATTCCTGTGCCGCCTTGATCTCTCACAGAATGGTCTTATCCAAGCTCTAGTGGACCCAGCTCAGAGCTGTGGGGGACTCCTCTAGGCTTAGGAGGCATTGGAGAGAATGCTTATATGTTTGATGCTTTGTTTTGTCCTGTTGTCGTGATGGTTTGTTTTATCTTGTTTTCTTGTCTTTTGTCTTCTTTTTTTACATTTCTTATTCTGTCTTGCTTCTGAAACTCAGGTATGGGCCTTGTAAAAGTGTAAATAAAGAATTCAATAGGATTATTGTGTAAATAGGCATGTTTTAATTTGTTATACTCCTATTGTGTAAATAGACATGTTTTCATTTGTTATACTCTTATTGTGGTAATATCCAGGTTTTCATTTGTTGTACTCATTTATTATCATCAGAAGACCAACCACACAGAAACCACTCACACATTGGTTCATCTCCATCACAAAGTGCACAAAATCAATCGCAAAGTACATATCATAAATTACAAAGAAAACATCATCAGCAACACCCATATCCCCCCCCCCAGCTAGGACGATGTCCCATCCGTCTCCGAGAACAGCTGCTGCCGCAGGCGGTAGTACGAGCCCCTGGCCTCCATCAGCGCTTCGTGAGTGCCTTGCTCCTGGACCCGGCCCTGCCCAATCACGACGATCCGGTCCGCCATCTGGATGGTCTTCAGCCTGTGGGCGATCACCAGCAGGGTGGGGGCGTGGCCAGCGCTGCTCAAGGCCTGCTGCACCTGGGAGGGGAACGCACCTGGGACTTCACACAAAACTTTCCTCCTGTTGTGATGTCATCGACGCACAGGTGAAGGTTAAGACCAGTTCAGACGACGTAGAACCAGTAGAACCAGTTTTACCATGATTTCGCTGTCGGCGTCCAGCGAGCTGGTGACCTCGTCCAGGATGAGGACCTGCGGGTGTCGGACCAGGGCCCGCGCTATGGCCACCCGCTGCTTCTCGCTCTTGGACAGCTGGCCGCCCCTCTCGCCCAGCTCTGTGTTACAGCCGGGGTCAAGGGTCAGGGTGAGTCATGCTCCTTTCCTGTCGTGATGTCACTAAGCCGTGATGTCACCTCACCGTGATGTTAACATACCATGCTGTAGCCTAAACCCTGTTAACATACCATGCAGTTAGCTAACTATGATGTAACCTAAACGTGTACATGTAGTCACCAAACCATGATGTTACCAAACCAGAATGATCATAAACCATGTAGTTAGCAAGCTACGGTTACCAAACCATGTCCGTACCAAACTCTGTAACCAGTAAGTTTCCTAACCGTGATATTATCAAAACACGTTGTTTACAGTACCATGTAGTTACTTTGTCGTTACCTAACCGTGAGTTGAGCTAACTAGGTAGGAACCAGGTGTGTTATAGTCAATCACTGCTTTAACTGTAATCGCCTGCAATGAGACGAGAATGACTAGAAGTGGAATAACTGTATTTTGTTGAATGGTATCAAACTAACATGTCAGCTGATCCTAGCTACCTGTGTCATAGCCCTTCTCCAATGCGCTGATGAAGGCGTGGATGTTGGCCTTGCGTGCAGCTTCCTGGATGTCGTCCAATGAGCATTCAGAAAGGCCGTAGGCGATGTTATCTCTGATGGATCCAGAGAACAGCTCGGGCTCCTGGCTGACCACAGAGACCTTCAGCACAGTGGACATGAAATGAAGGTGAACACTGGAACTTGGACACTGAACACATGAAGTGTAACATATGAAGGTGCCAGTGTAACACATGGAGGTGCCAGTGTAAGACATGATGGTGCCAGTGTAACCAGGGTACCTTCCTGTGGAGGTAGCGGTGCTGATAGGAGGTCAGGGGTCGGCCGTCCAATAGGATCTCTCCGTGCTGCGGCTGGTAGAGGGTCTGCAGCAGACTGGCACAGGTGGTCTTCCCGCCCCCGGAGGGACCAACGAGAGCGGTCACCTTCCCCGGCCTCAGGTCCAAGCTGAAATCCTGATGAGAACCAAATGAGAGAGTACTGTAGCGCCTCCCATCAGAACCCAAGGTGCTCCGCGAGAACAGATGAACATAGAAGGAGGTATATTGGGGTATACTACGAAGCTCGATTAGTGGGATAGCGAGGTATGTTGCGCTCAAAGCCTGGGTTAGCTGTCACACGAAAGTCGCTCTCTTTTAGCGGCGCTATATATCACCATGGTAACTTATGCTGGCAACCAGACCTGGTCGGGAGGAGGTTTTCAGCTAAGACTTTCCGATTAGACCGGCTACTTAAAGCTGAGCGCCGCTTCCTAGCCCCTCGGTTGACGATGGCGTCACCATTTGTGGGCGTTCCCGTGGACCTCGGAGCACATCGGATGAATGGTAGATGGGTGATGAGTGATAGATGAGTGACAGATGGGGATGAATGATTTGTGAGTAGTAGATGGGGGATGAGTGATACATGAGTGGCAGATGGGGGATGAATGATAGGTTAATGGTAGAGGAGGGATGAGTGGCAGATGGGTCATGAGTGATTCATTAGTGATAGATGGGGGATGATGGACTCCCACCTGCAGGACTTGCTGGTCCGGCTGGGAGGGGTAGGAGAAGGTGACGTTGTTGAAGGTCACGTGACCACTCAGCTGTTCCGGAGCCAGAGTTCCCATGGTGCACTTGGGCTTCCTGTCGATGTACTCAAAGACCTTCTGCGCAGCTCCCACAGAGGTCAGCATGTCACCGAAGATGTAGACCAACGTCTGGAGAGGGAGGAAGAGGAAGAGGCTTTAGTCTGGTTCTAGCCTAGAACCAGACCATCTAGTCTAAACCAGTCAGACCCCATGGGTCTGACTGGTTGGAACAGGAAGTGGATGGAACAGGAAGTGATACCCTGATGTTGTCTCCCAGGTCTCCCTGGTACAGGATGAAGGTCAGCAGGTTCCCGGTGGTCATGTGACCCCTCTGGATGACCTGCCTCCCGTAGGCCAGCATGGCCAGGTGCATGGACAAGCCTACCAGCTACACACACACGCACACACACACACACACGCGTGACCTCAGGTCTAGACATGTGTGCGTACGGTAGGACCCAGTAGGCTCCGCCCCCCAGTGGTAGGACTGGGGGTCTACCTGGTAGGACCCCCAACAACAACAACCACATCAACAACAACGGCATCAACAACATCAACAAGAACATTCAAGTAGGACCCAGTAGACCCAGTAGGCCCCACCCTCCTTACCCTGCGGGCCAATAGGTACACGGCTCTGATGCTGTCCCGCCGGGTCTTCAGGCGGTGTGTGTCCATCAGGCGGTCGCCGTAGCGACAGGCCTCGCTGCTCTCCGCCCGGAAGCTCCGCACCAGCCGTGCCCCGGACACCGCCTCGTTGGCCGCCGCGTTGCCCCTGGCAACCGAGTCCCGCAGCTGCAGGACCAGCCTCTGAGGACGATGACATCATCACTCACTAGAGCGGCCTACCTGGGACCAGAGCTAGGACTAGGGCCTACCTGGTAGGACCACTGGTAGGACTGGACTGGGTTGGTCTACCTGCTAGGACCAGTGCTAGGACTGGGGGTCTACCGTATGCAACCAGTGGTTGGACTGGGGTGATCTACCTGCTAGGACCAGCCGTAGGACCAGCCGTAGGACTGGGGTGATGGGTAGGCCTACCTGGTGGTGGGTGTGGTAGAGCCTCTCCATCAGGCCAGTGACGGGGGTCTCCAGCAGGACCAGCAGGGTGAGGGTCCAGGACAGGCTGAGCATCAGCGAGACCACGCCCAGCGTGAGGATGAGGGTCCGCAGCAGAACGTTGATGTTCAGCGCCACCGTGCGGCCCATCTTGGTGGTGTCCTCCGACAGCCTGGTGGTCAGCTCCCCTGGACGGACCCCCCACACAGGGCTCCTTATAACAGGAATAGTGCTAGGACTAAGGCCTACCTGGGACCAGCTCTTTATAGTGTCGCCGTGGTTATGCCCCCGCCTCCAGGGCCGTACCCGCGGCTACACGATGCTTTGGGAGTGATGGGGGCTAACCTGTTTTGACAGACTCGAAGAACCCCATCTCCTGATTGGCCAGGGAGCCGAAGAGCGCCAGCTTGACTCGGCGCGTGAAGCTACCGATGACGCACATGAAGAGACCCCCCCTGCAGCCGGCGCTCAGGGAGCTGCACGCACACACACACACACACAAACACGCGCACACACGCACACACAGTCATTAATTGAAGCTGTGTTAAAGTCCCGCCCCCCCGGGGAGGAGGAGAACCTACCTGCCCAGAGAGTACAGGCTGAGGAGGAGGATGGCCTGCAGGAAGTCCTGCCGGTCATACCCGGAGCGCAGGCTGTCAATCACCTTCCCCGTGTAGAAGGGGATCGACATCCCACCTGGAGGGACCGCCACAATGACATCAACGATAACAACAACAATGTCAACAACAACATCAACAAAAATAACATTATCAACAACAACAACAACAACAACAACAGTCAGGAAAGTAAACACTTCGACTAGAAAGAGAAAAGTGAAACACTTTCACTGAACCGAATAACCTGCGGTAGGACTACTCACACAGCAGGAGGTCGGTAGGACGACTCACTCAGCGGGAGGTCGGTAGGACTACTCACACAGCAGGAGGTCGGTAGGACTACTGACACAGCGGGAGGTCGGTAGGACTACTCACACAGCAGGAGGTCGGTAGGACTACTCACACAGCACGGAGAGCAGCAGGAAGGAGAACCCTCCGAGGAGCAGGAGGCCGTCCGGCCGGTACAGGCGGAGGACCCTGAGGAACAGCTCCCTGGACCTCTGCCTCTCCTCCTCCTCGCCTCCGGCTCCTCCGGCCGCAGCGCCCAGCTCCCAGCACAGAGCCGCCGTCACCGACGACGCGGTGCACACGACCCACGTGCGGACGTCCCCCCAGTCCACGAGCCCGCCGGCGCCGACCAGCTCGCGGCCGGCCTCGAACGCGGGCGCGAGCAGGGAGTGTGCGGCCGCGAAGCGCAGGAGCGCGCACCTCGTCTGCCCGCCCGCGCTCACGAGAGCCAGGGCGACCAGGCACGCGCACCGGACCCCCGCGCTCACCCACAGACACGCGCGCCGCCCGCCCGCGCTGCGTGCCGCGGCCGCGGACCCCAGCTCGGTGGACACGGTCAGGTCGACGCACAGCGCCACCGTCACGGACAAACTTAAGCGCACTATTTGCGCGTCGAGTCGAAACATTTTCTCCGCCGTTTTTGTGCGTCCTCAGCACGAGAGCTTTCGAAAACTTTCTGTAGGCATTTTCGGTTTCGTGTTGCCGACAGCCAATCATGTTTCCCCAGAAACCCCCCGGAAACGCCCTTACCAGGGCTCCTTTAATTCATGCGCTACGTACAGTTGAGGGAAATGATGGCCACGTCGTGACGTCATGCCTGAGTGAGAAGCCCATCCATGATATAGATCAGGGGTGTCAAACATACGGCCCGCGGGCCAAACCCGGCCCAGGGAAAATAAATAAATAAATATTATAAAAAATAAAAAAAAGATTAAGATTAAGTTAAGATTCCCCCCCATGTCGACATACAAATGGTTAGACTATTATAACACACAAACAAATCAAGCACACCGTATTTTGAGCCTTTTGAGACATTTACGTCACATAAGTGGCTCTATATTACCGTCCGCCAATTTTGTCACTTGGAAATAAGGGACAACGAGGGGGTACGGCGCACTGGAGATCAAACCGGGCTGTATGTGGCCCCTGAGCTAAAACACCCCTGATATAGATCATAATAATGCACGTTAGGTGTCTGTGTGTTTATATCCACGTGTGTATACGTGTGTATGTGTATCTTCAGAGGTGTGTGTGTGTATCTTCAGAGGTGTGTGTGTGTGTGTGTTCAGGTGTGTCTCTGAGAATGGATGACAAACGATACTCATATTGACTTGATCATGATATTTATTGATCATCATGTTTATTGATCATAGAAGGTGGGCAGGTCGTTCCCCAGGATGACCTTCTCCTCCACGCCGTCTTCGTCGATGGTGACCAGGTAGGCCACGCCCCCGCTGGACCCGTCACGACTCATAGCCAATGAGAGAGCTGGACGAGAGGGGCAGAACGCAGAGAGGGAATTTGCGTTTTCATGATGGTCAAACTTCTCCTACCTCCACCCTACTGTCTCACCCCTACCTGCTCCTTAATGACCTGTCTCTGTACTGTCTAACCCCTACCTGCTCCTTAATGACCTGT
>JAOPJJ010000093.1:165709-178303 GCA_027122795.1 Enchelyopus cimbrius | reverse complement strand
TTCCAGTTCGGCCATCTTCTCCTGCAGGTCAACCCTGGCCGTGTACTCCTCCTCCCACCTAACACACACACACACACACACACGCACACACGGTTAGATGTGCGTGCGTCCTATACGACACGCTGACCTTCAGGGAAGAGAGAGAGAGAGAGAGAGAGAGAGAGAGAGAGAGAGAGAGAGAGACTGCTATGGATTCAAGAGAGACTGATGATGTCAGCGCAACTCTGACATTGCAGAAAAACTCGCTGGAGAGAGAAACATAAATACATGTGTATGTACTGTATATACAAATACATATATAGGTATCAACATCTCAATATATATACTTATAGATGATATTAAGATATGAGAGAGAGAGTGAGAGAGAGAGAAATGAGAGAAAGACAGTAAGAGAGAGAGAGAGAGAGAGAGAGAGAGAGAGAGAGAGAGAGAGCGGTGAAGAGGCTGCCTGTTATTTCAACCAATCCCAACGCAGTTTGTACCTGCTCTCCTCAGGCACTAGCCAATAGGTGTTTAGCCCCGCTGCATTCTGGGAAATAACGGTAGCCAGATATGCCGCACATACTTGTATATATTACATACATACTACTTTGTACATATACTTTAAATGTATGTCGGTTCACGTGTAACACTTTTTAAAGTTTGGTTAAATAGTCATTCTTCAAACAGGTTTGATAAAGCAGTTAGCAATGTGCTAACTGATCAGTGAGGATGTCATCCATGATGATGCTAACTTTAATAATATAATAACAAAAACAACGACGACCACCTCTCTGAAGGATTGGATGAAGTTTGCAGTGTGTATGGCTAACGCAAGATGCAGATATATTAGCTTGCTAGCTTAGCTTGCTACCTTAAGACTCCAGCAGGACCATAAGAAGGCAGACACTAGGGGCCTATGTAGGACACTAGGGGCTAGGAGCCTAAGTAGGACATTAGGGGCCTATGTAGGACACTAGGGGCTAGGAGCCTATGTAGGACACTAGGGGTCATATGGTAAGAGTTCAGGGAACATACATGAATGAATAGAACTGGTTTCATCCCAGCTGGCAACTGGGATGAAAAATGTAAGTTGCCCAGACCTGAGGCGCGAGCGACAAGCTCCCATCAGCAACGCGCGCGCAGCGCCACCATATCCCCCGCCACGTCGCGTGCATTCCGTTTACCTTCTCTTGTACTCGTCCCGCTCGCGCTTCACCTTGGCCAGCACGTTGTAAAGCGCGCGGATCTCCGGCGTGATCGTGTCGACCTGAACCCCGACGCCGTCCGGTGCGCGCGAGTCCCTGCCCGCGCCAAAGCGGCGCGTGTGGTTGTAGGACCAGAGGGTCCCGGGGAGGAAGCGGGGCGGCGGGTTGTTGGCGCTCGTGCTCATCCCGGTACCGGCGTTGACGTTCTTCTCGTTGATGTTGGCGATGAACTTGGCGGGGGGGTCGCACGGGGACAGCGCGGGACTCACCGGGTAGCCGAACGGCGTGATGTTGGAGTTGGAGTCCATGGACTGGACCGGGTTCCGGTGGGGACCCAGCAGGGACTTGCTGTAGTCCGAGTCGTAGGAGAGCGGCGGGTGGATGGTGGGGGACAGCAGCCCCCCGGGGAGGTACGGCGAGTTATTAGCGTTCATCAGCGGGATGAGGCCGGGCCGGACCGGGATGGTACCGATGAACCCGGTCTGGACCCCGACGTCCTTGGTCGGGGTCTTCCTGAGAGCGGTGTCCGACCCGGTGCCCTCCTTCCCGCCCTGCAGGGCCTGCTGGAGCTGCTTCTCCAGGGCCTTGTTCCGGCGCTCCAGCTCATGGACCTTGGCCAGGAAGCACCGGAACCGCAGGTTGAGGGTCTTCAGCACGCTGATGTTGGAGCCCAGGTCGTTCCGCAGCGCCATGGCGGCGGGGGACGGCGGCGCGCGCTGCGGCGGCGTCACGAGCGCGGGGCCGCTGAGTTGCAGGTAGGCCAGACCGGACGGGGGGAGGGAGCCGAAGTCCAGCCCGGGGAACCCGCCGTGCTCCCCCATCAGGATGTAGCCCGGGTCTGGGTAGGGGTCCAGGCCCACGGTCACGTCCGTCTGGCTGGACGTCACGTGCAGCGGGAACGCGCCGTCACCCAGGAACGGATTCATCTTCGAGTAGGAGAACCTGAAGTGCTCGAGATCCGGCATCAACCCCTCCGGTGTCCGCGTCTCAACTCAAATGCGACGGTCGCGAGGACAGCGCACGTAAACAAAAACAAACGTCAGATAAATAAACTAAATCAAGCGTTAAAAGGTCGCTGTGAGGAAGAGCATCAATGACGTGTAACGTCAATAAACGGCCGATACTGACGTGCAGCTGCTCGCGTTAACGCAGCGGGGGACCACTGGAGCAGCTCGCGGTGCCGGTGGTGCAGAGCGCGAGGACATCAACAAGTGAGCGAGACTGCGGCGTTCGGTTACCGTAGTGGACGGCGCGCGGCTCAGACCCACTCCCGCCTAGTCAGCGATTCGTGCGCGCGCATCGCGAAAATAGACGGACTCTCCCTCTGGGTGGGAATACGGGGCGGTGACGTCACTGATCATTACGGTGAACACGAAAAAACGGATGTAGAGTTGTTAAGTTTTTACGGACGGCGCACCGAGTGTTAAAGTTGACGTAGGACTCGTTTAGCGCGAGGGTGACGCCGCCATGACAGGCCGGTATGCGCAGTACGGTGTTCGGATGAAGCAGTTCGGTACCCCGCTGAGTGAGTGTGAACACACACACACCCACACACACACACAAATTCAGAGAACACGCATGATCCTCCACAAATAGGTTGTACTTTATTGTGGTGTCAAAAGTGACAAAGCAGTTTAGACCATACAGTGAAATACAGCTTGTAGGGAAGACACTCCGCCTGCGCCAGGTCCGTTCGAACTAGAGGGAAGGAGGCTAGGGACCAGGGGAGGAGGCTAGGGACCAGGGGAGGAGGCTAGGGACCAGGGGAGGAGGCTTCACTCCTTGGAGTACATGTGCAGGATCAGGTCGCACACGCGGTTGCTGTAGCCAAACTCGTTGTCGTACCTGCAGCCAGAAGAGAGGAGGGGTTAGCGTTCACATGAGGGAACCCGGACTCTACCCTTTTAGAATCTGGACCTAGCAGATGCAGCCTGCATGAGGCTTGGGCCAGGAAGGGCAGCATGGTGCTGATCCGGGCTACAGGGGGGAATGCCGACAGCTAGAACGGACACGAGGAGAATCAACCCCCGAAGGAACCTTTCCATCAACGCGAGAGCCGCTAGCCCTTAGGGCCAGCGCCTTCGGAAGCCCCGCCCTAACCCCCTCTGTGGTCGCTAGGTTACCATCGATGTGGGCGTGTCCCCAGGAGACCTACCAGGAGACCAGCTTGACAAAGTTCTCATTGAGAGCGATGCCGGCGCCTGCGTCGAAGATGGAGGAGTGAGTGTCTCCGTTGAAGTCCGTGGACACCACCTGACCAGACAGGAAGTAGAGTTAACCGTGTTCCTGCACAGCGAACACCCACCCCCCCCCTCCCCCCCCTCTCCCCTGCAGGTCCTCTGGACATACTTGGTCCTCGGTGTATCCCAGGATGCCCTTCATGGGACCCTCGGACGCTTCCTTGATGACCTTCTTGATTTCGTCGTAGGTGGCCTGGCGGGAAACGCAGGGTTACGCACTGACCGACTCCCGTGCACATCATGGCCGCCAAACCCCACATTATGGGCGCTGGGACTCACCGATTTCTTCAGACGCACGGTCAGGTCCACCACGGAGACGTTGGGGGTGGGCACGCGGAAGGCCATGCCCGTCAGCTTCCTGTCCACGGCGAGAGGATGCGGAGGAAGAGATTCACACACAAGACCACAAGAACAGCACGTCGCTGAACAGCAGCAACACTAGGGCCATACGTCCCTGCTGCTGGTTTGATGCCCTGCCCAGGCAGGAGGTCTTACCCGTTGAGCTCAGGGATGACCTTGCCCACGGCCTTGGCGGCACCTGTGGAGGCGGGGATGATGTTCTGGCCCGCACCGCGCCCGTCGCGCCACATCTTGCCGGACGGCCCGTCCACCGTCTTCTGGGTAGCGGTGGTGGCGTGCACCGTGCTCTAGGGGGCGAAGTCGACACCAGGGTCAGGGATCGGTTGAGGAGTGTGTTCCGGTGCAGCCCGTCAGGGTGGGATCCGGTCCATAGGGAGGAGCGGATCCACCCTCCAGGATATGGTTGAAGGTGGCCGATTTCAGAGTAGCAACCATATCCACAGTTTGTTTCCCGTCTTAATGAGCCTTCATACCATGTTAAATTCCTCGTTGGGGTAAAACCCTTCTTGGCAATAAATCTTTTTCTGATTCTGATGCTTCGTTGCAGGCTGGAAGGGGGATTACCGTAGAGACCAGAACTTGCAGTCTTCATTTCCCTCGGCCAAGCCTCGTCATGGAGAAAATACGTTTCCTACTCAAGCCTGTAGTTTCTTTACGTTTGTACTAGACCCCCCGTAGGGTGAATGCCGGGTGCGGCCTTACCATCAGGCCCTCCACAATGATGAAGTTGTCGTGGATGACCTTGGCGAGGGGGGCCAGGCAGTTGGTGGTGCAGGAGGCGTTGCTATAGAGACAACAGGAGACGAACAAGGCTTTTCATTTCCCGGAGCAAATAATAAAGGCCATTTTAAAAAAGGTTTCATGAAATGAGTCACAGAACGAGGAGTAACTTTGACGCCAACATGAATCGAGCGTCTCTCAGTATCAGGCTCTTGGTAAGCTAGACTTGGACTAGAACCAGATCTGAGACGAGACCACGGGGTCTGTGACCTCTGGAAGCGGTCCTGTGACCTCTGACTGGAAGCAGTCATGTGACCTCTGGCGGGTCCTGGAGGTGTCGGGTCTCAAGGCTCACCTGACGACTTTCATGGAGGTGTTGTACTTGTCGTTGTTGACGCCCATCACGAACATGGGGGCATCAGCGCTGGGGGCGGAGATCACCACCCGCTTGGCCCCACCCTGCAGGTGGGCCTGGAGGGGCAGGGGTCAAAGGTGAGGAGTGGTGACATGTTGCAATGGAACGGACACAACCAGACTCTTTTAACACTGACCATTCAACAATGATACTTAATATTTAGACATGTTTAATGTACAATTTACATTTAGCAGACCTCTCAACAGCATGCAGTGTAGGAGCTGCATGGCCGCGGTGTAAAAAGTCTTGGAGGTTCATCTCCATGTGGGCGTTACATTCATGATCTGACTTCACGGAAGCCCTTGTGCTCTTAAGGGATGGACTTACGGAGGCCTTCTCAATGGTGGTGAAGACTCCGGTGGACTCCACCACGTAGTCCACGCCCAGGGCGCCCCACCCAATGTTCTCCGGTGCCCTCCTGAACACGGACGCATCACCGCAGCGTTACCACGGTTACATTAGATCCCACAACTTGCTACAGCTTGCAGAACGTCCTCATCACAACGTGGCCACGTTCTTTGAACATGCACGGAAGTGGCCTCAGACGGGCGGTGACCTACTCATGGGACACGGTGATGCGCATGTCTCCGATGCACAGCTTGCCGTTGTCCACCTTCACCTGGCTGTGTTTCCAGGGGCCGTGGGTGGAGTCATACTGGAACATGTAGGCCTGCAAACACCGTGCGCACGACAGACATAATGCACACTGCAACGTCTGGCCACAGGTCTACACCAGCACCTGCTGAAGCCTAGATTGAGTGCATGTAGGCCTACGCTCTCACCATGTAGTCCAGGGTGATGAAAGGGTCGTTGATGGCCACAACATTCACTTTCCCGCCCAGGGCAGCCGCACGGGTCACCAGGCGCCCAATGCGACCAAATCTGGAAAAGAGAGACGGAATAGTACCACCGCCTGTCCACCGGGTGGCAGTGTCGCCCTGCAGTGCAGTGAGGGCAGTACCACCGGGCCACCACTAGGAGGATGCGGAGCGCCCCCAGGGGAAACGCTCAGACAGGAGGTCACAATGGGTTGGCAGGAAAGCAGTCGATGTTTACACCAAATAGGGCTTCTGTCACGCTGGCTCCGGGCCCGGCGAGGAGCCCAGAGGACAGGCCAAAGCAAGGTTACGAGAAGAAGTCGTTACATTCCTTAAAAACTGTCACGCTTTATAGGACCGTTTTCATTTGAAAACGCTGATCAGAGTTTATGCCTTCTGCGTGGTTCACCGTGTGGATTTTAATTGCTATTTTGAGTAATTAAAGGTCTACTTTTACTTTTGTGTTTGGCATTCAGGCTTCCAGTGGAGATGATTTGGAGATGATTTTGAACTTGAGAAGGACGGGTTCCATATCCTCAGAGGGCCTGTAGCGCAGACCGAGTCCGACAAGCAATGCATTACTCAAGAAGGGGATTGGTACAGTAGACCAACAATACACTAACTAAAATATCGTCCAATAGTTCATTTCCAAACAAGGGCTTGAGACGGATTTATCCATTTTCAAAACAATGGAGATTTGGTCCACGTCAAGACTCCGGTGAAACACGGCCATCTTTATTTCATGGTCAGACAAAGCAGACCGACGGTGCTGGGTTACCGACACCGTAGCCGAGAGGGGAGGGATCAACACCACTATCTCCATGGAGACCACTCTGCAGAAGAACTAGCGGTGACCCTGGTCAGGGCCGGATAACCAGCGTCAGAGTTATCTCCGGGAACGTGATGAAGCCAGAAACCAGAACAATGGCACAGGACCGGACCCCCTTACACCACCCTGGTTATGAAACATCAGCAAACACACGGTTAACTAGAAGAGTCGACACGGTTAACTAGTGAAGTCGACACGGTTAAGTAGTGGAGTTGACACGGTTAGCCTTGGTACAGGTAATCAATACATAGATCCATTACATAACAAAGTGACCCTGCCCCTTCTCTGCCAGGCCTCCATCAACCAGCTGACACAACCAACCAGCTGACACAACTAACCAGCTGACTAATTAGTAACCACCAAAGCTTGTAACAACCGGTGAGATCAAAGCCCTTCAGAACTCTGGGTTCTGCTGATGGTTCAGCAGCTGTGGCTGGAGGACGATGTAGCAGACTGCTGTCACCCAGTCACATGGCCACGGCACATGCGCTGCATGGCGGACGTGCGCACTCACCCACCCTCACTCACTCTCCACCCCCTCCGTCTTCCTCCCTCCCTCCCCTTGGGTGCAAACATCTGCAGTCCCAGGATCCGCAGCAGGTCTGTGAGCCTTGAGAACCAGAAGATGTAGCAGCAGCTAGCTAAAGATGCTAACCCCAGACAGAGCCTGGAACTCATCAACCATTCTCCTGTTCAGACCTGGCCTACATATAAACCCTCTGCCCCTTGGCTAGGGGCCACCACGGACCCCCCTTGGAACTCCGGGGGGCCCGGAGGGACTCGTGGGGCCCCAGCTGGGTCTTTTGTCTGGCTGAACCCATGAGCGGCAGTAAAGGGACAGTTTGTTCAGCTTAATCCCCTGCCGTGTCTGCGGAGACCTCGTTCCACTACAGTTCACCCTGGATATGACGGAGCTGCAGCCAGAGACAGAACGAGACAAGACCGTCGGGTCCTGTCTGATCCCGTCGGGTCCTGATGTAGACGCATGATAAATAGACCAGAGGAGTCCATTACTACAGATACATACTTATTATTTTAGATATACAAGTAGGATCATGCATCATTTTAATGATGAGCATGTTCCGACTGGGCTCCTGGCCTCCTGTTGCGCAGTTAACTCCTTTGCAGGAGATTTACCGAAAGTCAGAGAGAAAGGAAACGGGAGGATAAAGAGAGGTTGAGAGACGAAACGAAAAGGACCAGGACCACCGGACCCAACGACGGAGCACCTTTGGGTGACGCCATGATCAGAACCAAGAACCAGAACCCTGCCTCCTCATCACCTCTGGAAGCCACTCAAACACATTCAGCTCCATCTAGTTCCGGGTACGCCCATTGAATAAAATACATTTAAAATGTCAACGTTCCTGACTTAAACCCGGCGATGACGGCGCATGCGCGGCGAGTCGCCAGTTCCACCGAGCGGAAAGTCACACAACTCGACAGGAAAATCTAATAGTCCTTCTTGAAAGGACTGCATGTTCTCGCGTTTTAGACTCCACACTAATCCCACCAGGATACGTTTAGGACTAGTCCTTCATTACGCATAAAAAATAAAGTGATGGTAGAAGGTGAAACTCACCCATTGATTCCTATCTTCACCATGATGCGCGCGTTGGTAGAGTTCTGTCTGCAAGGGAAAACACAACAGGTTGGTTAAACTCCAAACTCCCAACTCGGCCAACATGGGTGAGTTGGGAGTCTCCTCACTCCGGGTCACACCGTGTCTCCGTCATCAGGACGAAGTCACACAGGACCGGAGCTCCAGGTCCTTCAGTGTGGAGGACCTGGAGCTCCAGGTCCTTCAGTGTGGAGGACTTGGAGCTCCGGTGTAGCCGAAGCACCACCCGTGTGAATATAAAGTCAAGAGTCCGGTACCGTGGGGTGAGCTGCGGTTCTCCGGTGGATGAAGTGGATGACTGCGGGGCCGAGCGAAGGATGCTTCCGCGTTTTATGCTCCTCTGCTCCCCGGGGAGGGGGAGGCCACGCCCCCCTCTGTGGTGTCAAGGAGAACCCCGCCTCCTCTTCCTCCTCCTCTTCCTCAGCTCGCGCTTCAAACCACACCGTGAAATACCGCGCGCGCACTTCCGCCCCCCGGTGCATACATTGGATTGCTCAAGAGAAATGGGGACATTATAGAAATATAGAAATGTAGAAATACACAACGCGCTGGGATAGAAGGGGATGATGACGTGTGGTCGGGCACGTGGGCAAAGAGCATCCATCTTTTAATGTGTGGAATAAGAGCTCACACGCGCGCGCACGCACGCACGAAGTGTCCCCACGGTGGTCCATTGTAACGTTTTGATACATGGAGCGTGCCGTGTATGATCGTCACGCGTCCTTCTGATTGGACGACGGCGGCGGCGCATTCCATCCGTGCTGATTGGCCGGTAGATTCGGCGCCACCAGGAAGAGTCGTGACCAATCACAAAAGAACAAGAGCCGACCCCCGGTCGGTTTTTGCGGTCGCGACGCAGAATATTGATAACTTGCTCAATCTTTTGTTTGTCGTTATTTCACAGCGGGAAAGACTAACATGAATACGGAGTGAAAAGCTTGAGCAACAATCCTTTCCACCACTCAAACAAAGCGCACACTTTAGGCACTTCAATATATTTATATGTATTTAAATATATTTAAGTATTATTATTGAGGTTGGTTAACAGTTTGCGTAGATGTGCTTGAACCACTTAACGAGGCAGCGTTGGTTGAGGTTCTCCCCGCAGAAGTTAAGTCAGCCAGTGACGCAACATGTTTCAACAGGCCACGAGCGCCGTTGGAATAAGCGCGCACGCATGCGCATGAAAAAAAGAAGAAGAAAAAAAACACACACACACACACGCACACACACAATGGCTGACGGTTTGCATGGTTTCCATTGAGTGAATGGATTTGGGTTCATCTTAAGAACGGTGAATTCTACAACACTTGTATTCTGACGTCAAACGTTAGTTCTGACGTCAGGGTTTTTATTAAAGTATTAAAGTTATATGTTGAGTCTTTTGGGAGAGGGAGACGATGAGGGGGGGGAGGGAGCAGAGAGAATAGCAGGAGGAATGGGGAGGAGGAGGAGGAGAAAGAGGAGGCAGGAAATGGAAGATGAGGAATGGAGGAGAGAGGACAAAAACGGCGGCGGAAGGGGAGACGCAGACAGACACCACGTGACCGGAAGTCAGACAAAACAGAAGAGGCGTTCCATTACTAGAGACGGCACACACGCGGTGTGTGTGTGTTTTCTGTGCTCACATCCCGATTAACTTGTCTCTGATATATTTTGTTGTGGAAATATGTTGTTTGGTTTCTATGACAACAAAAGTAAGACACAGAATGAGATATCTAATTCATTTGGGATCATTTAAGGGAGATCGCATATTCACAAAGCCGAATTTAGAAACTCTATACCTTATTTTAATTGCTTTTGGCAAGGAAACGAAACAGTTCATAAAACAAATCTATGATTAAGAAAAAAAGAAAGCTGCTAAACTAATCAGTTATGCTCTATTTGAATGTTTTTTTTAATGTATTTTCTGTATTAATGACTTTGCTTGTTTGTTCGTAATGTTTGTATCGTAAAGATCTACTAAAATCCCCAAATAAAATAAAAAATTCCCGCACTCACATCACACAAACCGGATATGACAGGAGATGACGCGGCTGCCTGCTTTAGCCCATTCACCGGCTCTCTGGTGCATCCTTGTGGCCGGACGACGCCACTGCAGTCTACAGGTGATCAGGGACCTACAGGTCCCTGATCACCAGGTCCCTGATCACCTGCTACTAGACATGCTATATCTAGTAGCATAGCATAGAAGCCTTGCCTATTCCACATTAGCAGAAAGCACATAGCGGGCTGTAGTGTCACGCTTCACATCCACACGGAAGGATTTGTGGGGAGAGAGGTTGACCTGGAGCCTACAGCCTATTGCCTATAACCCCACCTACAGCCTATAACCTACGACCCCACCTACAACTTACAGCCCCACCCACAGACTATAACCCCACCTACAAGGGAGGGAGAGAGAGAGAGACAGAGGGAGGGAGAGAGAGACAGAGGGAGGGAGAGATACAAAGAGAGAGGGAGAGAGAGGGAGGAGAGAGCGAGCTCTGGGTGAGAGACATCGGGGGGAGGAGCGCGACAGAGAGAGGAGGGAGGGAGGAGGACACAGCACCAGCTGCTCCGGGGGAGACACACGCAACTCCTCAGTGACGCTGGAAGCAGGAGCACGAGGGAGGAGCAGGAGGAGCACCGGGGGGAGCAGCAGGAGGAGCACTAGGAGGAGCAGGAGGAGCACCGGGGGGAGCAGCAGGAGGAGCATTAGGAGGAGCAGGAGGAGCACCGGGGGGAGCAGCAGGAGGAGCACTAGGAGGAGCAACAGGGGGGGAGGAGGGAGCATGAGGAGGACGGGTGGATTCTGAGTCCCTGCTGTGCGCTCCTCTCTGAAGACACCATGGGCTGCATCGACTCCCGGACCCTCGGTAAGACTCACCTCCTCCCTCCCTCCCTCCCTCCCTCCCTCTCCTCCTCTCCTGGCGGGAGAGGAGGAGAGGGAGGAGCACCAGAATAGCTGGCTAAGAATAGCGTCTGATGTGATTCGGCGACTTTACGCTGAGACGGACCGGAGGAGACGGGGGGTGTGTGTGTGTGTGTGTGTGTGTGTGTGTGTGAGAGTAACGGGACATTAAAGCAATATTTGGGAAGAAGTGGGAGTAGAGAGAGGGATAGAGAGAGAGAGAGAGGGGCAAACCCAATGACTCCGTGTCTAAAAAGAGAAAAATTAAATAAATGTAAATTATGCTTTCATTCTTTGTGTGTGTGTGTGTGTGTGTGCGTGTGTGTTTGTGTGTCTGTATGCGTGTGTGTGTGTGTGTGTGTGTG
The DNA here is from genome assembly GCA_027122795.1 of Enchelyopus cimbrius. Classification (NCBI taxonomy): domain Eukaryota; kingdom Metazoa; phylum Chordata; class Actinopteri; order Gadiformes; family Gaidropsaridae; genus Enchelyopus; species Enchelyopus cimbrius. The sequence goes on along the minus strand of JAOPJJ010000093.1, from coordinate 166,855 downwards.
TCAGGGCTGGTGACGTGAAGCTGAGGTCATCGGCAGCTCCTTCACCCCCCACCCCCCCCGTCACTCCACACACACACACACACACACACACACACACACCCACACCCACACCCACACACCTGAATGATGTCCAGGGTGTGTGTGTGTGTGTGCATGTGTAAGATGACATGTGGTTAACATGAAGCGTGACTCAGAGTGACCTTCACCTGTCATTGAGATGCACACACACACACACATAGGGGGAGAGAGGGGGGAGAGAGGGGGGAGAGAAGGAGATGCCAGTTCCGTGGGTGTTGTCTCTCTCCCTCCCTTTGTTCTCCTCTCTCTCTCTCTCTCTCTCTCTCTCTCTCTCTCTCTCTCTCTGTCTCGCTCTCCTCCCTGGTTGCTGTGGGTACCACCATGTGGTAACCAAGGTAACCAGGCTCTCGCATCCAGAGTGTGCGTGTGTGTATGTGTGTTTGTGTGTATGTGTGTGCGTGCAGGTGTGTGTGTCTATGAGTTAGAGTCTTAAAGGGGAGGTCTTTGAGTTAAGCCTGGTTTATACTACTCCGTAAAGTGCTGCGCGGACACGGAGACCCTCTACTGGCAAATTGCACTACTTTGTAAATAGTCTGTTATTCACATTTAAAGCATTTAATTTTTTATTTAGATTTTGTATTCCTTTTGTATCTGCTGTGGACACATCAAGCGACTGTGAATGTCAACCTGTTTACTTTACCTGTTTACTTTGCCGACGAAGAACTTCAAAGGCTCGAGGGGTCGAGACGGATAACATATTACGGAGTAAGAGAAGTATACCCCCGCCTAAGAGTCTTAAAGGGGAGGTCTATGAGTTAGAGTCTTAAAGGGGAGGTCTTTTTAGCCTAGCATAAAGTATGAAGGACAACTTCCTCTCAGACTGAAGACGGGTGGGACTGGATAGTTGCTCTAGAATAAGTATTTTTACATTTCAGAAAATTGAAACACTTTTGACAGATTATTAATTATTAAAACAGGTTAGTGTGTCAACAGACAGACAGACAGCTCCCAGCTCTGAGTAAGGATGCATGTCACTTCGAATCACTTAGGAGTGCACACACACACACACACACACACACACACACACACACACACACACACACACACACACACACACACACACACACA
>JAOPJJ010000086.1:11197723-11211550 GCA_027122795.1 Enchelyopus cimbrius | reverse complement strand
CTAGCCTGAAGACCCACCTTCTGCCTTAGACATGAAGTCGCGGCCCAAATTCGTGAACATATTTTAACATCCAAATGTTAACATCCAAATGAATTTGCATAGAAATGTGCTGATACATTTTAACATCCAAATTTTGCACCCGCGACCCACTCAAAACAGCCCTGCGACCCACTTTTGGGTCGGGACCCACCAGTTGACAATCCCTGTACTAGACTACATGCTGATTATTAACGAGTCAATATTGCTGAGTCACCATCACGGCCATCATAAATTATCTCCAGTCATAGACGGTAAGAACCCTAAAAAGGATGTAAGCCACGCCCACCATGGAGTGTAAAGCTACAGGCTGGCCTGAATATTAGGATGACGATATGAAGAGGACATGTGATTTTGCCCCACACTTGATGGAGAAAGTCCTCCGTTGGCCGGCATTGATCAAATGTTCAAAACCCCAAATCCCCTTTTTTCAAACCTAACACATGCACATGGACACACACACACACACACACACACACACACATAATGCAAAGATAAAGCCGAACAAGATATATATGACACCCCTGAGGTTAGAAAGCTAAACTACCCAATGTGGCGAAACACAACGCTCTATCCCCAAGCTCTGAAACAGCCCGGCTTTCTCTGAACTTTACTCTCTCTCTCTCTCTCTGGCACTCTTTGTCATTCAATTTAAATGGTTTTCTTGACACGCAAAGTCTACATTGTCTAACCAAAAATAAAGTTGTATTAACTGAAAAAAAATACATTCCATTGAATGTGACTGTGGTGACAAGGTGAAATGCTGTGAACTCTTCCCTCTATCATTGTGAGTGTGTTTGTGTCTTGATTGAGCTTGTCTTTCAATCTCTCTCCCCCATCTATATGTTTGACTCTTTCTCAGATTTCCCGACCCTCAGTCTGTTTTCCCAAGTACGATCACCAGCAGTGTTAGTAATATATTTTTCTGTGTCTTTGCGTGTCTTATAACCTGTTCATTCGGTCAAATGCCCTCTTGTTGTTATTGAACCCATGGCCTAAAGAAACTTAGCAGTATTGCCAAATTAACCGGGCATTCTATACTTCTCATTTATTTATGCTCATTCTCATTTATTTAGCTTTTCTGCCATGGTATCTGTTACTGTATTTGTTTATTTTGATTGGGACTTCCATGCATCCTTCCTCTCTCACGCTCCCGCTCTCTCATTTCTCCTTCTACCTCTCCCCCAAGCAACCTTGTGGACGCTGTATATTTTACTGCTGTGGAAATAGTTGATGCTGTGTCTCAAAGGAAGGTCTGCATGCACTCCGCACATCTTGGAGCCCCGCTGTCAGTGTGTGTGTGTGTGTGTGTGTGTGTGCGTGTGTGTGTTTAGCTAAAGCATCTTTAGCCTTTCTGATTATTACGGCAAAAGGTTAAATCAATAATAACAGTCAAACCATATGCAGAACCCATGCTAGTCTGACATTTACCCACCTAAGATTCTACCCAGAATCGCTAGTGTCTTTCACTAACGGTGTGTGTGTGTGTGTGTGTTTTGTGTGACTGTGTGTTTTAGGACAAAGACATAGGAGTGGGCGAGGAGGAAGAGGAACAAAAGGAAGCAGCGAATACTGGATCTAAGGTACGCACACACACACGTTTATCTTCTGTCTCAATTCACTATGTTATCCAATCCTGTCCATAACTAACATCACTCTTAACCCTAAAGCTTCTTTCTCTATCCTGCCTTCATAACACAGACACCCCCCCCCACACCACACACACACACACAAAACCAAGGTGTCTGATAACTAGAAATGATCGGAGCAATGATGTCTCCTAAGGCTAGCATGAAGTGCAGCCAATGTGACTCCAGTGTTTACCTGTAAACAACACTAAGGTATTAACCTCTGCTCTCGTCCGTATCCATGTTCAGCCCCACTGCACGCAGGTCCCACCTCGCCCTCGCAAATCCCAACCTTGTTTGTTGATACTCTAGATTGCCCGTGTGTCTGTGTCTGTGTGTGTCTGTGTGTCTGTCTGCAAAAGAGCAGACCATTTGGTATCCAAAAAGCCACAGTAGCTGCTCATGAATGCTCTCTTTCCCTCCTTTGGTTAGAATTTTTTGAAAAGTTTCGCCTAAAGTTATTAATAATAATCTCTCACTGGCACGGCCGTCTTTTGTACATGGCCGGGTGGTGGTGGGTTCACAGGAAGGGGTTGTTATTTCATATCCCGTCTTTCTTGTATGTGAGGATAAGAGTGGCTGGAGCCGGGAAGGAAGCTGAACATTCTTTCGAGGAGTCGAGCCGATTTCTGTGAAAGGAAAACAAAGTTTAAAATAGCCACAGTACAGAGGCTGATCGCTCATTCGCCGGTTGTATCGTGGAACCCAAATTAATGATTTGCCAGGCCTGGCGAGTTGACCACAGCCAAGCGACTGGTTCAGGTCATGGCTTTATTATTGTTTAAAAAATATATTTCCTACAAATTCCTCTGGTCCAGAAACAGAGAAAATAAAAATAAAGGGGTTTTGGTAAGGAAACCAAGGGCTGGACCTTAGATTGCAGGGTCTGTGGACAATTTATCAAAAACAATTACAAAAACAATAGGGTTCCCGCAGCTTCGCTGCTTGACCCCTAAAAAGAAACAACCAATGGATGGAAAGTAATAACCAATGGATGTGTTGGAATGGGGTCAAATGCCAAAAAACAACAACTTAGCAATAAACAAATGTCTGGTCATCTTGAGGATACACAGACAGGCATGGGGGGACGCTGTGACCATTAAAGGGGTAGTTCGGAATTTTGGACATTGGACCTAATTTCCAAGTGAGTCAGGGTGTTATTTATCACTGGAGACGTTTTTAACACATTTCATTCAGTCATTCTAGTTGGGTAAGTCCGCTGGTGCTAGGCTAGCGCAAGTCAACGGTCACGATTAGCCTGCCAATAAAAACCCACTCCTCAGTACACCCACTCCACAGTACACCCGAGGCAAACGCCAGGCTATCGATGGAAATGTCTCTGTTGATAGAATGTTTGAAATAAAACCAACCTTGCCTGGCATTGCATTTTGAGGGACTTTTGAGTGTCTCAGTAGCAGTGTTATGCTTCTTGATAGTAAGCTACGGCAGTGGCGGACTGATATTACCTAGAAACGAATCCCTCAAACTGCGTCGATTCATGCGATGTGAGGTCAGTTTTATTTCTAACATTATTCTATCAACACAGACATTTACATCTATAGTCTGGCATTATAATTGATTTGCCTTGGGTGCACTGTGGAGTGGGTAAGACTGATTTTATTGGCAGGCAAATTGCGACCACTGACTTGTGCTAGCCTAGCACCAGCAAACTAAACCAACTAGAATAATTGAATGACATTTCTTGAAAACGTCTCGAGTGATGAATAACACCCTGACTCACTTTGAAATTAGGTCCCATGTCCAAAATTCCGAACTACCCCTTTAAGCTTGACATTGGTTTGGAGGGTAGGCCTATGTCAAAACAGCCAAACAAAGTAGATGTCATGATCGCTCACGAAGGAAGGAGGAATTCTGGCATGGCAGAAGAATTTTGTGAAAGTGGAACGGCTTTACACTGGAATGCACCTCGCCGCCAAGTAGAAACGGAGACGTACCGGAATTCTCTCCCTTTTTCCGTGCCATGCTGGCTTTGTACCGAACCCTATCTGCACGTGCTCCCCATCACTCCTTTGCATGCCAGGAGACTGGGGGTAGAACATACAAGAAACTACGTCAGCACAATAATCGTGCTTTATGGTGAAGGATAGGGTGAATTATATGAAAGGATGAAATGTCCCTGCGCACAATGAGAAGGTGTTGCATATATTGTGAGATAAAAGACATGTTTTGTCTGGAATGCAGATTGGGCATTGAGCAAACAAGCGGTCTTTATTCAACATAGTGGGTCTATTTGGTCTAACTCAACAGCTAAACATAGATTAAGGCTTTTGAGCTCTTGTTACTTCATATAAACTTGTCACACTTTTCCCTTTTCTATACATTTTAGCACAGTTCCAGGTTCTAGGTCGGTGCTTTAGATTGATCTGCCAAGCATGTTTCATTATAAACCGCCAAGTAAGCTTCATAATAATATATTATAAAAATTATATATTTAGTTAGTTAATAAATCAGTTTAGAGAGTGTGTGTGTGAGTTAAAGAGGGGGTGGAGATAGTGCATAAGCTACACGATACCAATGCTGTAATTCATAGCCTTGCTATGTTTTGTTTGTTTTTTCAACCAGATATCAAAAGTGAAGAAGACAAAGGACAAGAAGGACAAGCGAGAAAAGAAGATGTTTTCCTTCAAGGACGATGAGCACTTCCTACTGACGGGGGTCAAACTGACGGACCGGAGAGGGTGAGTTCATGGATTATGAATGTTCAGTGATATCAATACAGCTAGCAAATACCTCACAATAGCTCAGTTGAGGCCTTTGAATATTAATTAATCATTCGCTGTCTGTTAATCATTACTAAATATTGACAGCTTCCCTTTTTGAAACACAACTTCCTTTCAACTTCTTTTTTGACTTCCTACAATGTTGAAGGGATTTGTGAGGGTTCATATTTTGAGAGGCAAACAAAAAGACCAACCACTTTCCAGTCCCGCCTTATGGACATTCCTAACCCTTGAGGTACCTGCTGTGTATGTAAAGGAAAGGAAAAGCATAATTAATCTTTCCATGCTGTACAATGTGACAAACAATGGTTCTCTTTGTGGGGAGAGATCAGTAGACTAATTCCCCTGAGTCGGGGCAGCTAAACTAAACCACACTAAGCTAACACATCCATTCTCTGACCATGTACTTTTTGATATTTTATTTGAACTGTGAGCCCCCACAACCTATTATTCTATCACGTTCACAAAACTACGTGTTATCTCTATGTCTAAGTCTTATTTTAATTCATAACAATGCTCGCTAAGATTGGACAAAGATGTCACCCAGATATCTCTGATGTTTCATTATAGGACCTTGACCGTAACACCAAAACTTTGTGCATCACCTCTTTTGGGTTTCAGTTCTCTGACTTGCTTCCTCAGCAGTAGCATAGCGTATCTTTGTACTTAGTTAACATTATTGAATTGTACATTTTTATTCTTTAGTGACCTTGTTTTCCTTTCATGATTTGCTTAATTATCAGACATTATATCATGGGTTCACCCAGCTTCTAGTGAACGTTCCTTCCCTCTAGTGGTGAGCTTCATTGTTCATGCTACTTTAAGGTGATAACCAGTTTCACGTATTGTCAACGTTTATGAGTTCATTTTGTTTTTGTATGCAAGGTGCTTAATGAAGATATATTTGTGCGGTTAACAAGGTCTCATAAGAAAATGAAGGAGGAGGAGAAAGAGATGGACAAGAAGGACAGGCCAGAGAAGAGCTACTGCTTTTGGGAAAGTGTCACCATGACGATGCGGCAGGTCACGCCTGCCAAGAAGCCGGAAAAGATTGAAGGCTGGGAGCCACCGCAACTCGCTGAGGAAGAGGGGAAACAGACCGGCGACGAGCTGGTCCCGGACGCCACAAGCAAGACTAGGGACTTGCCCGTGTCCTTACCCCGTTCTCTGGAGATCCCACTGGGACTGCCCTCCTGGAAGGGGCTAGGTCTGGAGGAAGACTCTTCCCGCTACGCTAACCTGTCCGACGCCACAGAGGCCTCGACTGTCAGGTGGACGTCCCTGGCCAAGGTGAAACTGGCCGGCATCAGCAGGAAGGGTCGGGGAATTGTGTCAGAGAACTCGTGGAAGGGCTTCAAATAGTAAGAGATATAACCTCCTCTACCCCCAACCCCTCAGTCCCCCCAAAACCAATAGGCCTAAGATTCTGTCCAAATAACGGTTTGATTCCCGAGCGGTGCTGGCATTGCGCTGTCTAGATTCCTTTTAACATAAACAAAGGATCAAGAGGATTTCCAGGCTCACCTGGATGTGGACCAATAAAAAAATAGGTTTGTTGTCATTTTGCATATTTTAGACTGTTTCCAGAGGAAAGAAATGGTGTAAAAGTCTAACTCGACTGTACCAATTACACTGAGATGGTTTAGGTAGCACCTTTATACTACACAGCAATGGCTCCCAACTTCCTCCCAAGGCTGGCTGAAGTGACCCCTACTATATGAATAAATATCTTGACCACTTTCTCTGAACAAATGGTTTGTGTAACTACAGACCCATACGAGGGCAGGCACAGGGAATGGGATTTAACTTCACAGAATGATTGCAGGAAGGGCCTCAGTTGAACATTTAGCTTTTTTACCATCGTATCGGAGTTGCAAATAAATGAACGTTAACATTAGGATTTTTTAAGTGAAAACCAAATCCTCGCAATGGCTGGTGGTATACTTGTGATTATTATATCGCTATATTTTAAGTCTTCCCTCGCCCCCCCACCGGGACACCTCTGGCTGGGAATCACTGCTAGACATGATTTGAGTATATTGAATATTTTAAGATGATTGAGAATGCTACTGTAGAATTTATCTTGAAACCTGATTTCCTATGCAATTTAAGAATATGATCAAAGAATGTTTCGTCCAAGGTTTTTCAAAGCAATTGGGCTTTATTTGTTGTTGTTGTTGTGCAAATGTACAATTGTTCTTATCACTGGATTATGTGTGTGATTGAGATTAAAGGTCTCATCTGGAGAGCTCAAATCAAATGTTGAATGCTATTTAACCACTCGACAAGGAGTTGATTGATGTTGGAATATACCAAGACCATGATTGGTCATAAATGTTGTAAAGTTGATTGTGTCAACTGTATCGCTTCACATCAAATGATGACTGATTTGTTTTATTTACTTATTACTGTGTCTGCTTTTCATTTGCCTTTTTCGGCATTTATAGTAGCAGCGGGATTTGCTGAACATAGTGAGCATTTCCTCATATTACGTGTGAGGTATTGAAGAATCATTGTTTCATATGCATCACTTTTTGTAAAATTCATATAATTTGGGATGTTTTAAGAAAATTACTAAGTTTAAAGGATCATAGTATATTCAAATCTTTCTTAAAATTTGCCTTTTTTGCCCTCTGCCTCATCTGCCCTTCTTTTGCCGTGCTACCTTTTTGAATCGTAATGTTTTGCCAAAGTGTGCACAGATGCTTTGCTATGAAATAATAAAGAAACGGCCAACAAAGAGTTGCAATGTTTGCATCTCGACCCAAAAAAAATAAGTCTGCCAAGCATTCATCACTTTCATCCAAGGTAACTTACGAGGATTTGTTTTCGATACATGTCATAAAGCTGCAGATAGGTATTCCTTTCAGCGGCGGTAGAAACAATGTTCTGATTGGACAATCCTGCATAAGTCAAGGCATAGCTTGAAGCCCAAAGTCTAAAAGACCATTACATTACCATTTTTTGATTTCATTTGTAATACGACAGTTTAATAAATGGTTAAAGTCCACACAGTAATATTTTTACAGTGCATGAAAATGCACTGTACCGTTCTTCCTAGGTTTCTTCTTCTTCTTCTTCTTCTTTTTATAACGCAGTTAATTCAGCTCGAACCGTTTAACCTAGAAACTTCGTTCAAACTATGTTGCGTAGGTCTTCCTAATGTCATCTGGGCTTTGTATTGTTCAACTTTGTAACTATAAACTTTTTAAACTATTAACTAAGAACAAACTTTTTCGAACTACACAATGATTGTGTGTGTGGTCGCTTAGTGGCGGCAGCGCACGTGACCGCTTTAAACCATCGTAACTCCTTCATACTTCAACTTACAAACACCATTCCAGCACCATTCAACTCCTTGAATGTTCAGCTTTCCCATGTTTTCAGAATTTCCGTATCTTTTATGGTTTTCGAGCTATCGCGAGTTAAAAACTTGACAATGGGTCCGCAAATGAAGCCCTTCAATGAGCGCGAGCGGCCAGCTTTCCCGCCGCTGACTATAACAAGGACCAGCTGTGACTCGATTGGCTTCACACACATACACACACACACACACACACACACACACACACACACACAGAGAAGGCAAAGCCGTCTCTCTACATTCTGAAAGCTACCTTCACATCTGTCACGCAACTGTGTTTCTGAGGCTTTAAGCATACAATCTGGTCTTTTAAGAACACATATCCTGTTCAAAGGTTTCCTCTGCCCACAACTGTTTCAGAATACAAGTCCTCACTTCAGTGATTCACTATTAATTAATTTAACCATTTAAACTACTCAACAATTTAACTTTAAAAGTCCTCACTACAATGATTTACTATTCATTAATTTAACCATTTAAACTATTCAATTATTTAACTGTTCAACCATTTTAACCGTCAGTTATCATCAACTATGCCTCCAGCCAACTATATTTACCCTCCACTTATCTAGCAATCCTGTTCAACGGTTTCCTCTGCCCACAACTGTTTCAGAATAAAAGTCCTCACTACAATGATTCACTATTAATTCATTTAACTATTTAAACTACTCAACTATTTAACTGTTCAACCATTTTAACCATCAGTTATCATCAACTATGCTAACTATGTGTATTTTCATGCACTGTGTAATTCCTCAGAATTGCTTTTCTAGTTTCAATTGTTCATTCAAGTCATTGTTCCCTCAAACCAGAACATGAGAAATCCCCTGTACCCTGTTCTGTATCTCCTGTCGAAGGCTTAGAAAGTCGAACATAACGGAAAACAACATATGCACAGATGGTAACCAATGTACTTCCTCTTCTTCACCCTCACTCCTTCATTGATTAAAGCAAAACAAGGCCAAGCCTAGAACAACGAACACTTGACAAAGAAAAAAAGTTTGACTGGATAGAATAGTATGAGTATTGCAATGATCAAGAGATATCGGCATTAATACAATTTAACATTTTTACCTCGATCTAGGACTCTAGGACACTTTTTTGTGTATGATTCGAATATGTTTGTAACAAGATCGACCCAAGATAATGTAGTTTGTAAGTCTTTTGCACACGTAAAAAAACATATATTGCATATAATAAATTACAGTGTAAAAATCGCAAATATATATTATAAACTTTTCCACTCCAAAATGTAAGCGTAAAAAGAGAGAAATGTCCAGCTGGAGACATCTAATGACATACACACACTCTCCTCTTGGTGTGGGGGCCCTCAGAAAGGTAAACAGGGCCGTCGTCTCCACAGAGGCTTAGAACATGAAGAGGTCAATGAAGTGCTGCGGGGGTCCCACCAGGGACCGGTCTGGGTCGTACGGCCGTGCACGGGTGGCAGCAGTCATGGAACAAACGAAACACAGTGCCGTGTACACGATGAAATCCAGGACTGTGTGGGGACACGTTGAGCGGAACAAGTAGGCTCCAGTATGATGGGAGTTACGGCTGATCCACATTCAAAGCACACAGAGGAGTCCAACATAAAGGACAAAACGACATAACATTATAAAAAGAAAGGGGACACCCTGAACGGCTTCATGAAGACAGGTGTCAGGACAGGACAGCAAATAACTCGAATAGGAGGAGGGGGAGGTGCAAGAGAAGCAGGTGGGAGGCATACAGAGAGGCCTACAACTAGAAAGTAGGGAATAAGGCAGGCGAGGATCACAACAATAATTTCAAAGAAAATAGTAGTATAGTTAGTAGTAGTACAGTAGTAGGCCATTTCCTGTCCAGGTGCCCCTCTCGCTCGGGAGAAGAACGAGCTCGCCAGTAACTCGAGGGGTCCTTGAGAGTCACTCCCTCAACCCATCAGTTCCCTGTCCCCTATTGGGTGCCACCCTCTTGTGGCAGGACCAAACCCTTCCGTTCACCATTCTCCTGGACACCGGGGCAGATGAGAGCTTCATCGACCAGGAGCGCGTACGTCAACTTGACACCGGTACCGTTCCTCTTGAAACCCGATCGTGATCCAGACTTTGGATGGTAGGCCTCTCGCACATGTTCAGTTCCGGACCATTGCGGTTAATGGACTCATCTCGGGGAATCTCGAGGGACTCTCCCACCTTGTGACTTCCTGCCCTGTCCCTGGTTGTTCTGGGGTACCCCTGGCTGAAGACCCACCCCAGATCGATTGGGGAACATGACGAATCACAGCTACGAGCACACACTGCCTGTCCCACTGCCTGTGGTCCACCAGTCTCCCCGTGCGCCAGAGCCAGGCCCCGCGCCTGCACTCCTGACCGATATTCCACGACCTAGGAATGGTCCTTAGTAAGTCCCACGGCTTGACTCTGCCTTTGTCCTAATGATTGTTCCATTGACCACTCCGGTTCCCCTCTGCCTAGCAGCCGCCTGTTCAACCTCCCTGAACGTGAGTCAGTGGAGGAGTATATTCGTGAATCCCTCACCACAAGAATCATCCGTCCATCCTCTTCCCTGGTAGGAGTTAGATTCTTCTGTTTAATACCCAATAAGGCCACTAAGAATATCTAGTGATGCCCTTAGGGCACACCGACGCCCCTGCTGTCTTCCAGTCCCGAGTAAATGATGTCCTCCAGGACCTGTTGAACTGCTCGGGAGCAGGTGCTTCTGGTGTTTAAGGCAGTGGTACTCCCTATGTGCTAAACATAAAACGGGTACCTCCCTGGACTAGTTAACAGAAATTCTGGATCCCATCAGAAATGATGCATTGTTCTGTGATTAAGAGGCATACATGCGATGTACTCACTAATCGTTAACTTCCAGAAGAGGATGCTGCAGTGGCGACAGAAGTGCACTGTGTCTCCGTAGTGCTCTCTTTGGGGGTTGTGCTTTTGCAGGGTGAAGTAAAGCCGCTTCCAGTCCACACTGCCGCATTTAGTCAGCACCGTGTTCATAGAGAACTGTGAACATGCACACACAGGCAGGACAGGGGGTGAGAAATGTTACGCAATTGTGCCCTCTAGTGTTCGTTATAACCATTAATTTTCTATTTTTTGCCTGGCAGTGTGACAAGTCAGATGTAAAGGATTGTTCTTTAATGTTAATATCCGAATGTGAATGATACAGAAATAAACCTTAATGTAATCCAAGGCTAATGAATACAATGTCTCGCTGTGGCATAATTATTTTTAGATGAAGTGCGCTTTACAAAAAAATATACCTTGCCTTGCGTTGCCTTATATTTAAAAAACGTATAGATTGAAGTTTTGTGTGTTGAAATTAGATTTGTCCAATTGATGCGGTCATAGATGATCAAGTGAAAGGACCTACTCGCACCTTGCAGGCTTGTTCTGTCCTCCAAAGCTAGTTGCCACACAAATCTACACACTGGACCTTCACTGACACATAAGAGCAGAACTACCCACATAACCACAGTCCATGGTGCTATGCTTCCATAGCATCGCAATTGCATAACAGGCCAGTCCGGAGGATTCACTTGACATTATGTTACTGCATACTTTGGCTACATAGTTGAATCCCCTCAGGTCCTGGATGGCGCTGAAGAAGTCCAGGCGGTTGAAGGCCTCCCCGAGGGTGCAGTATCCATGTTGGTGTGGACACAGGTGAACATGCATGAACATCCACATGGCAAACGCCCTCACACACGCAGGCTATAACTCATTGTAGACAGAGAGAAGTATTGATTTATAGTACCGTTGAAATGTACCGTTTATCCTTTCATAATGCTATGTTGTATGCAGAGAAAAAGGTAGGTATCTAGTCAAGAACAATGTTTAGCCTACAGCTGTTCCAATTTTAACAGCTGTACTAAATTTAACATGGAGAATATATATATATACCCTAGGCCTGCATAGTGTCATGAATGCACAGCTGTGAAAGATAGAAAAATCACACACATAGATTGTGAGTGCAATGGATCTCATCCAGAGCACATTGACATGTTCAGTCTCAGGCTCTGACACACACCTCTTTGGTGCTCTCCTTCTGCACGTAGATCCACTTATCGGTAAAGCCAACTGAAAACAGAAAATTAACCATCACACTGGATACACAGAGACACAATCACAATCAGTAAGGGAGTCAGAGCACTGAACTACCAGCTTTACATTACCATATACATTACCATATACTCTGAAAGGTCAAATGAAATATACTGTACAGATTCACAGTACATAATTGTAATGATAAAGTTTGGTGATACTTTTTTCAAAGGTTTCCAGATTATATTCTAACAATACATCCCTACATAAAAATACATGTTGTGCAAACCAGGTCTCGGTGTGGGATTTTGTTGTTGTGTTGTTGGGAAAATGTCACTTATTCACAAGTCTCTTTTATAGAACATAGCTTGTCTGCACTGAATTCGGGTGGGGGAGAGTAACGCCATCTCCAGTTAAAATAGTAGAACCGTGTTCCCAAGCCTCCATCGAAATCGCAGTGTTTGCCGGTGTAAACACTGCGCAAAACACTTCCGGTGGAAATGAAATGCATATCTGTAGGGTAATGGCGGCGCCCATGTTTTTGGCGCGTAAACTTGTCTATATTTCTGTACTTTTTGGGCTCTATTCCCAGCATACCGATTCCGATCACGGGGATTCTGCTGTTGGGTTTGGGGTTGGTAGGGTTGATTGGGGAACTGGGGGTAGGCTAGTATGTAGGGATGGTATCCTCCTGGCTAAGGTTGAGGTTGTATTGGGAAGTGTGGTGATGGTTTACGTGGGGGTTTGAGCAAGGGCTGCTTGGACGGCTGCATGCACCAACGGGGGATCTATTTGTGTTGGGGTGGCTTCCATTGACATCATGGTCATTGGTTTCCCGTCATTGTTTTTTTTTTTTTCTCTGCTTCCACCTTGATTTGCATCCTGAGTAGCTGTTTCTTCATTTCTTCAACTTCTCCATCTTGGTTGATTTTGGTTTCTTCTTCCTTTCGGACGAAATGATCAATGTGTTCTGTCCATTGGCTCCATGGCATGGTTGTCAGTCCTACTATGTTTTTCAGGGCTTTTTGGACTGGTAGTGGTAGTCCTTCTGTTACTATTTTCTTGAACATAGACAGGGATAGGGGGTTTGCTTGGGGATGACACTCTGACCTCCAAATTCCTTGGAGAACTGGACCGCCTGACTGACGACCTGATCAGGGTTTTCCATGCCAAAGGTGGAGCTGCATGAAGAAAGATCAGAGCTGTGATGGCAAAGTTGCATAATGTAAGTATTTTTTGGTCTAACCCAGTGTTTCTCAACTGGTCTTGCCTGGAGACCCACATTCTGCCTTAGACATGGGGTCGCGGCCCAAATTTGTGGACATATTTTAACATCCAAATTAATTTGCATAGAAAAGTGCTGATACATTTTAACATCCAAATTAATTTGCAGAGAAAAGTGCAGCACCCGCGACCCACTCAAAACAGCCCTGCGACCCACTTTTGGGTCGGGACCCACCAGTTGAGAACCACTGGTCTAACCTAACCTTGTTCGACTCAGCCATATGGGAAAGCTCCTTTGTTAATGGTTTGGAAAAGGATAGGCACTTTCAAAATTACTGTGTAGTGAACTGGCTCAGAACTGTGAGTTAGGGATGGGCGATATGGGCTAAAAAATGTATCCCGATAATTTCTGGTATTTATAACAGTAACGATAAAAATGACATACGATAAATAAACACCAATTCAATGACGAGTCTCTCTCTAATGAAACTTCTTCGAGTCATTATTTATTTATTTATTCATTACTTATTATTTAGTCAGACTCTGATTTAGAAGCTGTTACATGAAATAAACAAAGTGAGGACACACAGGTAGATTATCAGAGTTTAGTCTGCCTGGATAGTCTCTGCTTTGTTTGACCAATCTGAGTGTCTGATAAGGAGAGCGAGAGAGATGACAAATTCTTAACGAGGGGAATGTTTTTGTTGATATATCGTAAACGATAAAGTATCGCCCATCCCTAGTGTGAGCTTTAACTGAGTGGGGTGAAACCAGGTGAGTTCAGGATGGTCAAGGAG
>JAOPJJ010000086.1:11169194-11186903 GCA_027122795.1 Enchelyopus cimbrius | reverse complement strand
GTGATTGGATATCAAAGAATCGCAAATTCTTGCGAAAGCAACCGGGCATAGCCACCAGACTGTCTGGCAGTTCGAAATTTTCGAGCGCGCAAGGCAGCATGGGTATACCCAGGCTAGGCCCAGGTATGAACATATAACAACACATGTGCGTTTCGGTTTATGCGAAAGAACATGAAACATTGGGGGGGAAACAAAAAACCGAGAGGTACCTTAGCTTGAGCTCATTGATCCTTGAACATAGCTGGACCTTGTCCGTTTCAAAGTTCTTCAAGCTGGTCTTGCATCGATGAAGGGTCACCTAACACACACACACACGCATGCATGCACGCACACACACACGCGCCGCAGGACATTTTTCCCGGTATGTGTCAGATGTGTGAGATCAAAGTCAGATGAAACAAATGAACAGTGACTGTTTCAGAAAGCCTGAGGGTATGTGTGGTTCAGGGCCAACCTCTACAGCCTTGCGCAGGCTGTCCCGTCTCTGGGCCTCGGCCTTCAGCTGTGTGCACTGCGGTTGGAGATCCTGGATGCGCTCAGTGAGGCCCTTCAGCTGGTCGTGAACCTGCTTGTATTTCAGCTCAGCCTCAGTGACTTTGTTCTGTGACACACACACACACACACACACACAATGTGGAATATGCTAGACTGTGATATGGCATCCATGTCAGGGAGGTGATTCCAGTGGCAAAGGTGATGTATCCAGCCAAATGCTATTTTCTATTTATCAATACAATGCCAGGACAAAATTGGCTTACACATGGCAGAATTGTCCAACAAAGGTTTGAGTCAATAATGAGCAATGTTGTTCATAAATAATTAAACAGCTTATATTGATGGAATAGTATTACGAGGGACATGGTTGTACCTTCCATTCTTCAACCCTGTCGTCAAATTTCTGTGTGGAGAGCTGGTCCAAGTGCAGCTTCTGGCGTTTGGGCAGCAGCTCCGCCTCCATCTCTGCCACCTGCCAGAAACGGCCAAAGAACAGGACCTGCACTCACTACACGGCTGCAACCTCTTTGCACTGCATGATTTCCAGCTACTGACGAGCAAGATTACAGACAGACACATGGAATCAGAGAAAAGACCGGTATTACCAGGCACCAGGCCATCTGCTTCTGCAACTCCTCAAGCTTGACCTGCATGTCGTCCAGTGAAGACAAGCTCTTGTAGCTGTCCTCTTTCTCTAGGTATGTACGCTTCAGATCCCGCAAACACTGTTGAGACAATCATACGCCGCTAAGCCCCTGGATGACCTGGCTTGACACGTGGATGTGACGAGACAGGACATCCTAACGTCTTGGATCACACAGCGACAAACAGGACACAGGTGCCCCACCCCCCTTCCGAGCTCATGGTGAAACCAGTTGGGTTGTTGGAATATTTGTTTATAATAATAAAAATGGTTAGGGGCTCACCTCCCCATTTTGCGACACTTTGTCCTCAGTAAATTGCTTTGCCGTTTTAATGGATATGAAGTCGAATTTCATCTGCTCCAGCTGAGTGGCCTTCATGAAAAACTAAAATGGTTGAAAATAAAATAGAAAAAGTGTCAATAGTTATGATTAAGTCTTATTATTGGCAAAACATTAATGTATCATTTTGTATACATGTGCATTCAAAATAAGTACTCGTAAAAATTTGACTGGTATTGCCGAGCAATGACATTCGTAATATGATAATATAGGAAATTAAATCTGTAATCACACCTTGTACTTGTCCCCCTCTCCTTTAGAGTGCAGGAAGTGTTTGCTCATCTCTTGGGTGAGGATGGACACAGGGTTGTTGACCTTAATAAATCCATTGACAAAAGCAAACTAGTCAATCTACAATCAGGATCTAACCAGCCTTTTGTCATGAGGACTATAAACCCAACAGGAAATTGTTGTACCTGAATATTAAAATTGTCCAGAATGGACATGAGCTCTTCTTTTTTGGTTGACACGATTTGGCCTGCATGAGGGGGAAACATATTTCAATGTCAAATATTTTGGCAACAAAATTGCACATCTCAAGAATTTGAACATTGTGATTGGTGCCTTCTTATCATACTACACCAATTTGGTGACAACCTGTATCTGCTATTGGCGGTGGAAATTATGATGTGTGCTACATACAGACGTATTAAGCACATCCAGTATATACATCAGTCCAAAGCCTTTTTTTTAACATAGTCTATACCCGATTTGCTCTTCAGTTTGTATGTCCTGATTCCATCCCGTGTGAGTTTCAGGTCTATGATGACTGCTTGCCCGTAATCCTCCACTTTGTACGCATCTCGGCCTGTGTTCCGCAGTGTGACAGAAACCTCTGCAGAGCTGGGAGAACAGAACAGAGCTGTAACATAAATCCCGGAAACACACTACAGGAGAATACGCCCAATTGTGCCCGCTTTCTCAATCCCCAACTCTGTTCAGCAAACCCGATGTTTTTTGTGGTCTAAATTTTCCCCCCAAACCTTATCAGTGTCTCACATATTCAAAATAGCAAATATTTGACATGTTCATTTTGGTAGTATATATTATTGGTAGTAACTGCGGTTTGATCCTTGTTTAGTGTTTTATCGTGAAATAATTGGTCATTATTGAAATACATTGTTTCATTTGAATACTGCCACAGTAGTTGTAGTGCAAACTAGGGCAAAACTAGTTTGGCGTGTGACAGAATGAATATTTAGGATTTTACATTACTTCCTCTGTGAATCAAATTGAGTATTGCCAAAAAAATTGCATAAAAAATACCACAATACATTCTGATGTATAAGCACTATTTCACATGATGTAGACGGCTGTGGTGCAGGCTTTCTTTACCTCTCTCCTTCCTTGACAAAACCCTTGAGGGAAGCGCCTCTATTTGTGGCCTGTGCAGTCCCACCAAGGGCTACAATTAATGCTGTCAGAACAGCACTCTTTCCACCTGATACAGAAGAGAATATCAGAATATCACAGAAGAGTGCAACACTGTTTACCCATTAATACATCAAGTCATACCCATATAATCAATGAATGGTTGCACTTACTTCCGTTGTTGCCAACGACAAAGTTGACATTGGACCCAAAAGTGAAAGGGCCTAAGAGAGTGTGACACATGAAGTTCTTGAGGGTGATGCTCTCCACGATTCCCGCTTCTCCTTCTTCAGCCGTGATCTGCAGCTGAGTGCATGAAGCACATTCAACGTTAGGACATCTTACAGGTCACAGAAAAAGATGATCATTAACAACAGCTATAGGATATCTCTTTGGTCACATTTTACATTCAGTGTTCAGAAGTGTTCATATTAGATGATAACAGTTGAAAGTATGTGTAATGTCTCTAAATCAAAATAATAAAGGAATTACTATGAAGAGGACGGTGAAGTAACGTGGATTCAACTTCTATCAGACTTGTATCATGTCCGGGGAATTTAATAAAAATGTTGTTTAACTAAAACCAGCCCATGTGAAGTCTTTTCTAAATGTATGGGACACAGCATTAGCTCGGTGGCTGGCATGAGCTGCTTGTCAAAGTAGTAGCTGCTTGTCATTGGAGTAAGCATGGATCGATATTTGAATATCCTTTCAATGGATGTTCCCCCGGAAATGAGGGGTCGGTGAAGAAATTGGCATGCCATAAAATGTATGACCGTTACCATGTAAACAATCCACCGAATACATTTTGGTATGACCATGTTGGAAAACAATTGTGATAATGTAGGTACACAACCCAACAAAATATGATGTTTGCTCGTTTTTGGCATATATATATTTGGAATTGTAACACATTTTCTTTAAGGCAGGGGGAAACACGACAAAACATGACATCAGTCGCATTGAGTGTAACCTCACCTGTTGAGAGTTCCGATGGATGGGTCTAACAGCATTGACATTTTCTCCTTCATCTTCGTTTGGATGACGTCTGGCGCGTTTATGTGGGGCTTCGCTGTCTGATTGAGCATTTCGATTGGCCATCCCGAACCCCACGTTTCCACACTAATACACGGAAGTGAAGTGATAATAGACGAGAAATGTCTTCGAGTCGGTCCCTGATCCAATTTCAAAAGGCGACTAGAGAGTTCTAAGAAAGAATGTAATGCCATCACGTCAGAATTTCCATCTAAACGAACTACTGTACGAGTTCTAATTGTTAAGTTATACAATCTTTGTTGTCGTGAATATGATAATTCCGCTACGATCTTGTAAAGCAAATACATACTCAGTGTTCAAATACAATACAAGTCGATTCCGTTTGACAGCTCAAAGTAACTTTGAAAATGAAATGTATTCACAGCGGAAAGTGGACTCACACAATGCAGATCTGACGACAGCCACTACTCCCGATAAAAAACAACGTCGGTCCGAAAAGTTGACCCCGATTTATTATCGCGAGACTGGACAATAAATCCTTGCATTAATTCGGTAGCACCAAGATGTTTTGGTACCCAGGAAGAGGTTCAACTCCACCCGGACCAGCCTCCACTTCGACAACCACTGACTATAGAGCTCAAAAACACCAGAGCCCAAAACATCCCAGTAGTTCATAGGTTTCGATTTGACGTCATTCTAGGGCGCCTGGTTCGTTATTTCCGCACTCTTGTTTGTCGCATACATGCTAGACTAGCCATTGTTTTTATTTAGAAATGACACACCAAAAAGTACAAAATGCCAGCTCAATTCCCATAGATGGTTTCAGCAATGTTAGAATTACGTCAATATGGACATTTCTTATGTCGGTAAGTATTGCTTTGTGTCTATTTGTTAAAGAGATCAGGTTAATTGTGCCAATGTTGCTTATTGTCAGCTTCTTATTTAATTTCACTCTCTGGCAATCTGTTAACGTCATTGACCGATACATATTATACCAACATATGGATGTCTGCCTTCTTACGCAGGTGCAGTGGTCAGAGCCGTGGCTCATCGGGCTTCTGACATTCCATGCGATCTGTTTTGGATTGACTCTTTTAACGTGTCGATTTTACAGAGTGCAAATTTGTCAGTTCCTGGTCATGGGTACGTTTGAGTGGTGACTTTATGAAGAAGTCGACATTGGTCGTAGTTCCTACATTGTTATATTTATGAAGTCAATCATACAATGTCGAGAACCCTGCATATTTAGCCACTTACTATATATATGTACAGGCAAGGCAAGGCAAATGTATTTGTAAAGCACATTTCAGCAGCAAGGCAATTCAATGTGCTTTACGTACATAAAAGCATTAAAATACAATAAAAGCAAAGCAAGAAATACATACATACATACATACATACATACATACATATACAAAACAAGCATATAATCCTAAAAGGAAATTATAACAACTACAGGAGCACAACCTGGATTAAATTGTCGTGTGTTTGTTATTAGGGGTGCAATCGTCCAGTAAATGAATGCTTGTATTGAGTAGATAGCTTATGAAGCAAGATATAGCTTCAAAATAAATAGCCAACATAAAGCCGCCTCTGTTGAAGACCAAAATAGGTTCGCTTACCAACTTTTAGATGCTGGTCTGGGCTTAGGTTTAACAGAAAATGTGTGTGGTTGAATGAGCCATGATTATTCCTCATCACTAAAAAAGACTTGCACTGCCACTATCAGGACAACTATTAGTGATATTCCAAACCGTTGATGAGTTTTGTGAATGTTTCCTTTCATAGTTGCAATGGTGTATAGCGCGGAATATCTTAACGAATTGGCAGCTATTAACTGGAGGTAAGCTATTCAAACGTGGAGTTCCAAATCATCTTTATGTCGCCAGCACTCTGGACACATTTTAAATGATTTATAGTTAAGATGTGAAATAAATGTATATCATTTGTATGATATACATTCCATTCTGCAACACAGACTTGTGTTAAGATTGTTCCCAACACAAGTCTGTGTTGCAAAATATAAAATTCCATAATTATTGACCGACGGTAACTTTTTCTCTTTTTCTACTTTTTTGTTGACTGATAATATTTTTTGCAGGTCATTTTCCAACTTCCAGTACTTCGATTCCACGGGCATGTTCATATCACTGGTGTATTCAATCCCCCTCTTATTCAATACCATCATTATTGTGGTAAGTGATTTTATTAATTATCTCACTAGTGATGATGTCAGAAATTGTTGATGTTCATGCATATGTCTTTATTTGTATTCAAAGATGGTGTGGGTTTATCGAACATTTTCTACCATGACTGAGCTGAAAACCCTGCAGATCAAGAGAAAAGCCCAGAGAGAGGGAAGAAAGAAGAAAGAGTAACTCGAAAAGAGATGTTAACTTGAAGTCTGTATTGGCCCCGGTTCCCTGACGGGGAGATGGGAGGGACACATTCCACAGAGCAGTTAGACCTAATTTTGTAATTTAAATAGAAATCAGCAAATTCTGATAATTTGTGTCCAAACTTATTTTGGTGTTATACCAACACTGTAATTCTTTTTTTTTTGTGTGGGGTCATTTTATGTTTATTCTTTTCAATTTGGTTGATGGTCTCATCCTATACTAGGAACGCTAACGAAAAGGACCTTGCTTTTGAATAATTTATTGTATTCATGGTTTTTTTAAGAAAGCATTATAATAAAGCATAACCCCTTGGTAAATATGATTTATGACAATTATTTCTGCTAATGTCTCTTTAACAAACTACCATAACACACTCTCTTGTGGATCACAACCTTTATTGTTTCACGACCCCTAGAGGGCAATATGAACCAATATGAAGGATTTAGTGTGCGGGTGGCTTGAGCATAGAGGTTGACAGCGATTGAGCAGAGCCAGAATCTTTGACCACTCATCAACCTTTAGGAAACCTATAGGAAACATTTATTCTCCAGTGATGATGTTAATTTTAAACCAGTAAGACTTCTAAATTACTGCCGTCTTTATGAATAATATTAATATAGAAAAGGGATACATTATGTCAATGTTTCACACATTTCCGACTTATTGCCATATTCCATACGCATCTGCTCAGTTTTATATATACATATATATATATATATATATATATATATATATGGTAGAAGTTTTGCTCACATTTATTTTCTGCATTTGTAAATCTAGCCCTAATTGCCCCATATAACCACTACATGGGGAACAATTGCTTCCTTCTAACCTTTGTTTCAACATAAAAAAAATGTCATCCAAATGTTACACCTACGCAATGACTTAAATCAGAAACCATATATTACTATCTTTCCCACTTGTCCACATTTATACATGTTTGCCAAACGGACAGGACCGATCTATGCTGGAAATGATTGCTGTGTTTGCTGTGTTAACATTTTGGAAGACCCCCTCATATTTATTTCCCTCACATGTTTTCCCAGATGCATTGGATAGGTGCTTGTATGACCCTCCTGCCCGGATCCCCAACAGAACTGACTTATGGCGTGAGCCAGTTGCTTAATCAGAACATACAATTTGTCTGTGGGGGAGGACAGCAGGGCAGGAAGAGACTGTGTGTGTTTGTGAGGTTTAGGGTGGGGGGGAAAACTGCCACATGTGAACGTGGCCATTGGACAACAACGTTATGTTTTAGGGAAGAAAGATGACCAGCCCCTGCCTCCATACTCGAACACATACCACACACACACACACACACACACACACACACACACACCTCCCCCGTGCTGTGAAAAAAGCCCCTTAATGTCTGACTATCATCCGTCTGTGATCCTCCTGAATGGGGGGCCGGGCGTGCAGGTTAGGAGGCCTGACCCCAGTGGTTCCTAACCTTTTTGGCCTGTGACCCCTTTTCAAGCTCTGAAAAATGATTGAAACCTCAACTGTCTCTGTGCATTTGCTCCACACAAATACTTTTGAACCAATCAACGTGATGTTAATATCAATATCCCGGTAAATGTCATTGTATGGATCACTGCTCACAATGATTGTGTACAGGTTGAATACGCCTACTGATCAGAAGCTACCCGTTTAGGTCCTTGCAAAAGCATTTCCTTGAAGTAGCCTACATTGAAAATATATATTTGTACTGACTGATTCTATTTAAATAAATGCATTTATTTGGTGTGTTACATTTTGTTTGTGTATTTGTTTACACATGAACACAGTACCGCTGTTTGACTTTGTTTTCTACAGTCTATATTCAACAAACCTGGACCTTCAAGGCTTTATCCTGACTTGTGTCATTCTTGAAAGTTTTGCTGCCTGTCTACTTTTGGTTAGATACCCCACTAGGTGGACACTAAGGGGTCACATGACCAAGATTATAAACACGTTTTCAGAGGGATTCAGGGAATCTGGCATCGAGTGAAATATTCAAGAGGTAAAATTAATGGATTGTGAGTAGGCTGTCATGGACATAATTATTACATTTGACAGACTGCAACATGAAATATTTGAAGGTTTTCCAGGCCAGAATTTCGGAATTTCATGGGCATATTGAGTACTAGTGTATTTGGACTGTGTTTGAATCTTGGAATCTGTAAATTTGTCTTACCACAACCCCCTCTCCTGCAGCATTTATGCACTACAAACAAATGTTGTCCAATCTTCTTGAAACTTGGCAAATATGATCTTCAAATCAAGCTGAACAAACAACCGCTGAACAAACAACGCGGCGAAGCCGCCAAACAGGAAGTAAGCCCAG
Source organism: Enchelyopus cimbrius (assembly GCA_027122795.1). Taxonomy (NCBI): domain Eukaryota; kingdom Metazoa; phylum Chordata; class Actinopteri; order Gadiformes; family Gaidropsaridae; genus Enchelyopus; species Enchelyopus cimbrius. The sequence goes on along the minus strand of JAOPJJ010000086.1, from coordinate 11,178,330 downwards.
TTCTCAGCAACCTTTTAACATATCATAATCAAACCTGGAATATAGACTCATGACATCCTCCTGGGGACACCTCCCTAAAATGGTGACCTTTGGTGACCTTTCCTTGCAGGAGTGCTGCAATGATCTGATATCTCTGCAAGGCTTTCGTGTATCCAAACCAAACTTGGCTCATAGTCCTGAGACACCATTGTGATGCTGCACACATAATTTGGTGACTTTTGACCTCTAGGGAGGTGTAGGGGCATTCATTTTTGTTTTGATGTGAAAACTGATGGCAGCATGTTCTAAGCAGCAATGAGGGGGTTCAAAACGAAAGTGCTGATGGCCGTGTGTCAGACCTAGTTCTATTTTGTTGCTGTGGCCACTCTGGCCTACTCTGCTTGACCCCTTCATTTCTGCTCGCAGCTATATTCATTTAAGTTATTTGAAAAATATGTTTTGTTTTTGGAAAGAATATTACACTTGTAAACCTTACTTACTCTTCTCCACTGAAGGCAGTTTAATTGAATATTTCAGCCTTCTTCTACAGGTGCTAATACGAGGTAAATACATGTTGATGACTGATTCAATTAAATGCTTTTACCACCTACTGATAGACACCAAAAACATGAACGTTATGTTGAATTTTCTTTTATATTGGATCTCTCAGGCTCAGTGACATTTTCAGGTATTAGATTTGTCACAGCACTGAACCCACAATATGTGTGTAGAGCAGTGCTCGGAGGTCCCAGTAGCCCAGAAAGGGGCGACTCACCCAGTATTATCTCCCATGATTCATCCATCAAGCTGCATCAGTTACTCTCACACAATCATGATTGGTGATGATGCGTTTTCTTCTTATTGTCTTTCTATGGATCCATTTTATTGTGCTGGTAAAGTGACTGGTAAAGGGACTTTTTCCGTTATTTTCTATCCTTCAGCTGTTTCCCCCTGGGTTTATATCGGTTAACTGAACATGGTTGTTGGTATGTCTCTTATTTTGTTCAGATTTTATTGTGCAAATAAAAAGCTACCATAATAAAAAGCTACAAAAAGTAACTTTTGGATGATGGCCAGTGTAACAAAGGGGTACTGGTGGTACTTTGTTACCTAATATAATTGGCATATTTACGCATGTACTTTGCATGTCATAACTGCAGCATTTGCACAAGCATACATTTGCACACTTACAATGTCTCATATAATGATGAGACAGAGCCAATACTTAAATGATTTATTGATTGTTGAATTGTTTGTTAGTGTGTTTGTCCATGGCTCAGCAGGACTGGTTAGGACTCTTTCCCTGAGAGGAGCAACAAAACATTTCACATTAGTATCATACAATTGGACTTGTGCAATATGTTGTTTGAATTATGTTGTAAGTGGACACATTTTAGAATTGGTCTAAATAATTAACATTCTAGAATTGTTTGGTCAAACACTCATCATGCTCTCTTTGTTCTGCATGCTCTCTTTGTGTGCAGGCAAAAGAGTCCCTGTGCTCCGAGCACCTGTATGAATAGTTCCAGGAGGGAACCATGTGCTAGAATTGTAAAGGGGGGAGGTTGAGTGTTTGTGGATAGGAATGTTTAGATTATTCTTGGTAGCTGATTGGTAGCTGATTTATATTGATTTATATTGATGTACAATGTAAGATTAAGAGTAACATTGCCTGACTATATATTTTATGCATTATAAGTCATAGATATGTTGAATGTGTATGTGTAATATTGAACTAGAGAACGTATTGTAATTCCCCTCGACATGGTATGGTCCAGGTTAATTACCTGGACAGGGGGTATAAAGGCTGTCAGTTCCATCCAGGCACTGCTGTAGGTTGGACCTAGCATGAGCACTGTGCCACAGTCATGTATCGGTTAACTTTTTCAAATTTGTATTTCTTTTGGTAAATAAATATGCCTTTTGGCTGCACCGGTACCTTGCCTCAGAGCCTCGTCAGCTGGGACTAAGGCCGCTAAGCCGGTCAGTCTTGTGTGTCTTGGTTAAGGTTTACTTTTTGTGATAATCTCAAAACGTTATAATGTATGAAGTGTTATTCTAGAAATGTATGGTTTGTGTGTGTTTGAGAACCTAAAGTTGATCCAACAGTCAACTAAGTATGGCAAAACTTCTGGTGGCGTAAGTAAGTACAGAGCCTGGGCCAGATAACATAAACTGTAATGGCGGAGACACACCGATGACGTGTTTTATATTTTGAAAGTCTACCGCCTACTAACTGTGGGATGGACTCAAACTTGTACATTGTGACTTTGAAAGTTAATTACGCGCTACATCTCCTCATCCAGCAACCGGATTGGGCTAAACAAATGTGAGGCAACTAAATAGAAATTATCCGTTCAACTAGATTTGAGCTGGTCTGTATAATTTGCAATTATATATATATATAATTTTATTTTGTAATTAATATAATTATGATGAATATAAATATGTTTAGTCTGCAATTATATATATACCGGTAATTGCAGATTATACATATTTATATTCATCATAATGGGTAAAATCGTATTGTATTGTAGAGCTGTGCAACACGCTAAATTGCTATGGCTCTATTCAACAATTTGAAAATGTAAATAGTAAGTAAGTAGTAAATAAATGACTGAAGACATGACTCAGGATATCACATGCATTTTTTTAATGGAAATTTTATTGGAGTAATTAAAACCCCTCTGTTAAAGATAATGCTGTCTCTTCTCTACCTTTGAAGATCTTCACTACTCGAAGAATCCGGTATTCAATAATTTACATGTAGTCAATTATGTTGGAAATATGCATAAACATTAAATGACATCTGTACTTTCCGGAATTAAAGGTGGGGCATGGGTTTCGTGAAACGCCGGCAGATTTTGAAAATGCACAACTTAAATGGTCCTACCCTCTTTCCTTCAACACTTACTCTGACTCCACCCATTCCAAGAACATGGACGTGCACAAAGGGATCACGCGCAGGCAACGGGGGAGGGGGAGTGCAGTACGACCGTTTGATTGAAGTACTTACTGTCCAATGCCATTCAGTGGTTTCGAAAATGATTGGCTGGAATATTTGCCGTGTTCTTTGAAGGATGACTCTCAAATCTGACTTAGTTTTAACTTCTTTATTTGCAATAATATGTTATAATATATGAGCGGAGTAAAATAGGGGACTTGTAGAAAACACTATGCTTAGGATCGAGGGATTCTCTGGAGCGTTCTGACTGCTTTTCTGTTCACTAAGTTATATACTTGGAGTTTAATAGTCTGCATGGTGATAAATTAAGTGGGTGCTCCATCTGGGGTGCCCCTGTGGTTGTGCACGTGCAGGGTTTGTCCTCCCTTGGGTCTTATCTCTTTCAGTTTTGGAATGCATTTTTATGGTTTTGTTGGGGGCCTCAAGGTTTGTTTAGGTGCAGAATCTCCAGGTTATGTTGCCATTACACATTAACTGGTGAACCTGGTTTGTCTCACTGTGTTGACAGATTTTTAAACATTGATCAGTATATATAACATGGGTTTTAACATGAATATTTCTCTCATATTTCAAGCCCTGCCCGTTCCACAGATGATTGACATGTTTAATTTCCATTACAGTGCTTCCAACTCAGTGGCTGTAAGTGGGTTATGATAAGGATTTCAAGTAATTGAGCAAAAAATTGCCAAAAAAGAGAATTCCATACCCCACCTTTAAACAAAAAGGTCTTGAGATGTATTTTGAAGAGATGGAGAGAAGGACAGTCACAGAGAGGTTTAGGGAGGGAGTTCCAATGTTTGGGGGCCAAGGCATTGAAAGACCAGTCCCCCAGGGCGGAGAGTATGGTGCAGTGGATATTCACGAGATTTTGGTCAGAGGATCTGAGTGAGCGGGAAGGAGTACATTACATTATACAGTAATACATTAATTTGTCCATGAACATGGTTTCTGCCTGAGTTACTTCGGAGAGATTCTCATCGGCAATGGGGGTGAAGGCTGTGCGACACAATTGTCCCACAATTGTCCGTTCTCTCACATACATCAGCATGTCTGTCTGCGCAGCACGTACAGTCTGGGGTGATTGCATGTCCATCTTCACTGACTCCAATCTGGCACTCATGTCTGAAATGTATGACTCATAAGCAATTACTGTGGGGAGTTCTGGGGGGCTCATTCCTTTAGTGTGAGTGTGTGTGCTATATGCTGGAATTGGAGTTGGTTGTGCTCTTTATGTCAGTTGTTCCTAACCTTTCACTTTTCGCAGCCATCATGCAAAAAAAAATAAAATTGATGAATCCTCATGCAGTGGCTGAGGGCCAGTGCCCACAGCCCACAGTAAGACAACGGAGAGCAACACTGTTCCACTGTGGCCTGATTTTGTGCTTTTATAGCAAACACAAATCAACACAAAACATGAATTGAAAACATCACAATGGAAAAACCAAAGGGACTGTTCGTTATTTAAATTGAGTGCCAGGGATTTTCGGTACTAATTATATTTTACACGACCCCCCTGCCGGAATAAATACATTTTGACATGACCGTGCTAATGCTTTCGCAAAAGTTGCATGACCCCCCCCCCCTATATTCCATGTATATGGAATATAAATGTTTTTTTTGTTATAATCACAAGCCAATAGAAAATAGATGGGAAAACACTGCTCTGTGACACATGCTGAAATGTCCCCTGCTCTCCACTCGTCAGCTTTGGGAGCTGTCTGTATTAAGTGGGCCCTTGTCATTCCAGCACAACACATGGAATGAGGCAATCAGTATATTTGCAAAAAATAAGTAGTGTAGTGGAGTAGTGGAGTTGTCTGTGTGCCTATAGAAACAAACCAAAGCTCTCCCACAAATATGAACAACATCAATAGTAGGGGTCCTGCCTCCTCCCATAACTGGTAGAGGTTATATGAGTAAAAGGTGATAAAGGCAGCAATGTAGCGGGAATGAGCTTTATCTTTAATCATCTTTGCGTACTCTTTTGAGTGACAGATGGAGGAAAGTACAGGAACATTTAATTATTTTGGGGGGTGGAAAATTGGAATGAGGAACAATTAGAGCTTGAGTATGTTCTCCTGGACATTGGTCATACATATGTTTGTGTCTGTGAACCAGATGTTTGGGTGGACGAAGGGCCAGTAGTGGTAAAAGAGATCTGATCAGTGCAGTTGGCAGGAAAGCCGTCAGAAAACACACATTTCCAATGTGCTGATGTCACCCATTACAGTTCAGTAAATACAAAGCTAATTTTCCCCTTTTACACTGAAGGCAAATATTGGAAAACCTGTCAAGTGGCAAGTAGAATACATAATTTTTAGACTGCTTTTTTTTTCTTTAAGGATAAAGGCAATGTTGAAAAAAACATACACAAAGGAAATATAAAAGGTTCAAAATTCATAACATATCAAAAACTCCCAATAAATCTGTCTTCCATTGGATTCTTTTCCATTTTTTACTTCACTGAAAAACATATGGGAGCCATAGATTCATGTTGATATGTACCACAGACCTGAAACCGCCCTTTAATACTTGTCTCGTGAATTCCAATAGCTGTTCGACATGATCGTTTACATACATTCGCACGCCAATGCATCCCAAGCTACACAGCTGATTGCTGAGGCAATGTTAAAAGTTAATAGTGAAATAGTTTATAGTGGTATATTAAGACGTCAAACTTTGATGAGCCATTTCTTGTGTCAATGTTCAGTAAACAGTTTGAGATTAGAACCAACAACCATCGCCTATGGGAACAATTGCCCAGATACCCGTGAATCTATCCTCAAGGATTTTAATCATTGTCAATTAAACATGACTTTAAAGGGGTAGTTCGGAATTTTGGATATAGAACCTAATTTCCAAGTGAGTCAGGGTGTTATTTATCACTGGAGACGTTTTCAAGATATTTCATTCAGTTATTGTAGTTGGGTTAGTTCGCTGCTGCTAGGCTAGCGCAACTCAACGGTTGCGATAGCCTGCCAATAAAAAACAGTCTTACCCACTCCACAGCCATACAGAATTAGTAATACAATTTGGAAAATATTGTTAGAAAAGTCGAATCCAGCATCAAACATGAGAATGATGTTCATATTTGGCCACATACATACGTTCCTAGAAACAGGCTTGACTCTGAACTCATTTTGATCTGAACATTTGGTTGTCAAGCATGTGTGTGACACAAGTTCATGGGATTTTAAAATGTTTTATTTCTTATTTAGGTCAATATGTGGACACTGCGCCAGATTGCGTAAAATTTGTAAAATGTCTGCTGCCAACAGTAAGAATAATCACTTACATTACACATGTTTTGTATCGTAGTAGCTAAGTATTACATCATTGTTGCTTGTGTTGGGAAAAGCCGCAGCCTCTGCCTGCTGTTGGGTTCCGCAATCAATCTGTTGACTGCTGTCAGTGTTGTCAGCCCGTTGTCTGTTTTTCGCCAGATATGCCAGGAGTTTCCTGTGTCGGCTGGAAAGTATGTTGGGTTCCGACAACCCCTCGTCTGAAGCGGGAGACCATAACTTCCTCCTATTGACTCTTGTACTTGGATGATAAGTCAGCATGGAGGGGATCAGAATCAGAATCATTTTATTGTCATTGCACAGTGTACAACGGAATTCAAGCTGCATCCGGTGTTCACAAATCGTCTTCAACCAACGGCAGATCCTCAAGCACCTCATCAAAGGAAAGGCTCAGCAAGGAATCCACATCGTCCACACTGTAAATCATTGCATTCCATAAATCACTTGGTGTTTTACTACTTTTATGTGTCTGTCCTCCATGTACATACATTGAAGCAAACATGATTCAACATGTTTTTGGGTTGTTCTAACCCTAACCCTTAGTAATAAAAGTAAGATGAGATAAGATAAGATAATAAGATAAATGTTTACAAAATGACTGGGTCTGTTTTGATTTGCTCTGGGTGCATTCCCCCTTCCTTGACTAGGGGTACACCACCCTGAAGATCTGTGCTCCGCCTGTTGTAGGCACATTTTCATTGTACTGCATGATCCCCAAGTACAACCTACACTAATAGTCATTGGTACATTTCAAAGCATTAGAAAGTTATTGTGTTGGAACATTTTATTTTGGTCATTGTTTTGTGATTTTCTCATCCATCATAAATCCAGTTGAGTTAGCTATGGCCTACAGCTGACTAACCAAAACATTAAAACACAATAACCCTTCTTCACACTATGTTACAAACAGAAGAAATGCACAACAAAGATTTAGATTTCTGAAAGTCCAGGTTGGGCCAACAAAGTTGGAACTGCCCCATTTCTAAGGAGTAACAGATACATAAATCCTGCAACTTACTGTGTCCGATTTTGTTATGGCAGACCTATCTTGACAAACAAATGGCTGGTTTTCTTTAACCAGCTGATAGCCTGGATAAAATAATGATCATTGACAGCCTAGATCAGCCTATGCTCACTTTGGATGGCATTGGACAGAATACAGTCTGCCTGGCAGATTTTATCATTCTATCTTTGATCTATTTATTTGGCCTAAATCGGCAATAGGGCAATTGTTCACCATAATGAACAATGCCCTCATTATTCATTATGGTGAACAATGAGGGCAACAATCTGCTGAATCTAAGAATTATGTTGACACATCCATACAGCAATCAAAATGGTTCGATTTTTTTTTTTTAAGTTTAACAATGCTAAAAGACTAACAGAAATCTGCAAAGGAAATCTTTTTTCAGAGGAGAATTTGTTTTGCATTACTTCAAAATCCTTCCGGATTTGGCATGAGTGAATTGATGGGCAGCAGAAATATTTGGAAATCAATTGCTTGCCAGACAAGTAAAAACTCAAGCTTGAATATCGCGATTGTCTCACGAGGCAAATCCCTTTCAACCTCCTCCAAAAATATTGTCTTGTTGTATTTGGCTCAGACATTACTGTATTCAAATGATGAGACATTGAGCCTTCTATGTATGCTCTGTTTTTCTTTTTTATTGTTTAACAACCATGACCCTTAGATCGTTGTTTATATAATTTTATTAAGAACCAAAAGTGAATGGTCGTTCTTTTAACTATATGTTATTTCAACAGCCATGTTATTTCAACAGCTGTGTTCACTTACTACAAAATAATCCCGAAAATATGAGCCACCTGGGCCTGGCTCGGTGCTAGGGGTTATCAGAAAACATCATGTCGACGGATTCCTGAATCCTCCTCCCTCAGATACTGCCAACTAAGGCCAGCAGGGCCTCTGATGTATGTGCAACACTTCCCCTCGCCTTCACAGACACGGATTGGGTTGATGGAGAGGTGATAGGAGAGGAGACAAAAGACCACAGGAGGGGGGAAAGGAGAGGATTGGGGAGGCCATGAAAGGGGAGGAAATTAGACAGCAGAGAAGCTAGGAGAGGACAGGCAACAGGATGAACAGAGAAAAGGTGAATCTATTACATGCAAGAAAAATCGATTCATAAACTGCAGCGGAAAAATTTACAATTAAAACAGGGAAATTAAGTAAAATGTAAATATACTGTATATATTTGTATGTTTAAGTCATCATCAGATCACCATTTGAAGTCGATAAAACCTTTATAGACTAGACTGCAAATATCACAGACAAGCATGCACCAGAGAACTAGCATAACAGTTGAAGTTGTACAACTGTAAAGCTCAAGGCTGTTGCTGTTATATGTTCATTATGTTCGGATTCATATCGCCATTATTTATCTGCTGCTCAGCCTCCTTCCTGAAGCAAACCGTTTATAATAGTAAACCGTCAGCCAACCCGCCCATTCATAAATTATGCATTGCATTTATTACTTATGCGCGCGCATGCACACACACACAGACTTTCGTTCAAGTGACCAGAAAGACAGAGGAATGACCATGAGAATTACTTGTTTTCCCAAGGTCAATGACGGTGATTTAACTACTGCAGGGTCGTCTTCTGTCCTTAAGTCTAGAGCTTTAGATATTATGATTAGGTACAGGGGCATATATTGGAAAAGCTTTGGACACATAATTTAAGAAAAGTCAAGAAAGATAAAAGTGTATGAAATAAGAGTCCACATGTGAATCAGGGCAGCAGCGGCTCAGGGGGTACAGCGGGTTGTTCAGTAACCAGAAGGTTGCTAGTTCACTCCCCGGCTCCTCCTAGCGGAGTGTTGAGGTGTCCCTGAACAAGACACCTAACCCCTACCTGTTCCTGACATGCTGG
>JAOPJJ010000086.1:11158962-11169094 GCA_027122795.1 Enchelyopus cimbrius | reverse complement strand
TATGGAAAGCCATGGTCGCGGGGAGGAACCACCTTCTCCTCTCTATAAAGACCTAACCTTTTCTTTGTCCGGTGTGCTCAACGTGGTCCTTGTAGGAACTCCTTGTAAAGAACCCGGACTCAACCTCAGTTCGTATTTCTCTTTACTCGCAGGTCCACTCTAACCAGGTCCAACTTGTTCAACTTAGACAACAGTTACATAAAGAACAAGAAACCGTTAATTAAACCGGGAAATACATGCAACAAAGTGAACACAGATCCAGTTGATGTAATCATTGAAAGCTCCCCAATACTGTAACTTCTACATGTTAGTTACACGTTGCTAGGAGTCCCTTGGTATTCTCTTAAGGCCAGGAACTTCTGCAATTTAAACTGCAAATCAGCTGGTTGTGTACTGGGAGATCTGCATGTCCTCCTCATGTTGGTGTCCAGGTAGGGAATGAGCTCACAGCTTTCCTCAAACGATGCAAGCTTCTTTCTGTACTTCTGGCGGGTGTAGTCTGAGCTCTGGGGGTTAAAAGCTGTGGGGAGAAGTTATTATAAATGTATACTTGATGACTCATTCCATGATCAGGGAATTCTTTTGCATTCAACTTATTTACCTTTCAGGTAATAGGCTATATAGAGGACAGCGGATGTTCTCAAACTGAAGAAGGGATACTTTGGTTTGAGACAGCCGACAGCTGTCATTGCCTTGATGATGGCTTCCGCCACTCCCTGACCAGGAAAACAAAATGAGGATCTCAAGATGAAAGCATTTATCTGCTGGAAATTTTAGGAAATGTGTCTTTCAAATTCAACAGTTACACATAATAAGCATCAGCAAACTGTTCTAGCCAACCTTTTCTAACCTACTGGGGTTATCGGAACATCCATATTTTGAATGAATGTTGAATATAAAATAAGTTGATGATCAAATAAGTGAAATTTGGCCTCTGAAATGTAGCACGAGTTTTAGAACGTTTGAAGCTGACAAAAAAATTATAATTATAAGGGAAACGTTTTGGATCAAATGAACAGACATTCCTATTTAGTTTTGATTATTGCATTTTTCACACTAGTCCCCTACTGAGGTCAACTTTTAGTTCTGAGTATTGGAGTTTGTCTACCTGTTGCATGTAGCCCAGCATTGGGAGTGACGTGAGTCTGAAGGGTTCACAGACAGGAGGCACTTTGTTGGGAAGCTTCTGGTCCCAATACGTTTCCGGCTGCCTTAATCCATAACAGATAAATGTATGTTTCACCTTCAACTGAGTTTCATTAAAGCAGTTACTGAAATTACGACCATGAAAATGCCTACCGTAAAAACCTCTCCTGCTTTTGTTTAGTCTCAAAAATGTAGATACGTTCACGATATTCTACGGCAAATTCCATATTTCCTCGGATCAGAGCCTCGTACCTATACGGTGAGGATTTAACTGATTAAATGCAAATCCTAATCAACAAAACCAACGTTGAATGAACAGGTGAATACTGCGACTATCCTTTCTAAACAGATATAATTGGATCCGAACACCTTTGCTTTCCATCCAGATAAGTGACTGGACAGTAGCCCCTCATCGCCAGCTCGAGGGGGAACCTGTCCTTCACCTGAGCCTCGGTGAGAGGCCGCGGCAGTAGATGGGGTGGAGGGAGAGCGTGCAGACACCCAGGGGTTACAAACTGGCCTGGTGTGGTCAGGAACCGCTGGAGCCACCAGAAACCAATCATATCAGGGTTATTCATGTTGAAACGTTTGACCAGGAGTACACATGATTATTTAACAGCAGGTAAACGTTTAACAAGGATTCCTTGAGGATGTGCCTTGAGGTCAACATCGGGACACTGAAAGTTATTGCCTGGCCAACAACACACTGCTGCTCCCATCATCTACATCTATTAATCAACAGTTTCCTGTAGAATAGATAACAATTGCATTTAGGGCATGTCAATATGATTTCCATCATCGAAAAAATAAGGAAAGTACCTCCAGGTGATCAGTGCAACACATCTTGTAGTAGTGTGCCCTGTATTCAGCTGCAAATGCCAGCGAAGTATTGCCTGAAGTGTCCACCAGGTGGCAGAACAGGGCAATACAGACTGGGCAATACAGAGCAAACTCCCCTAGCCGAGACTGGAGCTCTTTGGGGGTGATACACAGCCTGTTGATGCAGGCTGCCTGCCCTACATGACAGACGAGGTTTAGAGAAATACAAGAAGATACCACACAACACAGACAAAAGAACAGATGGATGATTGTCATTCCACCTTTATGGCTCCTATCCAAGTAGCTGTGGGTGTGATTCATGCTGAGGCGGATTTCCTCCAGTGCTTGGATCCAGAGACACCATTTGCTCCTGGATCCATCCAGCGGGGCCCAGTTCCCGTACTGCTGCTGGAAGTGATGTCTCACTGCCACTGCACCCTGCTTGTAGTGGGAGTTACGGATGTGCAAGATCTCAGAGCTGTCAGGCGTTGCGTGAGGCCTAGGGGCAGGGAGAAGGAGTCATATAGGCAGAGCTCAGAACATCCAAATGATTTCAACATTCATTGAAAAATATTAAAGGAAAGAAAGACTTTTTAAGCAATTTGAAGGCCAAGACTTTAAAGGGGAGAGTGGTTGAGGATGGCTCTGTACTTGGGTCGGATCTTTTCAACCAGACCCCTCTTGAGCACCTCTGCCGTGTCCAACTCCAGCTCCAGCACCACCATGGGGATGATGCTGTGAACCTCCATCAGCTCCGCCTGCTGCAGGGTCACAGGGAAGCCATCCAGGACATAACTGGCAGTGTAGGAAACACATGTTAGTAGCTTTTCTTCTTTCCATTCTAGAAGACGAGTGACATGTTACTGACTACACACACACACACACACACACACACACACACACACTCACACTAAGTAACATGGTTGTTTGCCATTTGTCAAAGTAAAGAATTAACTTTTCATGAAATATCGCTCTGTGAACCTTATGATGAGCTTCATAAAAACCTTTCTCAACAACCCCTCTCCCTACAGCTCACCCTCTGGTGCTGCACACCAGGCTCAACAGCGCCACCTCCAGGCAGCGGACGGCCAGTTCATCTGGCACGGTGAGGCCGGAGCGGAGGTATCTGTTCATCTGGGCAGCTAGCTCCGTGTGGCCCTGAGCGCTCAGCACCATCCGCATGGCCCCGCCGATAGAGAGCCGCGCCAGGCCGTGCTCCTTGACCAACATCTGGGCCACTGACGGAAAAGAGGAGAGCGAGACCAGGACAGACGGGTCTTCAACCAACATTGACGTGACATCACCTGTCTGTGAGACCTCTGTCTTGGTTCTGAGAAGATAGAAACAATTCAGGCAAGGAAATAAAGCAAGAAAGAAGGTTAGAAAAAAGCTAACCTGTTGTTTTTCCAGATTTGGGCGGGCCTATGACAGCCACTTTAATGGGTAGTGAGGGGTTGGGCTTTTTCTGCTTGAGGTACTTAATGGGGTTGTGCATGAAGGTGTTGCGGGTCTCCTTTGAGGCAAAGAAATATATGTATTGGTGGAAGAGCAGCGGGTATGGGGTGATGACCGGCTGGATCAGGTCTCCTTCTGCAACCTAGAGATGGCGAGATGAGGGAGAGGTTATGGTGATATATATATTTGCATTATATTGTGATCATATTGAGTGATTGATCTGACAACTTGAAGAAGGTACGAAAGTAAAGGACAGTTATGTCTTGAAGATAATTGTCAAACCCCTGGTGATGCCTTAATACATCAGGCCATTGTTGGACGCACCTTGACTGGGTCCCAGCTGCAGAATGCACTGTGGAACTTGTAGGAGGCTCGCAGCAGCCTGCGGGCCAGGCTGAGGCTGAGGGGCTGGCCTCTCTGGAAGAGGGACTCCCTTTGAGACAGCAGTGGTTGGATTTTCTGGAGCAACTGGGATCGCACAATCTGCGGTTTTCGGACTGCTTTCACAGTCACGTTGGGGATGCTTCGTTCAGCCAGTAGATCCTATGGTGGCGTTTAGAGATCTTAGTGTGTGTCAAAGCACTGCTTTGATTGCACTTTTGTCCAAGGTCAATCCATGAAAATTGTATGACTTGGATGAAAAATTTTTGTCCAGATTGTGTTAATCCTGCTCCAGTCCAAGTAACCATCACACCCCAAAATATGTTGAACAAATAAAAACTACAATCTCGATATAAAACATTTTTGACTTCCACTTAGAATCATACTTACCATGTAACTTTCACAGAAAGCAGAAAAACATTGGCTGAGATCCTTCTTCTATGAAGAACCGTAGACCGTGTGAATATAATAAGCGGATGTTTATGGGGCAATCAAGTCTCTGTACCGTTACAATGGAGAGGGAATTGTCGTCCATGTCAAAGCCCGCCCCTATCTTCATCTCTAGCCTCTCGGCCGCCGCCTCCTCGCTCTCTTCTTTTCCATCCTCATCCTCCTCCTCTTGGAGGGGGAACTCGTCCCGCAGTATGGCCTCGACCTCATCCTCCACATTGTCCCCAAACATTTCGTCTTCATCATCATCATCATCATCATCCTCCTTCTGGTCACTGCCTCTTTTCTGCTGAGTGAAGGTCTTGTGAGTGTTAGAAGGCAGTGGAAATGGATTGGTGTTGGTGTTTAAATTTGGGTTGTGCTGTAATGTGTGTGCGTGCGTAGGTGTGTGTGTGTGTGTCTGTGTGTGTGCGTGTATAGTGATGGTTGCAGTGCGGTGCAGCTCACTGATGGTCTTGTCAGCTCCAAGGCTCTCTGCGCCAGGAGTTCAGCTCTTCTTCTGGCGATGGATTCCTCCTGTAGCAGAAAGACAGAGGCTTTGTCCACCCTCCTCCAGCTATAGGTCAGAATGCTGACATTATGTATGAGAGATCCTTTCAGCAGCCTTTTCAGAAAGCACTGTCAATACAAAAATAATTTCAGTTTGTGCCTTGTCTGACTGGGGCACCCTAGGCAGGATGACCTCACAACACATCAGTCTCGCACATCAGTGTTTTCAAAATCCTCCGTTTACATGTGCATCAATTTCCCGCCTGCACTAGGAGACACACATGAAAACTTTTCACACGTGAAAAGGGTGTAAACAAAAACACAGTTTTGGTGTGTATAGACGGTCGACGACATGCATTTTCAACTGCATCCACATCAGTGTGAACATGGCCATAAGCAGACGCCCCCGTCCCCCCAAGGTACAGAGTTACGCCCCCAAGGCAGAGAAGCTCCCACTGGTTCACCTGAAGCTTGTGACGCAGCTCACTGTTGAGCTGCCTCTGCGCTCTGTGGCATTCACGCCGCTCCTTCCAGGCGCGCAGACGCGCCGGCAGCAGACACTTCACTGCGTGACTAACGTCGGCCACCAGGACAACCGCCAGGTCAGGGAAAAGCTGCTTCTGCACCAGGTAACTCACCTCCTGGGCGCTCTGGGGAAAGCCCTCCAGGATGAACCCTGTGGACCTGGAGGGGGGACACACTCCAATACATCAAACTCACCGAGCAAACAGTTCTGTGGAAAGATTATGTATAAATTGAGAGAGAGGGAGGATGGGGGGGGGCGGGGGGTTGTGTGATTTTAGGTTACCTGAAGGGCTCTTGCTCCCAGTACAACGCCAGCACGGTGTCCAGTATCTTTGAAGACAGCGGTTCCCCATCAGAGAGGTAGGCTTTGATGGCCACTTCTTCCTCGCTCAGCACCACCTTTGCATATTCCAGCACATTGACAATCACTGCCAGGGCCAGTTTGAGGTTCCTTGGGGCCATGGTGCAAAGGCCCTGCGGGCCCCCCTATATATGCATATTAGCCTTTCCAATAGTATTGTTAGTATATACATATATGCAGTATATACAGTATATATATATATATATATATATATATATATATACCCTGCACCAGTAGATATATACTTGATAGGCCTATTGTGGAATTGAATCATGTTGTATACCAACATACAAAGAAACAAGTAGCCTACAAACATGAAGAGGTAATGAACAAATAAATATCATACATGATATATATCATATTACCACCAACTAGTTCAACATTGGCCTATTCATGAAATGTTAAGGGATGCAACTACATTTGAAACATCTAACAAAACACGCACTCTTGCGCAAACGCAATGAATGGATAGCAATGGGAAGACCTTCAAAGCACATCTAAACAATGAGTAGTTGTGCACAGGTCTGTGAATACTGACCTCAGGTTCCTTCTTGGGAGATGCCTCCCCCCCCGGCCCAGCACCTCCACCTGACACCAGGCCCCCCAGGCCCTCGGGGGGCTCCTCCTCCACCTCATCACGGTGTATCACCAGGGTCTGGGTCTTGGCAAAGATGAGTTCCTGGAGACACTCTCTGAACTGAATGTGGAAGATGCCCAGCTTCTGGGCCAGCCAACAGCCGTGGAAGGTCTTGCCCGACCCTCTGGTACCAAGCATAAGGACCCTCACCGCAGGGGGCTGGAGAACAAGAGCAAGAGTCTTTTTTCCATTTCTTCTATTTTGTTCATCTATTTCAGTGGTTCTCAACCTTTTTGGAGCAAACGCCCCCCTGACCTTACTTTGAACCTCTTACGTTCCCAGCGCCCCCCAAGGTTGTACGAACGCCCCCCAGGGGACGGTACCGCCCCCGTTGAGAAACCCTGATCTATTTCTTCGTATTTCCTTTTATCATGTCTTTTTCTCTTTCATTTCTTTATACCTTTTCTTATTTCTTATTTTTTTTGTTACATGTTATGCTACCTCCAACGGCCCGTTCTTCGCCACAAACTCCTGGGGGTGGAGGAGAAAGCGGTCCCGGGCGTTGGTGCTGGAGAAGGTGTAGGTTTTCTCGCAGTACTTGACAGCCAAGTCGTCCATCCCAGGCACCAGGACATGGCGGTCCTTGACAGCCACGGGACAGAAATGAAAGGTGTCCCCGAAACATCTCTTGGATGTTGCATCCTCCTGAAGTTATGAGTGAGAGAAGAGAGAGGTTTTACATGAGTGACTCCAGGGTGGGGTCAGCGACCGAGTGCATTGGATGATTTTTCCAGTCAGTGGAAGAAATCAAGGGGTTAAGCGAAGACCTACTCCTGGCCCACAATCTCAACCAGGTTGTCCTGTTCTGGGGAGTAGTTTGTACTGAATACAATCTGAATACCTTTTTTAATTTGATTTCTTTTACTCTGAATTACGCCGAATTTCCTCTTACGGATTAGTATATGTATATATATATATATATATATATATATATATAGTATATATGATCAGTGATTTTTTTGTGAAATACAGCTTTATACACATCTCATGCTAACTGCTAGACCTGGTTAGCTTTTCCTGCTGGGACCTCTTCTTCCTCTTCTCCAGAATTGTTTTCCTCCCTTACAAGCTCCTGGATGGCCTGCGCGTCTTCCTCCTCCTCCTGCAGGTCTACCTCTGTCACTTCCCACCCAGCATGCTGGAATGGCTCTGTAGATTTTGTTTCATAAACCATGGTTACCACATGAAGATACCGTGTACATTAGAGTCTACAATGACTGTCCAACGTTTATTGTGGATTGTAGAAAGGGTTTTAAAGGAGTATTGGGTTTTAAAGGAGTATTCCGGTATTTTACACTTTAAGCCTATTTCCAGTTTGTTTATGATGAAATAGATCAGTTCAGGAGTTCATTTCGCCAAAATGCTGTATTTGGAGAAGTTTCTGTTTTTGTCGCCCCACTGTAGAGGTACTGTAGAGGTAATAGGACCAATCATCATCGGTCCTAAAGCAACGTTTGTTTGCAAAGCTGTGAAACTCACTCACTGGTGTTCATTGATAAAAAAATCGGAGAAAAGTAAGCTTTCCAGCAGAAGTTAGACGATTGTTACTATTTTTCAGAATGTAATTCATCATAAACAAACTGGAAGTAAGGCTTAAAGTGTAAAATACCGGAATACTCCTTTAAGTCAACCCTGGAAATGAGTGTCACTTACTCTCCATCTGTTTCACAACCTCATTCAGGAGGTCCCCTGGGCTCTTACTGCCAATGTCCAGCAAGGCCAAGCTGCTGGTAAGAGTGGGCTGCATGCGGTCCCACTCCCCCAGAAACTGCTTGATGCGCAGTCTATGGCGGTCCATCTCTGGCCCATCTGGGTAGCCCAATACCCGCTGCTGAGGGGGGGTTGTGTCTGTGGGGATGGAGACGTGTGCGAGGGGGGTCAAGGTGGAGGAGTATGTATGTAGGGATGTCGAGGGATACAAGGGAGCCAAGGTGAAAAACTGTGTCTTTAGTGAGGGACAGGTGTGCAGGTTGAACAGGAAGAATGCATGTTACTTCATTTTCAGTGGAAGGTTGCATATAAAACAGGAAACTGGGTCTCAAGTTGGTGTTCAGTCTGCACATTTTTGCGTGAGACACAGAGAGGCGAATAATCCGATCACAAAGTAATGACCTTCAGCCTCTTCTTCTACGGTCTTCAGTTTAGTCTGCAATTCATCCTCCACCTCCGCTCCCTGCTCCGCCTCCTTGTGACCACTCCTGGAGACAGGAGGAAGAGGACTAATGAAACAGTTTCAATAACCCAGTTATAAGTGGATCTTACAGCATGATTTTACCGCTCTGCTGCTAGCCTGCTCTTCATGGCTTTGTCCACCGACTGCGTGTCCATCTCATACATCCTTCTCAACACAGTGCTGCCTGAAAGCAGAGCAAGGCACAAAGTGATTGTGTGTATATGTGCCTGCCTGACTGAATGATTGAAGACCAAAAGGTCAAGGTCCAAACTACGCCTCATAGCATTGTATTGTTTGAAACACCTTCACCGACACAACGATAACCAAGTCAGACCACATCAGTATATTTAATTGTTTTACTTGGCGCTGTGCATTAACTTCATGACACTATCTGGACCTAGGCCACATTGGGTTCCATTTGGTAATACACAGTAGTTTCACCATTCTTTTCTCTTAGATCTCCATGTTTTGTCTCTGTGTAGTTCTCAGAACGTAGTGTATGGCTCCATAATTCTGCCTACTGTGTTCAGTGAATGTGCACTTTCTAGAATGTGGACATAACACACAGTATTTTAACAATCGTCTGTATTCATTTTGTCAAGAATATAGAATATTGCCTGTTGGTAAAACAGCCACACTGAACATCAAGTTGAATAGATGTAGGCCTTCATTCTTGAACACACACTACATTCACATTGAACACAGTCGTAGATGCGGGTCCATACACTTATTTCTGAAGTAGCATATACTTACTTTCTAAATGAAATAAAGGAATATAGAGTCGAGCCTACAGTATATTACTGCATTGTACATAGATTAAACACTGGCTTTAGGTCAATGCAGAGCGTGAAAGATTGGACCAAACCATGGACTGGTTTGGTCTGGCTTTCATTATCATGGTGTATGTAAAGAAGGTTCATACTTACCAGCAGCCAGTATCAAGAGGATGAGCTAATTTTATTTATTTTTATCTTTTATGTCAGTGTAGTGTTGTTGCCACTAAAACGACGCATTTGACTTCGTAATACAATACAACAGAGTAAAATGCGCAATCAAAATGCTCAAACGTCGATTTTAATGAATACAAGTCGCTAATGTGCTTTTGACTCTTTTGGCCTTCCAAGTCTAGAGAGGTAAATATGAGACAGGATTTTTTGACTGGTTCTGACCTACCTTCATCACTGTCATCTTTGAGGCAAACAAATAAACAGGGTAACACTCTGGAGTGGGCCTGCTGTAGGATGGTCAACTGGGAGAAGTTCTTGGGAAAGTTGTCCAATACCCAGCCAGCTTTAATTGTTGCATCTGTATCTGCCTCTTCAATCTGTAAAACAACAACAAAACAAGAGCTTTACTGAGTTTAATTGTTAGGTTTGTTTTACCAGCAGGTGTGATGTGTGTCAGCCATTGCCAGCCATTTCCCAGTCTTTAATATGGTGACACCCCAGGTAGCTCCCACCCACATGTATGATGACTAGACCAGCATACTAGTTGGTTGGTTCAGTCCTATGAGTGGTTTTGTAGCTTGATCTATCAATTCATAATCTAGCTAGACACACCCATGTGTGTGGGATCTTTAAATCTTACTTAATACTTAAGCTGTGTTAAAACATCCATGTGGGTATGAATGGAATCAATATTGGTGAATATTTTGTGTTTAAGTTGGTCAAGATCCGATTGGTAATATCTGGGCCAG
>JAOPJJ010000086.1:11128330-11138989 GCA_027122795.1 Enchelyopus cimbrius | reverse complement strand
GTGTGTGTGTGTGTGTGTGTGTGTGTGTGTGTGTGTGTGTGTGTGTGTGTGTGTGTGTGTGGGTGTGTGTGTGTGTGCGCGCGCACGCGCAGTGTCCTGCCAGGTCAACATGAAAAAGGTGAAGGTCAAGCGCATCAACCGTTACGACGAGGCCATCGACCTCTACACAGAGTTCTTCAAACCATATGAGCTGACCTCCTTCGATGACACCTTCTGCATCGCCATGACTAACTCTGCAAGGTGTCCCAACTCATAATACTAATAATACTATTATTATAATAATATTATACTGCATTGTGTAGAATTGAATGGGATCTAACGGAATGGATTAGCAAACCTTTTAAAATGTCAAAGATGCTGTGCTGAGAAAATGGTGTGAAACAATCAATCAATCAACTTTTCATCAAGACACAGGATTGTCCATGGAGACAGCACAGGACATATATATATAAAATTATTTAAGAAGGATGCAAATGAGGCTTCGGCAATTATAATACAAATTTAAAACGCATACAAGCTTGGGGTCCAATGTTTCCAGAAGTGAGATGAGTACCTTGTGTCACTCTGAGAAACATCCGTGCAAACAAGCATTGAATTAATATTTCTGCATGAGTTATATGCGTTGGCGACGGGTCAAAGTGTAGGGACTTCTAAAACCAATACGTTTTGGCTAGGAGTCAAAAGGTACCGCCATGGCACAAGAATGTCCCAACCTCCTGGTTAGCGCCCAAATATATATAGTCTGAAATATCGAGGGTAAAGGGGACTGCTTTCTCATTGAAAGCTGTAGATATTATTGATAACCTGAAATTGCCTTGACTCAAAACATTTTGAGTTTTGACAAGTTTGTATTAACCTGGGACAGGTTAATTCTGAGAACAATTCTGTAGCTCGATTTCAAAAGTGCATTATAAAAAGACCATACATGCCCCTGGTTGCAATTGGATAGACCTACAACCAATAAGAGCCGTGATACAAGTGACGCATCAGTGGCAGCGATCTTAGCTGTTTGTTTTTTTGAGTCAAGCGCTCCTCTTCCAATCGTTGACTCGGAGTCGCTCCATAACCCGAACCTTGCCTGCTGGAAATCGGGCTCAACAAAAGAGGGCCAGACACCTACAGTGTATAAGAGCGAATACACATCAGCTTAAACATTCACCTGGTTTCAAAGCTTGTTTGATGGTACATTTTCCATAACATAATAAAGGTTACATTTTTGAAATGTCCATTATATGCTAAGAATGCAATGGAACAGTGGGCCCATGGTTCATAATTTATCATGTTTGGGCCACGATAACAGTTTGGTTTGTGAATGTATATGTAATAAGAAGAAGATGAAGAATGATTAAACAGATGTAATTCACACGTTAGTAATTCAGCTCTTAGTAATTCCGAGTTTGCCTATTGACAAATTAGACTTTCTATTTAGGTATAGGTGGCATGAATGACAAGGCCAGTCTCTACTGTTTGAAATCATTGGGAGGACACTCCATGCTCGTTCCTACTTTGTGCGTGCAGAATATACCATTTTGGGGTGTAGTCGGGGTTGCTAAACAACCACTTATATTCATTATTATCTCATAACCGGACACCGCCCAATGAGTTTATTCAGACTGAGCTGGGTGGGGATGGTCTAACCTTGTGTTGTCCCTGCAGAGAGTTCATGCCCAAGACGCTGGGAGTGGACCCCAGCCCCTTCACCGTGCGCAAGCCTGAGGAAACCGGGAAATCCGTGTTGGGGTGTGTTTGTGTGTTTGTGTGTGTGTGTGTGTGTATTCTATGGCTCTTTGTGGACTTTACAGGTAGAGTGTCTGCAGGTAAAACCAAGTGTTTCTATCTGTTGGTGTTGAGTCGGGGACGTTTGAAGTGTGATCCAGATCTGCAACATCTGAAATTCAGAATGATGTCCCAAGGGAGGAGAACTATTTGACAGGATAGTCAACCCTTTTGAGCGTCTGCTTGTGATAAAGTTCCTCTCGGCCTTTCTGCTTAGGACCTGTGATACTGCCGCTCACCTTCATTCTCTTGGAAAGGGAGAGTGTGTGTCCTTTTTTGTGTTTGTGTTTTCATCAGAGGAGGGGATTGTGTAATGAAACCAGGTGTTCTTGTGTCACTGTGCCCTGATATGTGATAAACCAAACAAAACCAAAAAAACAACAAACCTGACAAGCTCTTGTCTTGCTCATTATTATTACCGGGCATGACCAGCCTTGCTTATTCACTTTTGAGGCAAGACTTGCTGATTATATGCTTATTCTCCCTAACTGCAACTGGGTTACAAATATTATTCCTCAACTTTACTCTAAAGAATTGAATACAGGAATTTAATCTTTGGCTCTTGATAAGCCCTGACAACCCATGTCTTCCATTCTTTAAAGGAAAGGGTGTTGATTGTCCTCTATTTTAATATATGTGTTGTTCTGGTCATCAGCTTGGACTGATGTAAGTGTTTGTTTGTTTGTGTGTCCGTGCTTGCATGTTTGTGTATATCAATGTTTGTGTATGCGCTGTATGTACTCGGTACAGGAACAAGAGCAGTAAGGAAGAGGCGGTGGTCCAGAGGAAAACGGCGGCCAGTGCCCCACCGCCCCCCAGCGAGGAGGCCATCTCCAGCACGTCGGAGGACGACTCTGAGGACGAGAGGGAGGAGGACAGCAGCGTCTCCCAGCGCTCCACGCCCATCAAGCTGCTGACTGAGTCTGGGGAGGGCGTGCAAACACAACCCGAGGTAAAGGGGAACGGACGAAAGCTCATCACTTTGAAGTTACCCAGAGTGGAGACCACTCAGGGTCAGGGTCAAAAGGTTTACTTTGGTTCAGTTTATGAAGCATTGGAGCTAAACAATGGTTTCAGGACAGCAGCCTGTGACTCTCTTCACCTTAACGTCAGAACTGAAAAAGGGGAAAGCTGTCTGGCCTGGATTTTATCCTCTTCTAATTCGGCGATAGGCCACTGCCTCTGAGAGAATGTGGGTTTCTGATCTTAAAGTCCCAATAACCACCCCTCCTTCCCTCACCCCTCCCATCCTCATTCGGATCTCTCTTCCCCTTTTGGCATATAAGATAGATAGATAGATTACTTTACTTACTTACTGCCCTTTATGCCTACTGGCATGCAGGGCAGCAACAAAGGATCTCCTCTCCTGTCTGTTTGGGGCGAGCTCTTGGATAGAACTCCAGGTCTGCTTCATGGCTTTCAGCTCTTTCTCCACTGTTTGACGCGGGGCGGTTCTTGTAATGTCATCCTGTTCTTTTCGCATGATGTGTCCAATCCATTTCCACCACCTTCTTGTAATGATGGTCTCTATACTTTCTTGGTTTGTCCGAGCAAGTAATTGCTGGTTAGAGATGGTGTTAGGCCAGAACATACATAGGATTATTCTGAGGTTTCTTGTGTGGAATGCAGAGATCTTAGAAAGGTCTTTCTCTGTCATCCTCCAGCATTCAGAGCTGTACAATAAGGTGGGGAGAACACAGCTCTGGTATAGCTTGAGTTTGGTGCTGATGCTGTACCACACATTGTTCATCATTCTGAATGTGTTTCTTGTTGAGTCGGCTTTTGATGTCATTGCCTGTTCCTCCATCATATCTTACAGTGCTTCCCAGATATGAAAACTCTTCTGTTGTGGGTACATTTATTCCATTTATTTGTATAGGTGGGGGATTGTGTGTGTTTGAGGTCATCACCTCTGTTTTCTTCAGGCTTATGTTCAGTCCTATTTGTTGTGCAAATCTGTTGACACGGGATGTTTTTTCTTGTATATGTAGGTGTGTATGGTAAACCAGTGCCAAGTCGTCTGCAAAGTCTAGGTCTTCAAGTGTTGTAAATAGTGTCCATCTGATGCCTCTAGGTTGATCTTCGGTTGTTCTTCGCATCACCCAGTCTATGACTGTATTGAAGAGTAATGCGGACATCACGCATCCTTGCCTCACTCCAGTCTTGACTTCAAAAGTGTGGTTGCTGTTTCCTACTTGGCATGTGAAGTTGGTGTAAAAAGCCTGTATGATGAGGTAGATGGATAGATAGATAGATAGATAGATAGATAGATAGATAGATAGATAGATAGAAAAAGTAGTTAAGGTATATTTTGGATTGAAAAATGTAACGTAGGGGGTACTCTAGAGTGTTTACGTGACCTGGGGTTTTTGTTTTTTTCTTCAAGCCGAAAGGTGTTAGTTAAATCATCTATCACCTTTTGACCTGTGTTGCAGGAGTCCCAGCAGCAGCTGCCTGTGAGGGAGCCGTATGGAATCAGTCTGGATGAACTTCCTGCTGATGAAGATCTACTCATATATGAAAGGTACCTGAGAGACCTACGTATACTTAAAGCTGTATTTAAGGTATTTTATCTATTAACTGGACTTTCTACTATGATGATGAGCAAATATCTTTGGTCTTGGCTAATCCGCCCTGTTCCTCCAACCCCACTCTTGCCTCTTCTTGAGCTGTGCACTGAATGGAGCCTTAGCAGATTTTTTCCCGCTCCTTGGCAGGGATGGATATGAGATGAGATGATGATGAGATTCACCTTATTGTCATTGTGCAAAGTACAGCTACAGAGACAACAAAATGTAATTCCTTTCTCACCAGAATTGCAAAAAAAGCAGTTAAGTGCAGAGTGCATAATGAAATAATGATGCATTCAAGTAGTTGTACTGGATATGTACAGTTTATGCAGTGGGATATCAATAATACAGAAATGTAATATATAAAGTAGTGTAATATAAAATTAAATGTAAAGTGTAATAGTGCAATATAAACATTTACATTTACATTTAGGGCATTTAGCAGATGCGCTCCCGACGTTACGGGAAACGTATGCCAAAATCGTTCAAGCTGCTGAAGACATCATACAATACCTGCCTGCATACTTTCATTGTAGTCTAGTATAGAAGAAACAGAATGTTTTAATAAAATGCAAAATTCTGTAATCGTAGCAAAATGGTGGGTGCAGTCAGTCTATGCATAGCATCTTAAATATGCCGCGGCAATGTTTCTGAAAAGACGGACCAGCATGCTCCGATGCACACACCCAAACACCACTCAAGGACAAATGTGCAATAAATGTAACACTGTGTGTGTGTGTGTGTGTGTGTGTGTGTGTGTGTGTGTGCGTGTGTGTGCGTGTGTGCGTGCGTGCGTGCGTGTGTCCACTCATACATTTCCAGGTTTTCACATCTGGGCCAGAGCCAACACAAAGTGGAGAGAAATGAGGCTGTACACCCAGCAAACATCATCTGCCTGTGAGTAAAGACATGTGTCGCCAAGGCACGTGCACACACATACAACTACACACACACAACCCTCGCTCTCACTGTCTTTGAGTCTGGGGTGGGGTGGGGGAGGAGGGAGGGCTTGCACTAAGTGGTGTCCCTGGAGGAGCGGACAGGTGTCTGGCTGCGCTGCATCAAGCTCTGGTCGATAGCTCCCTCGGCTTATGCTTTCTGTGATTTATTTGTAGTCAGAATCCCCCTCCAAGCCTTCTCTCCCCTCTGTGACTCAGTGGTCCGTGGATGATTCCTTTTTATTTTCGTCCTGAAAATACGATATGCCTTTTACGCACGTGATGTTGCAACATGGAATCCAATATTGCCCGTCCCTCACCTCACAGCCCTGCCCACCAGCTGCTACACACCCCTCCCTTCGTCCACCCTTTAGTGGACGGAGGGAGGGGTG
This sequence comes from Enchelyopus cimbrius, assembly GCA_027122795.1. Classification (NCBI taxonomy): domain Eukaryota; kingdom Metazoa; phylum Chordata; class Actinopteri; order Gadiformes; family Gaidropsaridae; genus Enchelyopus; species Enchelyopus cimbrius. The sequence goes on along the minus strand of JAOPJJ010000086.1, from coordinate 11,133,313 downwards.
TCCGTCCACCTTCGCTAAGCACAAGCACACTCACACACACGCTTTATTGGTGTCTGCTCTGTGTCACACCCGCCCACATATGCCACCCATCCTCATTAGAAGTCTGTTTTTGAGGTCATTGAGGTCTCTCCAGTCATTCAGTCTGGGACACCTCCACTTTCACAGTAGTAAACAAATCGCTAGCTGCCTGTTCGGAGATCGTAGTGGCAATGAAGATTCAAGATCATGGATGTTAACGACATGTGCCGATATTGTAAAGTTATCCTGAGAGTGGAGGGGGAATATGCGGCATTCCAAACAAATTCTTGAAAACAAGAACAGTGTTTTCAAATACACTGTCAACTGTAGTTCACTGTCAACTGTTCAACTATAAGTGAAACTCGGCAGGCAACTTCATCGCTCTCAACAGCACCGCCTGTTCGCTGATTGGCCCGCCAAAAATGTAGTCACCGGATCTTGAAAGAAGCAAGCGCTTTGCCAGACTACGTTACAGAGCAAAATCGAATTGGGTGGAAGTACGTAGCTGGTATCACCAGGCTACCTGTTTCCAGACAGTCGACAGATGATTTAAGAAGGGCATCCACTGAAGAATTTGGGATTCAGAACTAAAATCACTAATCATGCTTCCCTCCATTCTCTCTGTTCCAATTTCCAATGTGCACGCTGTATTTTGATTTGTTTCGACAGTTTCCTGAATTGTGCCCCTTTACGGTATCTTCCATCTCCCAGATGTGCTGTGTGGTTTTTTCTCCCAGGGATCCCGTGTCTCGCTTTCAGGAAGACAGCATCTACACCACCTGTCCACCGCAGGTGGACCGGGACAGCCGAGAGGTGTTTGAGGGCCATGTGCTGACGGGGCAGGGCCAGGTGAGGTCCTTGTGTAGGGAGGACGTCCTGATGTATCGCGAGTACATCAAGAACAGGTACATGTGATCGTGAGGACTGACCATGAGACACGTTCCTCAAGACCAGCTGCAGGGCTTTTTCTGGAATGGAAACCCACAGGTGGTTGAAAAGCCAAAAAGGCATCCCTTGCTTGGACCATTTATATAATTAAATCATCCATTTATTTGATTTTTTAATAGCAAGTGCATAGCATCAACACCATCCAGATAAGTCGTTGTTTTATGTGCCCCCATGTAGTTAATCATAATTAAATATTAATTCTTAAAGGTTCGTCAGAATACAAAATGACTGTTTTTAAATATGTCGGGGTGAGGGGATTACAATATTAGTTTTATTTTATTCAGTACATCTAAAATCACACATCACATTTCTTTTTTTAATATGTACATGCAAATTGAAATGTTCATATTTTAATTACATTTTCCTTTTTTTATGAACCTGCAGTATTTCAAATTAAAATTCACTTACTTAAAGGTTGTGTCAGTGATTCTAGGCCGAAACATGTATGATCACATTCATCTGATCTTTCCTCACGATCCGCAAGCAGGCCGTAAGCAGGCCGTCAAAAAAACGCGTCTCTGTAGGCATCCATGCTCCGAGATTGTACACAAAAACAAATGGTACTACCAACCACTCAAAACCAAAATAAACCCAGGTGTATCATTACATCTCTCATTTATTTTGATGTCAGATGAGCCATTCGGCTGGTGAGGTCTACGAGGCTTCTGTACGGTGCGGTGTTGTGGTGTGCCCGTTACAACAGCCGAGTAGGCCCTATCGGACTTTTCTTTAATGTTCATTCATTCATCCAATGGTGTTGATATCCATGCCTAACATGCATCACATGTTTGGTAAAGTGTTGTAAGCCTGTACACATGTTGTTGTTTTTGATGCCATCTGCCCTGCCAACCATTTGCAGTTGTAATAGGCCAAGAGTAGTTGGCTGCCTGGACTGTGACACAGATCAATATCAATCATTTTATTTCATTATCTAAACAATGCAAACAACATGTGATATCATTTATTTGATTTAATATTTGTTGTCATTTACATCAACTGGGAATTGCTTTTGCTCTGTTGGATCTTTAAAGAAATGTTTTCATCAGAGGCATCTGTCAATATGAAGTAAGTTAGATAAGGATTTGAGGAGGGTGGAAAGTGTGAGGTCATCCACTAGGGTGGGATGGACCGCCGGAAAAGGTAGGATATAGAGAAAGGGTCTGAAGAGCAGATAAGGTACACCAGAACAGTCCGTACCTCCTGGGTATTACAAGGTGTTTGTTTCCAAGGGAACAAAATTCACATGATTCATTGAACTAGGTGTTGCAACCCAACATCTGTTGTGTGTGTGTGTGTGTGTGTGTGTGTGTGTGTGTGTGTGTGTGTGTGTGTGTGTGTTTGTGTGTGTGTGTGTGTGTGTGTGAGTGAGAGAGAGAGAGAGTCACTCACTCACTAGAGCAAACTGAGCCGGATGTGTGGGTAAGCAATGTCATTCAGGTCAGATGTATGGAGTTGTTATTGTTCTTTGCATATTATTAAACCCCTGTACTGCAAGGCCATATACACAAACCTAATACTAGGATACATTGGCTTTCAATGTGTGTTGTTTGTCTCACAGAACAGATGGGTTGGACATTTTAAATGTGTGGGAATATATTTTCAACTCTCCGTTGCTATTTGGTCACTGTCTCTGTCACCGATTTGCACAAATGGGGTTTTCAGAAGACAAAATGGTAGTTTATCCGCCTCAACCGAATCACCAGAGTGACGAGTAATGATTATACGGTACATGATGTGAAAAATAAATATTTCTGAAATAATCACATCAATCCATAAAGTCAATATGAGGGACATAACACCGTTTCGTTCTTGTAACAATTAACGAGAACATTGTCAAATTCGCTTCAATACAAAAGAGTCATGGATATCTGACAAATGAAATCTTCGGGAACCTGTATGTGTCTGTAGAAAGACGCGCGTGTTTTATTCCCCACCGTGGAACCAATGGGCGCTCGGTCGCCTCCTCGCTCTCCCTCTTTATCGTTCCCTCTCTCTATATATTCGCTCGCTCTCAATCGATCCATCTCACTCCTTCTACATCACACTTTAAGCAACAACAAAAACAACAAAAATATTCACTCACGCTACCTCGTTTTGTAGCAGTCCACGTGAGCCTGCCGCCGGCTCTAATTCTGTTGCTCTGGACCTTTTTCTCATGAATAAAATCACCAACTGTTGGGCTCTGACCCACTGGTGCGAAACAGAAAACAAGGGGTTCGCTCGATTTTGCCTTTTGCCACTGGAATATCTTCCTTCTACAATTATTATGAAGGTATGTATGGTTACATTTAGTTTGCCTTTTAAAAATAGGGAATCCAGTATGGATCTTGCATCCCATGAGGCAACTCTGAATGATTGCTTTGATGTCCTTGTTTTCTGTAAAATAAGTGATTTGATTTGAGGTTTTGACTTCAGGACCGCGGACAATGACCTACTGATGGATCTATTTGAACTCGGAACTCAAGTCGTTTAGTTGGCGATTGTTTTCTTGCATGAGAAACCAGACATTGCTAATGATTAACAATCTGGTTATATTGTGAACTTTTTTTTCCTGAAGTGAAGCGCTGAGCGGACATAACATGAGCGAAGCCGTGGTGGTGAACGTCTCTTCCTCCCCCGGGGTGCCGGTCCCCTGGCCGGCCGAGTCTTCAGAGCGCAACGGCAGCCTCGGGTCCTCCACCGCCCCGCTGCTTCTCCACACCAACCCCTGGGACGTCATGCTCTGCGTGTCGGGCACCGTCATCGCCTGTGAGAACGCCATCGTGGTGGCGGTCATCTTCTACACGCCGACCCTTCGGACCACCGTGTACGTGCTGATCGGGAGCCTGGCCACCGCAGACCTGCTGGCCGGGGTGGGACTCATTCTCCACTTTGTGTTTCAGTATGTGATCTCCTCCCAGACCGTAAGCCTGATCACCGTCGGCTTCCTCGTCGCCTCCTTCACGGCCTCCATCAGCAGCCTGTTGGCCATCACTGTGGACCGCTACTTTTCGCTCTACCACGCGTTGACCTACTTCTCAGACAGGACACTGCAGTGCGTGCACCTGATGCTGTGTGTCGCGTGGGGGGGGTCTCTGAGCCTGGGTCTCATGCCCGTGCTCGGCTGGAACTGCCAGCACGAGCCGGACACCTGCAGCATCGTCCGTCCGCTGACCCGCGCCAACCTGACGCTGCTTGCCGCCTCGTTCTTCGCCATCTTTGCGGTCATGCTCTCGCTCTACTTCAGGATCTGCCAGATCGTGTGCCGTCACGCTCAGCAGATGGCGCTGCAGCGGCACTTCTTCAGCGCCACGCACTACCTGGCCACCAAGAAGGGCGTCTCCACGCTGGCCATCATCCTGGGCACGTTCGGCGCCAGCTGGCTCCCCTTCGCCACCTACTGCCTGGTGGGGGAGACGGAGTACCCCTCCGTCTACACCTACGCCACGCTGCTGCCAGCCACCTACAACTCCATGATCAACCCCATCATCTACGCCTACCGCAACGCAGAGATTCAGCGCTCGCTCTACGTTCTGCTCTGCTTCCGGGCCAACGTAGCCTACCGCTCCAGGTCACCCAGTGACGTCTGAGGGTGACGTCTGCTTACTTGACACACCGATGGATGTGTGACGCTGCCAATTGTCATCTCACGCATATATACACTTTATCCCGCCTTAAAAGCAAATGAAGAAAACATGTGAATGCTGTGAACAAGGGAACAAGGTTGGAGTTTGAAAAAAGCAAAAACAAGTGATGAAAATCTTGCACTTAAAAAAAAAATGTTTGCATCGGAATATTGTGTGTTCAGATGTTTGTATTTGTCAGTGCTGTAGGTCATTTTATATTTTGTACTGTTCCATGTATGATGTGCATTTTTAAGAGGAATATAATATATATAATAAAACTGCTTATTAATAGGCTACAAGATGATCAACCATTCTCACATACTTAAATGTTGTGCAGATTTCATAAGAACCTCCTGTTGTTTTTCCCCCCCCCCCTCTCTCTCTCTCTCTCTCTCTCTCTCTCTCTCTCTCT
>JAOPJJ010000086.1:10790275-10801012 GCA_027122795.1 Enchelyopus cimbrius | reverse complement strand
ATGTATGTATGTATGTATGTATGTATGTATGTATGTATGTATTTAATTGTATAGATATTTATATTTGGAGGGTGGGTTGCGGTCATTTTAATCTAACGATCAACACTCCAGACCCATTGGTGGCAGTATTGCGCCGGTAAGTCAGGTAAACGCCACAATGAAAACAAAACAAGAAGAAGAAGAGGACAGAAGGTAGAAGAACGTGAAGAAGAAGACACATCAACCGGAAACGTACTGACATCACTTCCTTTATATTCTTGCTCTGGATTTTTAGCGCAGCACGAGTATTGGAACTATATTTTATACATTGCAAATACGTGTGGTTATTTAAAGACGAACCCTAGAAGTTCTTCGTCTGCACAAACATGGTAAGAGGATAATTTCTTACGCTTTATGAACAGATTAACGTTCATAATTCGTATTTGCTGATGCTAAGCTAATTGAGCGATGCTAATAGCAACCATTACCATAATGTCACGAAACGATTCAGACGCTGATATTATGCTGTACAACCTCAATGTTATCCATGTGCATTCATGTCATACGACCGTTAATATATAACTAAGTACAGTAAATGGTAATTATATTTTCAATGACGTATCCTTTAAAGTTAACGCTATTTAATAATGTGTGCATGTTGCCCATTTAGGTAGTCGATGCACATCTCCCGTCTTTATTTACTGTTTGTATTGTTTTTCTTTATTGTTCAATAAGTCTTGTCTGTGTTTCTTGCATTTTTGCAGTCGCACACAATTCTGCTCGTCCAGCCCACAAAGAGACCCGAGGGCCGCACATATGCGGACTATGAGTCCGTAAACGAGTGCATGGAAGGTGATGCGTTTTTATATTGCCAAGTTCGCTGTGGATGGGGTTTTTCCCAAGCGCAGTGTTCACTTTAATAGAAAATAGACCTTTTATGTCAGTTTCACTATTGGCTTCCCTCAAACAAACGATACAAAAGTACAATGTGCATCATCTAGTCCTGTATGAGCAATATTTTCATAGCATGGTTGCCGTGGTGCCATGGTTATATATAGTTGTAAAATATTCATTGGGCATTTCCACCATTAATCCTGCCTTTGTCTTTTCCAAATGATGTATCAATATATGTTTGATACAATGCGCTGATCTGCCTTTCTGTTTCAGGTGTCTGCAAGATGTATGAGGAACATTTAAAGAGGATGAACCCAAACAGTCCGTCAATCACTTATGACATCAGCCAGTTGTTTGACTTTATTGATGACCTGGCAGATTTGAGCTGTCTTGTGTACGTATGAATGCTCAAGAAGGATTTCAATTGCCGTGAGAACCGCCCTTTGTCACTGACATTTGTAACATTTTTGTCACCGCACGTTTTACACACAGGTACAGGGCTGACACCCAGACATACCAGCCGTACAACAAAGACTGGATTAAGGAAAAGATCTATGTATTGTTGCGACGTCAGGCACAACAGGCTGGGAAGTAAATGCTGGAAGGAATCTGCCCTGAAATTCAGATCTATGAGAAGTTTGCTGTGCATATATAAATGGAAAGTTAAGCAATGGTTACTTACTCATTTGACATTCTATTATTGGGGGGTGGGGGCTTGCATTTCTTATTGGCAAAGTGGAGTCCCATTGAGAAGGACACATGCTCCACGAGCCTGATTTGGAAGAGACATTTTGTTTTTGTCTGATACTGATTTCTTTAAAATGTGCCGTCAGTTTATATGCGCACTATTTTACATGTTTTTATACCTGTAGAATATGCAGATGTGAACAGAAATAGGAGTTTCCTTTAATATGGCTGCTGTTTGTTGTCGTTTTTATTTTACAAGAAGCTAATTCTCGTTTTGTAGCCTGTTACTATACCACATTTTGTTCTGAGATGCAGGTTTTGTATTTTGTGTTCTAATGATTTGTTTTGCTTCTATTTTGAGTGTTTACAAATAAAATATTGTTTTCATTCTGACTTGGCATCCAATTTGTTTATGTACACAGAGCTGAAATGAATGATTGCATTTTCACACTGAAGTATCTATTTGATTATGTAAGGAGGTTTGAATCATTATTTGTATTTTCGGTGCGAGTGTAACGTACTGTCTCTTTAAATGTGGCGGTCTGCCCTGTTGTTGCTGTGCTGGAAACCCCGTACCGCCTCTGAAGGGACCCAAGATGGCCGAATACTCACGGGGGGGTTGTTAGCCATTATCTAAGCAAGCCGTCCCGTATGAATGGCATGTAGCACTACCATGTAAAGCTTAAACCGTGAAGGAACTGCACACCTACTGTATATCCGCATATTTCGGAATGCACGGAAAGCAATAAGGAGAGACGCGTCTCTCCTCGGTCCCAACATGGCGGAACACTTGGGCAAGAAATAGCAGCTAACGTTAGCCTGCTAGCGTATTATGAGGACACACTTGTACCCGTTGGTTTATCGATTGCACCGCGTTTGTGGTCGCCAGACGTTGAATGATGCTACCGTTATGTGATTGTCTTCTTGTTGGTATTAAACTGGACTTATTGTTGGAAATGTTGAGGCTAGGCAGTTAGCTTTCCAGCTAGCTATTCAGTGCACTGGGTGGGCTAGCTAACTGAACTAGCCAATTGCCATTGCTAACTAGCTCTCGGGATTGCACCGATAGACTGTTTATCCAATGTTATTGGACAGAAATCGGTGACCCAATTCCGAATTGTAGTGTGTATTATACCATTCGTATGTAGTTTACACCGATGAGAAGCTAGCCTTTACATCCCAGACAACATACACCTTTTGATAACATGTTAAATTAACCAAATGAATGATCGTCCAATCGTAAATGTAGCCTCGCTGGTCAATATTGTTGATATTTCGGAGTAGTCCGATGTGGAGTTGGTTCAGCTTGATCCACCAGCCCCGCGTTGGAACTATTCTCAATCCGTGTGTCCGGTTGACCCCAGCAAGCTAGACCTTTAGTTGTTCTTGACAGGTGTTACTCGATTTGGAGTGTGATATTACCTGGGGCAGAAAGGCAAGGCTAAGGTTAGGGGTGGGACCGATAACAGCCACCTTGCCAGGATGACGGACACCCGTCGCCGAGTTAAAGTTTATACCCTCAATGAGGACAGACAATGGGACGACCGTGGGACCGGGCACGTCTCCTCGGCGTATGTCGAAAGAGTGAAAGGCACTTCTCTGCTGGTGCGTGCAGAGAGCGATGGTGAGTTCAGAGCAACAACATTAAGACACACCAGGTGCTCAATGAACATGCATGAACATGGACATAGGTTGAACATGTGGTTTGTTCTTCATCCGATTAGTTTGATCATAATGAACACGCATTGCTTCTCAGGTTCCCTTCTCTTGGAGTCCAAGATCAATCCCAACACAGCGTACCAGAAACAACAGGTCAGTCTTTATGGATTTAATGTACATTTTATAATTGAATGTAATGTAACGTGTATTTACTTTGAATTTGCTTTGTGATCAGGACACGTTAATAGTGTGGTCGGAAGCTGAGAACTACGATTTGGCACTGAGTTTCCAGGAGAAGGCAGGCTGCGATGAGATCTGGGAGAAAATATGCCAGGTGAGTTCTGCTGTGCCTTCCCCTGTTCGCATGTTTACCGGCCACGGTTTGTTTCTGTTAAAGTCTGTCCACAGGCTCTGTAAACAGTTAGTTTTTCTGTCCCCCCGATTACCCACATCAAACCATGCCTCCCCCTGCTCCCTGCTCCCTGCCCAGGTCCAGGGAAAAGACCCGTCTGTGGACATCACCCAGGAAGTGGTGGACGAGTCGGAAGAGGAGCGCTTCGACGAGATGTCGTCGCCGGGCCTGGAGCTGCCCCCGTGCGAACTCAACCGCCTGGAGGACCTGGCCGAGCTGGTAGCCTCGTCGCTACCGTCGCCGCTGCGCCGCGAGAAGCTGGCGCTGGCCGTGGAGAACGAGGGCTACATCCGCAAGCTCCTGGAGATGTTTCGCGTGTGCGAGGACCTGGAGAACCACGAGGGGCTGCACCACCTGTACGAGATCATCAAGGGCATTTTCCTGCTCAACCGCACGGCCCTCTTTGAAGTCATGTTCTCGGAGGAGTGCATCATGGACGTCATCGGCTGCCTGGAGTTCGACCCGGCGCTGCCGCAGCCCCGCCGCCACCGGGAGTTCCTCACCAAAACGGCGCGCTTCAAAGAGGTCATCCCCATCTCGGACCCCGAGCTACGGCAGAAGATCCACCAGACGTACCGGGTGCAGTACATCCAGGACATGGTGCTGCCCACGCCCTCTGTGTTTGAGGAGAACATGCTCTCCACCCTGCACTCCTTCATCTTCTTCAACAAGGTGGAAATTGTCGGCATGCTTCAGGTGAGGTCGGAGCCTGCCGTGTTGTTTTTCTGTGCGCTCGCGTCTTGCTGCGTGAGCCGTTTGACCAACGGTGTACATTACATCGAACATGTTATAATAACACACGCGTGGATCTGAAATGATCTTTGAAATGCACACAAGAACACGCGGAACATGCCTGCCTTTATAATGACCGTGATCAGGTTTATGTGAGCTTAGATTTGGAGTTGTTGAAAGATAGGTGGACGACTGTGCTTTTTATTTGAATTGGTCTCAGTCTTTTCTCGTCATGTGACCTTTTGTTTTTGTACTATGTCAACTGGCAGTGTTTATGTACGGTCGTCTCCGTGGAGACGGAGAAGTGTTGTGTCAATGGGTTACGCTGGGCTCACGGAAAACTGAAACACGGCATGCTGTTCTCCATGTTAAGACTGAACGAGAGGTTTGAAGCCATCCGACACGGTTGCTTCGTTGTCTTTTTAAGCACCACAGGTCAAGACTGGGCATGCAATGAGCCTACAACTAACAAACCCACCTCTACTCTGAGATTGTGTGCAAGGACCAGAATTAAAACAGCAAACAGCTGTTGGCAGCATTACGTAATAGATTCTGAATCAAATTACAAAGTCTTAGAACAAAATGATATTCTATGTGGTTATAATTCAAAATAAGACCTTGTCAGGTTTCTTCACAATAATTCAAATCAGCTGTTAACCGATGTGAGGTGGTGTCAATTAGCATTTTTTTTGGTGTGTTTCTTGGTTCTCATCATTTTGTAGACGTTGTTCTGTTGAGTTTAGATGGTGGTGAATTTGACTATGAAGAAAACATAATTTTCTCATGTTTTTTTTCCTGACCTCTGAGTTATTTTAACTAAATGCATAAACAAACTAAAAACATGAAGCATTTGACTGCACCTCCATTAAACCCTGTCGTCTCTGGGAAAAGGCTTTGCTGGAAACTCTTAATTGGCACATGCATTTGTTTTGGAAAGTGAGAGACTTTGTTGGTCGGACAAAACAACTATTTACACGATGAGGTCACGGAGCAGTAATTGCAGCTGTGTTTTTTGTTGTTGTTCCTTTTTGTTCTTGCTCTGTATGTCCCAAGTTATGTGTCTGCTGTTAAAGAAGATAAAACCATGTTGATTGTACTTTAAAAAACAATGTGGAATGGTTTCATAGAAAGGCCTCATCTTCTTCACCCCTCCTGCTGTTCCTGATCAGTACATGACTGCGTCGAGGTGTCTGCAACCCCGTTGAGCAGAGTCCACCTCCCCTTCTGCCCCCTTAGTCCTTCAGATTAGCCGCTGGAGCATCTCTGCGGACGCCCTGACCCTGTGCCGCTCTCCCCCTCTGCGGCGCTCCCCCCCCTAACCCTCTTAACCCTTAACTCTCCATCAGGACGACGAGAAGTTCCTGACCGACCTCTTCGCCCAGCTCACCGACGAGGCCACGGAGGACGACAAAAGACACGAGCTGGTAAGACACGAGAAAGACGCATCGGATCGCATGATGTGTAGCGCGTTTTTTACCGTCTACGATGAGGCTGTTTTTTCGTGAACATGGTGAATGAAAAGAGAGCTGCACTTGATCCAGATCATGCTGATAGATTGGTGTTTCAAGAAAACAACATTAAGAAATAAATTTCATGCCTTGATAGCCTTTAGGTCTTACTCCTGCTGCTGTCTCCTTTTTAAGTCGTCACGTTATTGTCTGCGCTCCGCAGTTCCGATAGTGTTTTTTTTCACGGCACAGCCTAATGTTGTGATATGCATAGCGGCACTTGATATTGATAAAGTTGATCACCTGTTTCAATATAGATTTTAGAAGAAGTCCTGCTTGTGTCTTCTCTGGTCACGTCATACATTTGTGGGGGCGGGTGGGCGTCGTCAATATTCAAATATATTCAAATACATTCCTTGGTGTTCGATATCCGTTGGAAGTTGATCAAGTCCTACTTTGTTCCGGTTCTGATTTGCCCACCCTGTGCTCTGCTCTTGTCCCCCTCCCCCCCCCCCCCCCAATTCTGTCCCTAGGTCAACTTCCTAAAGGAGTTTTGCGCTTTCTCACAAACATTACAACCTCAGAACAGAGACGCCTTTTTCAAGACCCTCTCAAACATGGGCATTCTCCCCGCACTGGAGGTCATTCTGGTGAGCATCTGCGGCGCCGCGCGTCGGTTACATGTGTGAGACGGCACTACGTCTCTGCGGTACAGCAACCAGTGTTTGTGTTGGCTTCACGGTAGGCACGGGTGTGTTCTCTACCCTGTTCTGACGAGTTCCCACTGGTAACGTTGAATGTGTGCGTGGGTGGCGCTAATGCTCAGTACGGGCGTGTGCGTCTCCTGTGCGGTTTGGCATTTCACCGGGGCTTTAGTGAAGCACAGACATACGTTGTTATTCTCAAAGTGAACCGTCTGCTGCGGATTCCTTCTGGTATCAAACGTGTGATTTCTGTTGTTGTTATTGTACAACTTTCGGTTGCACTTCTCAGTGTAAAGGTCAGTGTAGCATGTAAAATGGCAGCGCTTTGATCTTTCCTCAACAATCATCCATAACAGTCAAAGTGTAACACAAAAAGCTAAATCTAAAGCCTGTTTTATACTTCTGCGTCGACTCGATGGCGTAGCCCCGCAGACCCCTACGCGTCGCCGCGGACCCCTACGCCGTAGGTCGACGTGCACCTTCAAAGAATTGTAACTACGCGTTGAGGCTACGCAGACCACAAAGGCTGTGATTGGTCATTGTAACTTTGCGTCGAGGCTACGCAGACCGCAAGGGCTGTGATTGGTCATTGTAACTTTGCGTCGAGGCTAAGCAGACCACAAGGGCTGTGATTGGTCAAATGCACCGCGATGCAAAGCAACCCGACGCAGAAGTATAAAACGGCCACGACGCCGTAGGGCTACGGCGTCAAGTTGACGCAGGAGTACGTTGAGGCCTTAACGTTTTGTGTTTTGCTCTGTACAAAAGGGAATGGACGACGTGCAGGTGCGCGGCGCGGCCACAGATATATTCTCCTACCTGGTGGAGTACAACCCCTCCATGGTACGAGAGTTTGTCATGCAGGAGTCCCAGCAGAACGACGACGTGAGTATCGAGCAGGGAAGTCCAGATCGGACGCCTGGTTCTGTTGCCGGCGGCGGCGGTGGGAGGGGTTACCTGATGACGTGTCTTGCTGTTTTCCGTTTCAGAATAAGCAGGAGCAAGTCCACTTGCCACCTCCCTTTGTATTTAGCGTATGTGTTGAGGCATTTTGGCCTTTTATTGTTAATACGGCACACACTCCTTTCTGTCCCTTCACTGGTTATTCTGACGGGTTGCTCATCCGTCGTACGGTGGTATGCGTACGTTTAGGCACCCCATGCTAAAGTTGATTAAAAAGACCAAAAAATCGTCTTTTGCAAATTGATCTTAATGCCTTGATTAAACACCGTTATTTCATGGATCCAGGATACTTTGCGTCCTGGTTAAGTTCCCAAGGCCTTTCGAATTAAAATAGCCCCACGTCATCACATACCCTTCACCAAACCTAGAGATTGGCATGGTTTTTATTTCAGTGTGCATATTAGCTGGTTTGACTTGCATTGAGTAATCATTAGGCTAACTAAAAGCTATTATGCTAACTGAGAAGAACCATGCCGATCTCTAGGTATGGTGACGGGTATGCGTTGATGTGGGGCTGTTTTAATTCCAAAGGCCGATGTGACTTCATCAGGATGCACAGTATCCTGGATCCATGAAATAACTGGCTTTTAAAAATAAAACTCTGCATGCCTCTATTGGAATTTTTGCCTCTGTCTGAACTTATGCACCCTGTATTTTAATGAAGAACATTTATTTCTTTACAATACATTATTCATTCACAAAGAAAACTTGTATCCTGAAAGGTTGGATTTTTCCTCATTTGTATAATGAAGACATTAAGATGAATTCTTCAGCATGGGGTGCCTAAACTTATGCACACCACTGAATCGTATATTGTGTTTTCTTTGAAACTTCTTCCTATTGCATCGCTCACCATGATGAGGTATTCCATGTGCTGTTCAAAAAAGAACTGTCCCTGATTGGAATCGCCTTGTGTGTTTCTCCGTCCGCCACGCAGGACATACTGCTCATCAACCTGATCATCGAGCACATGATCTGCGACACGGACCCCGAGCTGGGCGGCGCCGTGCAGCTGATGGGTCTGCTGCGCACGCTGGTGGACCCCGAGAACATGCTGGCCACCGCCAACGTAAGCGGACCCCTGTTCACCGCCGTCGCCGTCCCCACGCTGCCCCACCCCGCTGAAGCGTGGTTCATACTTCTCCCCCGTAAAGCGCTGTACGCGGACACGGAGAGCCCTCTCGTAGTACGCTGACTCTCGTAGTGAGACCCTCTCCGGGCGCATCTGATGTTTTTGAACTGTCCGTCACTCCGTCGAGGGAAAACGGATACGGCGAGGGCTGTGATTGGTCCTCTCACAACAACATTACCGGAATTACTTTTCCGGTTTGACTACTACTGGCAAATTGCACTAACTTTGTAGATGTGTAATTTACATTTAAAGCATTTAATTTGTAATTATACATTGTTATCCCTTTTTAATTACAATCTGCTGTACGGACACATCAAGCGACTGTGAACGTCAACCTGTTCACTCTACCCGTTTGCTCTGCCAACGGGGAACTTGGAAGGCTCGAGGGGTCTCCGTGGCAACGGAAACGCATTACGCATTACGGAAACGTAGAAGTATATCCCGGACTTAACATATGACAAGCTACAACCCTTTTATAGCACTTTGTGTCAAACGAGGAATTATTACCACGCCAGAAGCGACGGTGGTAAACATGAATTCACAGCCAGGAAATGCCTGTTGAAAACACGCTGTGCTGCACGTTGTTTTATCGGCCCCTAAAAGTATTCTGATAAATCTGCACAGTAAAACCCAAGGTTAATCAATAGAGAGTTTTCCCCAGCTTTGACAACAGGAAAACGTGAGACACCCTTTGTTTTGAAATTATAGACACACCTGTTTGCAATGATTGTGTCTTTTTAATTGTGTTGTATCAATAAATATATTGATGCAATCTTTTGAAACCGGACCTTTTTAAAAGGTGTAAACAAGGTCAACCGTATTTTAATACGTTTCCCGCCTTTTTTCCCCCCGCAGAAAACGGAGAAGACGGAGTTCCTGAGCTTTTTCTACAAGCACTGCATGCACGTCCTCTCCGCCCCCCTGCTGGCCAACACCACCGAGGACAAGCCCAGCAAAGGTCAGTCCTGCACTCGCTCGCTCTTTTTACCTCTGTTTGTTTTACCCGCAGTGTAAAGTGGCACACACACACACACACTCTCACACACCAGGGGTCCCGCAAGGTCTTAAAAACTTGAAAAAGTCTTATATTTAGTATTTGTATATTTAGTATACGACCTTGTTCTTAAATTTAATTCAAAGTAGTCTTAAAATGGTCTTAAAAAGCCTTCAATTTAAGATAAAAAATCCTGGGGGAACCCTGACACACACACACACACACACACACACACACACCAGGGGTCCCTCAAGGTCTTAAAAACTAGAAAAAGTCTTACATTTAGTATTTGTAATTTAAGGCCTTAAAAAGGTATTGAATTTTGTTCACAGGTCTGAATTTCATTCGAAATAGTCTTAAAATGGTCTTAAAAAGTCTTCAATTTAAGATAAAAAATCCTGGGGGAATCCCTGACACACACACACGCACGTACACACACACACACACACACACACACGCACGTACACATACACACACACACACACGCACGTACACACACATGTACACATACACATACACACACACACACAGATGCGCGGTTCCTAATCTGCTTCGAATGTTCCAATATAAAAAAAACCCCCAAACACCACCCTCCCCCTCTCCTGGCGCAGACGACTTCCAGACGTCCCAGCTGCTGGCGCTGATCCTGGAGCTGCTGACGTTCTGCGTGGAGCACCACACATACCACATCAAGAACTACATCATCAACAAGGACATCCTGCGGAGGGTGCTGGTGCTGACCGCCTCGCAGCACGCCTTCCTGGCCCTCTGTGAGTCACGCGCCGGTCACAACACACACACCCCCCCACCACACCACACCATCCCTGGGGACCTGCTGCACCACGGTGGCTGGTGTTCAGGTCTCATCATTTGTTCTCTCTCTCTCCGTCTGTCTGTCTCTGTCCCTCTTTCCCTCTCTCCTTCTCTCCCTCTTTCTCTCTCTGTCTCTCTCTCTCTGTCTCTCTCCCTCGCTTTCTCTCTCCATCTCGCTCCTTCTCTCTCTTTTTCTCTCTCTCTCTCTCTCTCTCTGTCTGTCTCTGTCTTTCTCTCCCTCTCTTTCTCTGTCTCTCTCTCTCCTTCTCTCCCTCTTTCTCTCGGTGTCTGTCCCTCTGTGTCTCTCTCTCTGTGTCTCT
>JAOPJJ010000086.1:10562068-10573711 GCA_027122795.1 Enchelyopus cimbrius | reverse complement strand
GCAAATGTTAAGTAAAATGGACATTTGTGTGATTGAGAATATCTTTAAACAATAAACAAAATGCAACATAGCGAGGAACTGTGTAGGTCTATATCATGCACTACGAAGAAACAAAAGCCCATGTGCCTTGCTTTAAGTGCTATATAGCCTTACTTAGATAGATAGATAGATAGATAGATAGATAGATAGATAGATAGAGTTAGAAAGTAAATATCGCCATTGTTATCACACAGACACATCAGTAGGGCCACAAATGGACATTTGAGTTTTAAACTGTACTAATCTACAGTATGGTCTCTTATTCACCTCCATCTAATATGTAACAATGAACAATTCAACCATCACGGAAAACATTTAGCCTACACAATTACGTACATTTGGAGGGAACGTTTGAATGACGAAGAAGCCCTGACATTCAGAATATTGTGAATTGTAATATCTGAAGTCTGAGCAAATGTCTGAATAAATAGAAACATTTTTTAAAAGAACATTATATACAAATATGTGCAGACTGTAAAGGGGAAATAACACATAACTATGAATAATAAATAAAGGTGGCAAAAAAATATGTTGCACAACTGACATTGCCACTGTGGGAATGTGTTGCTACATCAAAAAAACAACTATTTAATCTAAAAAAAATAGAAAATCTAGGTAAAATAATAGCCCATGATCTAAATGGACTGTATTTATACAGTGCTTGTCTACAACGGCGTTGTACTCAAAGCGCTGTACAATGAAATACCTTACATTCACCCATTCATACTCATATACTCATATTCACACACCGACAGCGGGTCAAACCATGCAAGGCGACATCCAGCATGTCGGGAACAGGTAGGGGTTAGGTGTCTTGTTCAGGGACACCTCAACACTCAGGAGGAGCCGGGGGTTTGAACGATTGATCTATTTTTGAGTTTCCAATTAAGCATTAAATTCCTTTGAAATATTATCTCTATATATAGACCTATATGTATATACAGAATATATCGTTGATCAGAAGCGCAAGTGTGGTTTTCGTCCTCTATGTGTAATTCAAGCAGCAGATATATTGGTACTAAACACCCCATACACCTGACTATGCCCCAAATGTTTTACAATCCTAGAAACTTCCCTGAGCACTGAGCATTGTATCCCCTTTCAACTAAGTTCAACAATTTGATGTCCACCATTTTAAAACAGTTCTTAGAGGATGAATATGTTTATGTGCCCTGTGATTTCGTTTGGAAAAATGTGAAGTTTCTCTAATCCAATTTTTGTTAACTACAATTGTATTGTATTGCATCCACATTAATCAATGAAAAGAGCTGCTGGCCCGTCACTTCCTTTTATGTTAGACGTGGTTACGAGTTTGAGAAATGCTAGTTCAGCTTTTTCTATCAGCCATTTTTGTTTTTGGCACTTTTGTATTATTGCTGTTGATACCAAAGAATGGTGTGTATATATCTTGGTAATTTGTATTTGATACCATTCATACATTCATATTTGCAATTCATGCAATATTTGAACATTCTGCTGAAGGCTCCTCTGTATTCATTGAACTTCAAACAGCAGTAACTTTTCCCTGAGTCTGCGTCCACTGTGTAGAGTATAGACAGAGATGCTGTACTGGATAAAGTGGTCACAGCATTTTTCATTGCAAACTCGTTATCTCAATAGTGCCAAAAATGATTGTAATAACACACTGGTATGCAGTACAGTTTCTTTATTGATGAATTTGTACATTTGTAAGTACAGTGTATCCAACAAGATCACACATAACACTGAAACAGTAAACCACAATTAATAATTGTACAGGGGTATGGGCATCACGGACAATACTTGCTTGTGGTTGAACAACCTTTTTATATGTTGCTACATAATAATTTAAGGTTCAAATAGTCATATCTTACTTTTTAAACATAGAAAGACGAACTCCGGACTCTACATTGAATAAACCATCACTTCGTTGTTGGCAAGTTAGTTGTTCTTAAGCCAAGAAGGGAAATGGAATATCAATATCCATCTGTCTGTCACTTACTCTCACATACTGCTCAAAAGTTTTGGTATTCGTTTTAAGATATTGTACAACATTATTGTGGAAAGCATTCAAACGTTTTACCAACATGTCAATCCAGGACTGGATGTCAGCCTGAAGCTGTTCAACAGACATGTCAGCTAAAACGTCCTGGCACCTGGTCTTAATAATATTGAAATAGTCCATCATAATCTTTCTGGCTTCCGTCATATGCTTGTTGAGCTCAGCACATTGGAGGAAATTGGAGTTCTTGACATCAGCATAAACATTAGAGGACCAAGCAGACAACCTTTCTAGATTTTGCGTGTCAAGGGAATTGAAGAGTTCCTCAGCTTTCTCAACTGAAACATTGATTAACATGGAGAAGTTCTTAAGAATGTCCTCTAGTTGAATATCCCCCAATTTCTTAATCATAGCAAGTACTTGACCTCTGATTCTCTTCATAGCAATAAGGAAGTCATCAAGGATTTCCTTTCCTTTGACAATTCGACCTGAGCCAGGGAAACTGAATTCAAGCCCTCTGAAATATTGCCATACTACCATAAACTTTGAGCCAAAAAATTCAGGAACTTTTACAATTGTGTCTTCTGCTACTTCAGCAACAAATGTTGACATTTTACGGTAGATTTCAAGGCCAGACATTTTCTCTGCATGTCCTGGCATTTGGAACTTGGTCTCTCTAAGGAATTTAATTGCTGCATCAATGATAACTCTAATACTTTTTTGATATTCTCTGAGGATCAACATAGTGCTATCTGAGAACCGAATGTACATTTGAGAAATATCAATTGCTCCAATGTTGTCAGTAGCCCTCTTCAACATTACTGCACCCTGTTTCTTAACCTCTTCCATTGGACCTTTAAGATGTGTAGCAAGCTTGCTGATTTTATTGTAACCCTTACCTATTTGACCAGAGACAATTTCCTGGACACGAAAGATTGTAGGGACTGCTTTTTTGAATCCGAGCATCATTTCATAAGGCATCTCCATGTTCCATGTTGTCTGGACATTCAGCTTTTCCCAATTCATCAAAGACATCTTCATGGCCATGATTTCCACATCATCGGAAGGTGCAGACTGAAAAAGTAAGTAATGTCAATACAATATCCCATTCATGTCAGTATAAACATGTCAAATATGAATTAAAAAAAAACAATGCAATGAAATATTTCTTACCGGGTAACGGCCATATACTTTTCCTCTCACTTGTTGGGGAACCTTAGTTTGCAACTGGAATCCAACAAGTCCAGTTGATGGAGAGGACATAGAGATGATGATTCCCTCCTGTGGATTTCCAAGTATCTCCTGGTTGATTTCCATATTTAATCCAAGTAGATTGGTCTTTGCTGAATTTTTCAGGGAAGCGTCAACAGCTCCATTTTCGAAGCTAATGGCGCTGTCATGGTTTCCCTCCAACATTGTGTGCTTTACAGAAAACAAAGATGCCAGTTTGAGACCGTTGACTCGGGTCATTGTGCTAGTTCCCTCAATTTTCCCATTCAGATGGTCATATATGGAGTTTGAGGAGGCATCCAACTTCATGGTAATATCGCCCTGGTTCATGACCATGGCATCAGTTTTAAGCGTGACAAATGCTGACTTCATGGAGAACTCGTATGTCACATCACTCAGGACCGGGATGATGATGTCCCTCTGCACTCTAGCAAGGATGATTGGGTCCATGTCAAGATGAATGACAATGCCATCGACGGCCTTTGTGCACTGGAGCCTGGCCTCCATCTCAATGGTCTGCTTGGTTGTGTCCAATAGCATGCTCAGACCAGTGTCTTCCCATAGAGAGTAGTCTTCCAGTTTGGGGTAAGTCAGACCAAAGAATGGTAGATTAATTTCAGGAATCGTGATAGGCATTTTAAGGACATCAAGATTGGCATCTCCATTGACCCGTGCAAAGACCTGAACTGTTCTCTCACCATTGTCCATGTTAAAGGAATGTGAGTATTTGAATTGATTGAACCTGGCAAGACCTGTCCAGCTGGCCTGCTGCACGTCAGAATTAACAGTGGTGGCAGCATCGTTCTGGAAATCGATCTTTCCGATGTAGGGTAAAGAGCGTAGGTTAACCTTGACATTGGCCTTGTTCTTGGTGTCGTATGTCAGCTCATATGGGGCAACCACAGCCAGGACGGAGTTTGCAAGAGTTCCAGCTATCGGTCCAGCCAGCTCGGTATTATGAGAAGCATCAAAAGTAATTTTCAGGTCTGCAGATTTAGCTTGGAATTTCAACATAGCTATGCTGTTTTTCATGAAAGGACCTTCTGTCTCAACCTTGCCCTCAACGATGATATAGCGAGAGACGTCGATGTCGGCAACAAACTTTTCAATCAACTTGAAGAGGTCACTCTTTGTCTCAGCATTGTAAGTGACTTTGGTAGAGTAGATGTCAATTACAACCTCCATGTCACTCTTGTGTGCTACATCATCTGAGTACTGCGGAAGAGCGTATGTTCCCTGGCCCTTGTTGTCAACCTTGAGAATAAAGATTCCCTCATCAAGCTGGGCGACCATCTTTTGGTTTGCAGAAGCGTCACTGGAGAGGCCAAGGAGTGGCATGTTAACCGCATGTTTGTATGTAGTATCCAGAGTGGCAGACATTTGGCTGTCAAGGGAAAACAGTGCATTGCTCACAAGCTCTGCGTCGTAAGGCGCAGTTGTAGCCTTGGCAATGGTCTTAGCAGAAGCCTGAGCTGACAGGCCATAGAGGCTTACTGACCCTTGGTGGTCAATGTCAAATGCTGTGTGTTCTGCCTTGATGTTTTCAGAGAAAGAAAGACGGCTTCTCTCGGGCATGGCCAAATAAACATTTGCATCCAAAGTGTAAGCAAGAGGGTCAAAGGTGGATGTGGCCTGTGAGTGAAGATTCATTTTGAACTCTGGAGTGACTGCTGTAGTGGTGGTGTTCGTCAAATCAGCAGTGGTCTTGAGGTTGTAGAAAGGTGAAACAACGATGAAATTTCCAGAGAGTTTTCCAAAACAAGGAATCCTGGTCATGTCAGATACTTTGTCTTTCAGTTCCATGGTGAATGTTTCATAATCAAAAGACTTGACCTTTTCAACCATTCTGATACAATACATGGTGATATCATCAACCATTTGCTTGTAGTCAAAGGCATGAATGTTCTTTATCAACTCCTTCACTGGGGCCATGACTTGGTTAAACATAGGTTTGACATCAATTGCTTTAAGAGCAGCCAATGCAGACTGGAGCCTTTCCCTGATCTTGTACTGTTTCATAATTTCAATGGCCTCATCCATGACTTTCTCAATTATCTTTTCAACCTCATAGTTGGACAGGAACTCTTCAATCTTGACATAAACAAGATTGACCTTGTTGTCAATTTGGCTTTTCTTAATCCATGCCATTATATCAGCCTTGATTGATTTCAGCATGTTGTTAAGTTCCTCAGTTGGGATCTTTGTCATCATGTTGGACACAAATCGTTCCATTGATTGAACAAAGTCTTGTAGGTCTCGGATCAACTGCTGGGGACTAATTGTATCAATGGCCTCTTTCAGCTCTTCCACCTTTCCACGAATCTGGGCACTGATGTCATAGGAGGCGTCAATATTCCTCAGAATGTCCATGCTGCTGTCCACCAGCCTCACAACTATGTTCTTCAGTTCTTCAATAGCTTCAGGTACATTCTCTAAAAATGGAATCTGAATGAAGTGGGAATCGCTGCTCTTGTCATAATTCAAAGAACCAGAGATTGAGTAGTCACTGGCTCCATTGGCGAAGGTGGTTGTCATCGCCATTCCCATTTTTTCAGCCTTGTTGAATGCAGTTGATTCATGAGCAAGTGCATGGTCGTTCAATTTAGAAGCAATGCTTATTGTGACACTCTGCTCTTTTAGGGACATCTCACCATTGAACTTGTTGTCCATGTTTGTCTTGAAGCTGTCTCCGTTCTGTAGCTTGTGAGTGGTTGAGGCCCTGTACTCAAATGAATGAATCACGGAGAGGGGCTCTGCCTTCAGAAGGAATTTGCTGTAGAGCTCACCACTCTGCTCTCCATAGAGTTGAATTTCTCCATTTGAATTCAGAATGGCATCAACAGACAGGGTGAATGGCGCAACAATGGTTTTAACAGTGCTGTCAAGTCGAAGAGATTGAGTATTGAGGTTAGCCATATTGTTGAACTTCATGGTCCAATCAGCCATCTCCATGTCACTGGTATGTGTCATTTGAGAACCCAGGAGTTTACCATTTGTGTTACATTTTGCTGAAAGGATCATATCAACAAATTTGAATTCATAAGTGTGCCTGAGCTGTTCTTCAGACAACAATGCTGTTGTTGTGCCAGCCAGCTCCATTGTATATGGCTTTCCAATAAACTTGGCCTCATTCACAAAGTTGACTTCCAAAATCCGCAGATCATTTTTGATATTAACTGAAGCGACATAACTCTCAACATCAGCTGTGATGTCATGCTTGTAGTAGTTTCTGGTATTGAGTACGTTGTCTGTCTTCGAGCTGAATGTCAGAGATCGGAGTGTTAGAGCCAGGGATTGGGTATTGTCAGTCTTCATCTCAGCCAGGGACCCCACCATGTTGTTGGAGAGGGAGAGGCCATCCTTATTCACTTTGAGGTTCAACCTGTTCCTGGTGTTGGCATCAAAGACGTTGCCCTTGAATATGCTGTTGAGATAGACCTCTGAGCTGCGAGCCTTGGCATCAACACTCAATTCCAATGTGTTCTCCTTAGCAGTCCCCTTTGTGGTGATGGTCATTGTGGCTCCTGAAGTGTCAACTGCGCCAGACACAACATTCTCAAAGGTCAATGGGCTGCTCTGTGCAGTTGTGGTACAGCTGGTGACTATGCCATTTGTGTTCAAGCTCATAGTTGCCTTGTGAGAGGCGCGGCTTGCAAAGATTTTTAGAGAGGCATCTGTATTGATCTCAATGCTGGAAGGGTTGATTGAACCAGAAAGCAGAGAATATACATTGTTCACTGTATCATCAGCCTGATTTTCTACCCTGATGGTGGCCCCTGCTCTAGAAGCAGTGACATCTACCTGGTTACGAACCATTCTCTTATCAGCCATGGTGGCAGAGTTAGAGTTGATTGTAAGCTTGGCATCTTTGAAACCAAAGGTAAACTTAGTGGTGTGCTTCAGTGGGTTCATGTTGACGTTGGTGTTGGATTCAATCAGGAGTTGCTCACTGTCAAGAGTGGCTGTGGCTTTGTTGAAAACCTCCAGGAAGGCAGAATTCACTCTCAGTGTGGCTTCAGTTTTTGCTTCTTTCTTCAGAGGTTCAGCAGAAAATGTTTGGGAATAGCTGGTGCTTGCTGTGATGGATCCAACAGTCAGACTTCCATCCATGTTAGCATCTCCAGTAAGCATAGTGCTGGCTAGAGAGCACTGGGAGGTGATGTCAAGCGATGTTTGTAGACCCAGGGGGCTGGTGGCCTTCCCAATGTATCTGCTGGTAGACAACACTTTGTCTGTGATGGTAATTTTTTCCAAAACCTCAACACTTGTTTCAACGAGGCTGTGCTTCAGAGAGCCATCAAGGGTGACCTTGATTGCATCTTGGGACATCTCGCTTATTTCGGCAGCTCCTTTAAATCGAAACAGAACAAAATCAGTACAAATATTACTATTTTACCTGAATAAATAATACCTATTTGCTAGTATATTTGTGACTTTATCAAACAAGACAATCTTACCATCATATTTGAAAGAGAGTAGTTCCACGGGGCTTTCAGCGAAGACCTTAATCATTGCCAGGTAACTGGGTGACTCCAAGGTGTTGTTGCCAGCAGACATCATTCCCTCCATGTTGTAGTTGTTAAAATTGACCTTTCCAGAGATTTCCATCATTCCCATTAGAGGCAAGGTTAGGCTATAGTCTGAGGGGATGGTGAATGTGGGGATGCTGATCTCCTTGGGAGAAATTTCAAGATCCATCTGAGGCATTGAAATGTGTGGTGTGGTCAGCTTGAGAGGTATCCTGAACTGCTGGGATGTCTTTCCTCCAAGAGGCATTGCAAGAGTCAAGGTTACACTGTCTTTGTTGAACTGGTATCTGAACTTGCTTTCACTAGTAAAAAAAACAACAAAATATGTTGGTAAATGAATGGTAAATGAAAATAAATGTTTTATATTGTAAGCAAGTTAAAACATATATTGTATATATCAAAACTTACAGATTCATGAACAGGTTCTCAGGCATCGTAGGCCTTTCCATCTTGGCCAGGCCGTTCTTCAAAGTGTGGCCATATGGAAGATCAGAGCTGATCTTATCCATCCAGATATTGCCAGCCTGTTGAAAATAATCAGTTTTTTATTTTGATAATAATTCCTTTCCAACTATTCATTTTTTGTTAAAATGTAAAATTATGAAATACTAAATATTTATTTCTTACCTCAAGAGCCTTGGTGTAGATGTGGCGTAATTTCATATCAGTATTGACAACCTGCTGGTTCATCATTTCACTCATAAGCAGCTCCATCCAGTCCTGGAGAGCTTCAATATGAGGACTGAGCATCTTGATGTCAGAAGCCATGTTGGACATTACGCTAACTTCAGCCTGATCCTTTCCTAAAATAAAATAAAAATACATAATTTGAACTGTTATCCACAACAACCTGAGACTTGATGAGATGTGTCACAGTTGCCAACTGTTGAATATGTCGTACCATATTTGAATACGACTGCCTGTACAGAGTTTGTCTCTGGGAGCTTGACATCGCTCTTGATCTCAAGCACAAGGTCCTCAGATTTCTTCAGAGTGGCTGTGAGTGAAGCGTCAGTCTTCATGGAGGGCACTATCAGCTGCATCTGCAGCATCCCATCTGTCTGGCCCTGAAGTCTGCAATACAACCGCCACCACCAATGGTTAGACTATTTTCCAAATGAATGCATATCAACACAGAAGATCTGTCCTTAGATCAAAGTCAAAATTCCAACAGTCCAGCGCATAATTGAAGGTGAGTTCTTGACTCACTTGGCACGGCCGATCAGAGACAACTGGGGGATGTTCTTGTTGGTGATGTCAAAGGTAAGAGATTTGCCTTTTGAGCTGCTGTCCGCCATGCCAACTCTGATGCCGGTCTCGACATCATAATCAGGGACTTGCACAACGGTGGTGAAGACATTCCTGTACCGGTTGTATTTCAGGTTGACCGAGGCCTCAGTTGACGCAGAGCCTAAAGTGACAAAGGGAAGCAAAATATTAAAAGTCGGTTTGAATATTTTCACTATAAAAACTAGTAATACATTGAATATAGAAAATAAATATTTATGAAAAATGTCAAGACAATCCATCCATACCCTCTGCTCTGAGGATCAACTTCAAAGAATCAACCGGGCGCCCTTTGTCCTCACTGAGGGATTTGTAGGCAACGGTGGCAGTGTACTCGGTCACATCTCCGGTAGGCTGGATGTCCACAGCAAACCTATTGGGGGGAATGTTTAACTCCAATGGTCTGAGGCATCACAGTCAAATGATCTAGCAGTAAAGCAACCTAAACAACTGTGAAACAAAGTGAGGTGTCCGACGTACTTTGTCTCCCCAGTGAGGGGGAAGTAAGGAGCAGCGTTGTTGTTGCCGGAGAAGTATTGGGCTGTGGTGCAGTACTTGACTCCAGAGAAGAGGCGTCCGCACTTAGCAACACTTTTCCTGTCTTCATCCTTGGCTGTGATCGCTTCTGAGCGGCCGTTGTTCACGAGTAGCACATTATTGCTGTTGCAAAGAGGAACAACATATAATAGGGGTTCTAAATCATCCATTGCATTCTCAAATTACAGGGTGCAGTAATGTGATGCAGGTGGGGAATGAAGAGGGTTTTGTTTGTGCGGTTTTGGTACCTTATGCTGAAGAGCTTTGTGGCGCGTTGTGGGGCAGGGATCGAGAGCTTGACTTGTTGGTTTTCCATGGTGATCCTGGCATTCAGAGCGCTCTCGTGGTATATTTTAGTGTGCATCTCAACATCGGTGTCTACAAACTCAGGAACATGAATTCCCATCTTGGTCACAAACTCAATCCCCATAGAGGGCCTGAAAGACACTTCCTGTTGTACGAAACAAAAACAAAAGAATAATCATTAGAGGTGCAAGACTATGTGTGCCAGTCCAAGAAGGTTGGAGAGAAACAGAAGAATACCTACCATGTTTGGTGTCATGCTAAGCCCTCCCTTTGCTCCAGGAGCAAATATGCCAGCCATGGCAACCTTCAGGGGGAAGCCAGATGCTGTCGACACGCGGAATTTGTTGTCCATGAAGATGTAGTGAGCAAAGAACTCGTTGTCTGTGTTGGAAATCAGGTTTTG
The DNA here is from genome assembly GCA_027122795.1 of Enchelyopus cimbrius. Lineage (NCBI taxonomy): Eukaryota > Metazoa > Chordata > Actinopteri > Gadiformes > Gaidropsaridae > Enchelyopus > Enchelyopus cimbrius. The sequence continues at coordinate 10,563,399 of JAOPJJ010000086.1, read as the reverse complement.
CATCGTCTGACGAACAGGGAAAGGTTAACACGTTAGTTAAACCAAATTTGTGCGCTCAACAGAAGTTGAGCGTCAGGTAGTATATAAAACATGTACTCAATAAAAAAAGGGCACGAATAATTACCTGTTGGGGAATAATACGCATGAGTATATCAGAGTACATGATGGCATATTCAGCAATGCCCTTCAGTTCACTGGCTTTGATATAGCCAAGCTCGGTACCCATGATCCTTAGGTATGCCATGGCCTCAGGAGATTCCTGGGCCTGAAGTTCCTTCATCAGCTTGTTGAAGTTAGCAACGACTTCTTTAACTATGTTCTCAGGTACCTTTGGAGGGCAAAATGGTTATTCAGATGTTTAAACAAATATACCTATTATCAAACATGTGTGATATTCACAAAAACTAAAGCAAATTCCAAAAATGTATACCTTCTTTCCATTATCTTTCAGAGTGGTGAATGGCATTTTGTCTACTGCCCAATAGAGTGCCTTTGAGATGGTGTCTGGGAAGAATCCGTTCTTTCCGAACAATGCCTCGATGGATGGTTCAAAGCCCTTTCCTTCCATGCCGATCTACAAGCAAGCCACAGAAATACACATTGGTCTGGTTACATAATAACCGTGAATTATTTGCATGAAACATTTTCTGACATAGCCCATGTATTAAAGTGTTGCTGTTTGTACCTCCCACATATCCCTGGTGTAACCAAAGACCTCCATTGTCGTTTTCAGCATGACCTCTCTGGGCAGCTGGCTGCTGGGGTCGAAAATAATGTTGCCCTTAGTGTTGGCCTGCATGACTTCACTAGCCAATCCCAGTTTGTAGTTGCGGGACAGAGTGGTGTAGTCTGTATGAGTGGGGACATCAGTGTTCTGCAGGACTTCCATAATCCTCTTGGCAAGTCTAAATGGGAAAAATGATAGAATTATAGAATTAAAATTGAACAAATGAAATGAACCAAGTAGGGGTATAACATCTAACTGAAGCATACCGCAGTAATTTACCCTCATGTAACATTTGTTTCTGCATGCACATATGCTTACGTCTTGGAGTGGTGATCTGTCGAGGACACAATGTTGTAGATGTGAGAGGTCACAAAGGCCTTGACCTGCTTGTTCTGTTCCTGCTTGAGCAATTTCTTGACCATCTCCAGGTCACTGGTTTTGGGATTCCTCATCAGTATCAGGTAAGCAGCCAGGCGCTTCTGCACTGCACCCTTGGCATAAGTGCCGACTCTCTGGAGGTTGGCACGCACCTGTGCGACAAGACAAAAGCACAGAGCTGATCCACCAGTCTCCCCCTAGTGACTGGAGAGGCACAAGGAGCAGT
>JAOPJJ010000086.1:10527542-10552323 GCA_027122795.1 Enchelyopus cimbrius | reverse complement strand
GGTTTAAGCAGGCTGTCCTAGCCTATGACACCACTTGCAAATCAGAGCTAACTTCAATCCCCCACTCACCAGCCCCTATTCTCGGCTGAATCAAGTCTGCAAATTCATTGTTGGGGGAAATGAAATAGCAATCCGTCAGCTATTAGGGATTTTGTGCTCTGCGAAAACATCTGTTCCAGTCAACTGCAGCTCATTGAATCTCTTCCTTGATTGGTTTGGGCAACCCATCTTGCATTCCAATTGCAGTGCTAATTGTTAATGCAATACTCCTCAATAGCAACGACACGTAGTGGGGGAATTTATATTCAAAACCGTCAACTTATCTGCTGTCTCTTTAGCAGCAGGCTTGACTACTGTAACACCATGTTTTATTTGAAGCCATTAAGTAATGTAGGCCGTACGCTAACCAACCATCTTGGAGCATAGGCTGTAGGCAGCCTATGCTCCAAGATCACACAAAAACGAATGTATTAGTTTAAAAAAATGGCAGAATCGCTGATACAACCTTTAATACTCATTGATTCATTGTTTCTGGTGACTGTGATTGCAGTTATATCCAGCCAGAGGCATTATGATATATATATATTTATATGTATATATAGTATATCATACAGTATATCATACAGTATATCATGAGTGTTTGGGAATGCATTTAAGTAATTCCTTAACAATTGATACAAAACAAGACTGACATTTTTTTTAAGTACATGGCTTTATTGAGTGTCTGTAACAAGTGAGTTATGAAGAATAATGGATGGTAGTGTTTTATAAAAAACTTTTCAGTGAGGGTTTTCTATTGTTTGAAAGAAAAAGGAATGTCTAACTCAAGCCTTCTATCACTGACTTTCATATAAGCTTTGGTCTCCTCAGAAGCCTGTTGCAAATAATCTGAAACACTGTTTTGGAACTGAGTTATCACATTGATCATCATCCCCGTCAGTTGCTCAATGGCACTGTTGAAACTATGCACATCTATCAGAGTCATACGGTCAGATATATCCTTCATGACTGTAACAAGGCTACGATAGAGGTCATTCATGACGGAAAGCACAGCATCCAAATAATCTGACGTGATGGAATCAACAAACTCCTGAGATAGGGTGATGACATCTTGTGTGGTCTCGCTGACCTTCTCAATGATCATGTCAAGGCTCTCCATATTTTTGAAAAAGTCAACAACTATATCTGTGACACTCTTGAAATAGCTCTGTAACAGATCAATGATTTGGGGTACAGTGACAGTATTATCGTCAATGTATCGGAATTCGACATCCCTCATTTTCTCAACTAGCATGTTGAGGTAGACCTCACTTTCCCTATTGATGATCTGCATGGCACTCTGTAGCATTGCAGCAATGTGGTTGGTCAGCATCTTGAGGACCTCAGGCAGTGTGGTCATTTCCTCTGAGTAAGGTAGTTTGAACCTGGTCTCTTTCAGCACCTTGACAGCCGCTTCTAGGGACACCTGGAAGGTCTTCCGGTACAGAGCAATGACATTCCTAAAGGAAGTGGACAACTGGCTCATATCCAAGTCGTAGATCATGGCAAAATCATAGGTCTCTCCAACAAAGTTCTTCACTGTGTTGACCAGCCCCTCGACATGCATTGTGATCTGATACTTTTCAGCAAACATTATGAATGCCGAAGTGATCGAGGGCAGCCTTGCATTCAGTCCATCGAGCATGTCTGCTGGCGCGTCCATATTGTATGCAACCTGCAGATTCATCTTATCGTCACCCTTGGGAGAAGTTCTGATGACCAATACATCAACGTCGATTTCAGGGGCAGACTGTTGAAAATGGGAAAAATAACAATATATTTAATGTTTTTGGTTTGTTATATACTTTGTTGGTATGTGGCAGGCTAGGTGGCAGTATCCACCACCTATAATCTAGCCTGGCTAGGCAGACGTCCAATTGAGACCATCCTGAAGTTAGGCTAATGCAAAGAATAATATTCAGTATATGTATATCAACATACAACATATATAATAACAGATAGAACATTGCTTTAATACTCACAGCGTAGCGACTGTAAAGCCTAGCACTCAGCTGAGAGGGGAGCCTGTTAGTGACCTGAAGACCCATGAATCCAGTGGAAGGTGTTGACACAGATGCACTGATTCCATCTCTTCCAGCAGCATAGCGGAAGTTCACATCAGTGAAAGTAGAGCTGGTGATGTCCACATTCAGGGTATGGCGAGAAATACTAATGAGCACAAAGAAAAGCAATATCTGTTACAGTTGTCACATATTTAAATAAGCGGTGTCTTGGAAGAGAGAAAGGAAAGAAACACTGACCTCCCATCTACCTGGCGTCTTTTCCTGAAATAAATGACAAAGTGGTACATTAATCATTGAGTTGAATGAAAGATAACATTTTACAAAAAACTGAAAACTAAACGTACCTCAGGGCTTGTGTAATTACATGGTTGACATCCATTGTGAGGTCAGCGTGGGTCAGCACAGCTTTATTAGTCATCAGCAGAGCTTCCTTTTCAAAGTTGGTAGTGGATGATGCTTTGGGGGAATAATAGTTAAATTAGTACTTTGAAGGTGAAACAATATGTTGTGTGCATTGTATGACTTTATGAGTAAAGGGTAAGGGAAAGTTTAGTATCTCACCATCCACATCATATTCCAAGAAGACAATGGGAGAGGTTGCAGAAGACTTCAATGTGACTTTCAAGACAGGACTTTCACCTTGTACCTCTGATTCCAGTATTGAGGTGCACACTGGTGTCACAAGCTTGGCTGAATAATACACCTTCTGCTTGGTGTCAGTCATATCAATGGCAGTCTTCTCAAAGAAGGTGAGATCACCCAGGGAGTTTGGTTGAGAAAGGTTGATTTCACTATCAACCAGGGATGAGATTGGTGTAAGATCAAAGGTGACCATGGCAACATGTTTTCCATTGGTGTTGAAGGCAAGCATGTTAACCTCATTGTTGCTCGTACACTTCAGCACTGCAAGTACACGGCTTAAGGAGGCTTCAATTGACACATTTTCATTCAAATCCATGCCAATGACTTTGGTGGAGCCATAGTTCATTTTGTAGTCTGAAATCACTTTGGATGCGATGCGCAGACCATCTTCATTAATGTACAGATTGGCATCATTGTCCAGTACTCCCAAAATGACATATTCCTCAAGTGCATTGCCATCAAGGTTTGCTTTAGTTGCTGTTTCTATGGAGATCTGCATAAAAGATCCTTCAAATTTGAGGCTGTGATCTGCCTCTATATTTCCAGAAGCCGCCAACATGGGGACATTGAAATCACCCTTCATCTGGAAAGTAGAGACGGCACTAACCATACTGTCTGCGTCTAGGTTTTGGGTCACTTCTAGGTTGAGAATTGGGAGATTAATTTTTCCATTTGTGGCAACAGACATTTTTGTTTCAAAAGTCTCCGTGTTCATACCAATGGAGCTGACATGGGTGGCAGTAATGTGTGAATTCTCCAGAGACAGGGAGTTGGCCAACTTGATTCCCCTGACGAAGGTCAGGCTTGATATGCTATCGAGCTTGGCCTTCAAGGACTCAAATACAGAGGTGGTTGTAGCTCCAATGCGAATCTCCAAATCGTCACTGGTGTACAGGCGGCTAATAACATTCAAATCAAGGATTCCAGATTTCACAGACAGCTCGGAACGGATGTTACCTGCAGATGGTATCCTGATCAGGTCAGCAATAGAGTAAATTGGCATGTCCTGGCTCTTTTCGTAAACAATCTTAGCATCCACATTGATATTCTGCTCAGTGGTAGTCAGGATGTCTTTCAATCCAGTTTGCTCATACAAATTCAGATTTGTAATGGGTCGCATGCTAAGGTCAATAAATTCCAAGAAGCTTAGGTCAATGACACTGTCTACAGCAGCAGATATAGAAGCATCCTTTTCATTATTGTCAACGGTAAAGTTGTACAAGACCTTGTACTGGTTCAAGCGGGCCATAGCCATTGTGTTCATTTGCTGGCTGTCAACGTTGAAGATTGCAGAGTTATCATTCTGAAGTTCAATGTTAGCAATCCAATTTTCAAAGATGCTGACTTTTGCGTTGCCTTTGTTCTGGAAGTCAAAGGCAAATTCAGTGGGACGGATCACAAAATTGATTGCGTTAGAAAATATTCCATCGACTGGGCCATATAGCTCTGCATCATGATTAGCCTTAAATTCCATTCTCAGGTCGTTAAGGGTGCACTGTCCAGATGCCACAAAAAGACTGTTCTTTACCGCTGGGCCCTTTGCCTCATTACGAATATTCAATCTGAGGTGTTGAAGGAAAACAGATTCAGCAGTAATTTGCTGTTTCATCTTTAGCATTGTAGTGACGGTATCAGCCGAGAATGTCACCTTAACAACCTTTGGATCGATGTTCATCACCATGTTGGTCTTGTGGATGTCTTCGCCTCTGTCCTTGACTGTGCCAACATTCTTTACTTTGATTGTGGTACCTTCTTGTTCAACAGTTCCCTGCTGGTTGACAACTATGTCACTTGTGAAATCAATGCTTGGGATGTTCATCATGTGGTCATACTTTGTTTCCATTGTGAGGGTTATCCCACGATCCAGTGAAACAGAAGCTTTGTTCATAAAACTTGCTGTGTATGGAGTAGTCATAACCTTCACTGTAGTCTGGGCCTGGGACTGGGCCTGAGCTGACCGGCTATAGAAATTTGCAGATCCCTGATGTTCAACTCCAAAAACGAGATTAGTCAACTTGAAAGTCTCTGCAAAAACAGCACGGCTTCTCTTGGGGAATGCAATATGCGCTGTAGAGTCAATGTTGAAGTTGAGAGTTTCAAACTGGGGAGATTTGCCCTCAGAGTTAATAAATCCACTGAACTGAGGGTTCAATGCATTATCAGTAGAGTTTTCCAGCTCAGCAGTGGCCCTAATTGTGTAGATAGGAGTGAGGAATTTAATCTCACCATAGACTTTGCCAAAGCATGGAATCATGAGATCATTAGGGATGGATGGCAGCTCGATGTCAGGGATCTGCAGAGTCTCAACAAGCTTGTCTAAATTCATTACTGGGATTTTAAGGGAGGGGATATCAAAGCTGACTTTGGGAATGGCAAACTGAGGCATGGCAGGAAAGTAGTCCATGGAAATGTCTCCAAAAAGGTCTTCCAAACTGGGTATCTTGTTCCCAAAGTTGACGATGTAATCAATTAGTTCAATGATCCTCTGTTTAATTTCCTCAAAAGATATGGTGCTGGCCGGAATCGTGTACAATCCCATGATAGTAAACTGAGGGATATCCAGCTGTGTTGGCATCTTCATCTCATAAAGGTTATCCATGCGGAGCTTCGTTGAGGGAACAACAAGATCAGTACATGGAATGGTAAAGGATGGCAGCTCCAGCTCCACTGTCTTCAGTCCAGTGATGACTCCGTCAATCATTTGTTTTACCTCACTGATAATAATTTGCTCACCAAAAATGTTCTGCATGACCTCAACAATGTTGGTCAAAATGTCATTGAAGATGCTGATAACTTTGCTGTAGTACTTGCCAACAAGTCGTAGGTATGGAGTTATCATAGCTTCCAAATTGATGTCATTGATGTCCTGTTCGAGGAAAACAGATAATTTTTTCAGAGGATTAAGAACTGTTTGGTCAATGATGTCTTTCACTGTTTTGACAATTTCAGAAAATTTGAGTTGTCTTAGTTGTTCCATTGCGCCTTGAATGGACGATAAGACAAAGTTGGCAAAGTCCACTGCGGCATCAAGTTTCTCAGGTATTTCTAGGTCCTTGATCGTTTCCCTCACATAGAATGTGAAAAATGCTGTCATTTCATTTTGAGCTGCGATTATTTCATCATACTTTATGGATTTCACTAATCTAACAAAGTCACTGAGCATTCTGTTTAGTTGTCTTACATTTTTCTTAATTAAATCCATGATGTTAGTTTGTTTTATGTATTTGGTCCAGGATTTGAATTGTTGCATGACAATTTTAGGGATATTTATTAACCTCAGATTTTCCATGACAGCTTGCACTGCTTGCTCAATTTGTAATTTCTGGAAAAGCACTGCAATTTGTTCAATGATACCTGTAATCTTTTTGTCAAGCTCCATCTCGACCATAAGATCTCTTATCTTAGCATGGAATCCATTAACTTTTTCAAGGATTTGTAATTCTTGGACAATATCTCTGACATCTCTTATGATTTCAGAGAAAATCTCATTGGGTACTCGAGCAATTAGTTCCATTATTTGAGCTTCAAAATTCACAGAGGAAATGTAACTCTTGATGTTAGCAACACACTCGGACAAGTCAAAGGTTTCAAAAAAGTGCTTCAAATCCCGCAGAACCATTTCAAGAGTAGACTTGATTTCATACCTGGCTTCAATGTCTTGTAAGTAGGCCATGCTGCTACCCTTCAGCTTTTCCAGATTCATCTGCTCAATTAATCCAATGACGTTATCCATTAAAGCCACAACCATGGAGTTGATTTCAAACATGTCATTCAATTCTACCAGTGTTTGTTGGATCCTCTGAACAAATTCAGAAAGTGTGCCACTGACGGCGGATTCTTTCACTATGACACATACTCTTTGGACGGTAGTAGCTAGATCTGCCAGTCTTTTCTTGACAAACTCAGTTACTTGTGTTAGATAGGTTTCCAGGTCCTCCATTGTAATGGCATAGTCTCCAGTCAAATCTGTGAAGTATTGCTTCAGCTGAATTGCTTTGTCTTCAATTGTCATAGTTTTAACAAAGTCACTGACACTCTGAGGAAGAGCCGCAAGCCAAGCAACTATTTCTTCATCGTTAATGAAGTTAGCAAATGTCTCCAGAACGCTCACATAAACTACCTTGATACCCTCAAGGTAAGCAGCCACATCTAGGAAAGGTATCTGAATCAGTTGAGTGTTGTTATTCTTATTGTACTTTAGGAAGCTGGACATGGTGAATTCCTGGTTATCTGTGTTTTCCATGTTAAAAGCATTTGTGAAGACAGTGCTTGAAAGTTCTATTCCAATTCTTTCTGCAGTGTTGTACATATTAATATCTTCATTGTAGGCATGGTTATTTAGCTTGGACTTAAGTCTAAACTTAGCCTCCTGCACTTGGGGAGCTAGAAGAGTATCTATCTTGTTATCAATAGTTGTCTCCAAGGAGAATCCGTTATCCATCTTTTGGCTCACAGAGGCTCTGTATTCATGGGAGCTCGCGATGGCCAGTGGCTTGGCCCTAAAGAGGGATTTACTATAAATCTGAGCAGTGGGCAATCCGTAAAGAGTGAGGTCTCCATCCGCATTGAAAACAGTGTCAAGGTTGAAGTCGAAAGGTACCATACTGGCTCTCACGTTGTGGTCAAAGCGCATTGGCTGTGAGTTGAAGCGAGCATCACTCATAAACTTGGCAGCAGGACCCACAACTTCAAGCTCAGTATTTTGGCTCATGTGAGATCCAAACAGTTTTCCAACTGTACTGCATTTTGCATTGCTTGTCAGGTCAGCATAATTGACCTCATATGTGTGCTTAATCTCTTGCTCGTCATAAATGGCTCTCATGCTACCAGATAGGTCAATCCTGTACAGTTGTGCCTTCAACTGAGCCTCACTCACAACATTTGCCCCAAGCACTTTCAGGTTGTTGTTCATACTGGAGGTGGCAATGTCTGGCTTTAATTCAATGGCGATATCATGAGTGTATAACACATTATCAGAGGCACTGCTTTCAACATTTGAGTTGAAGGCAAAGCTAGCAGAAGTTACAGTGAGAGTGTTTGCATGATCAAACTTCATGTCACTCAGAAAAGCTTTGTTGTTAATGGACAGAGAAGCTCTGGAGGCATCAAGTCCTGCACTAAAGTTGTTCTCTAGGATAAGTGGGCTCTTGAGACTGTTTTTTCCACTTGTCTCTAAACCCTCCTTGCTCATTTTTAGAGTAGCTTCATGTGTGGCCTCATTTTCAAGGAGCCTCACCTGGCCAGCACTGCTGAAAACTAATCCATTGACATCTAGTGTTCCAGTTTGCAGGGAGAACATGCTATTCTCAGAATGGTCAGCTTTGGTCTCTATCTTGAAAAGGACAACAGCTGCACCAACAGAGGCCTGGGCTTCATGACGGATCTTCATTCCAAGGGCAAGAGCATTTGTGTCAGATTTGAGGGTTATCGTTTGTTCCTTGAAAGAGAGCTCAGCAACATGGGCCAAGGTGTCTTCAAATACATTGGTGTTTGAGAAAACAGAAAGTTGTCCATCAGTTAAGGCTGCGGAGAAGATGTTTCGGGCCTGGCCAATTGTTGAGTCCACCTTTACTGACGAATCTATTTTGGCTTCTTGTCTGAACGGATAGATGGCAACAGTTTGGGTTGAAAAAGTGTTGCCATACAATGGTCCAACTTTTATCATCGTCTTCAGGTTACTATCACCAGACATTTCTTCGGTGTTCATGCCAACCATGCCAATGTGCTCCATGAAAATATTGAGACCTAAGGTACTTTTTGCTTCTATCTTGCTGCTTGATTTGACACCAACTTTTTCTGTGAGGGTTTCTTCTAGGATGTTAAAACTGGCTTCAATAAACTTGTGGGCCAATGTACTTTTTATCTCAGCCTTGATGGAATCTTGGTTGGTAAACACTCCAGAGCCTATGGTAAACAATCAAATAATCATGAACACAAACAATATTATAATGTGGTGCAATTAGTAATTGATGTGTTGCATTAAAAGAAAAACTGGGGACTAATTACCTTCGATCTGGAATGAGAGGGCATCGAATGGAGATGTTCCCTTTACAGCATACATGGCTGAATGGCTCGGTGTCTGCACAGCATCTTTTCCGGCAGCAAGTGAGGCTTCCAAATCATAGAGGTTACTCCTCAGCATAGCTGAAACCTCGGCTTTACCAAAGAGAGGCACTGAAATAGTAATTCTCTCAGGTACAAACAGTTCTGGGATTGGAATTTGCATTGAGGAAATTTCTAGGCCAAGCTGGGGCATCGAGAGGCTTGGCGTGGTCAAGGTGGCAGGAAAGTTGAGTTCTTCTGTTGACTTTCCTCCAAGAGGGACTGGAATTGCAATCGTGAAGTACTCGTTGTTGAAGTAGTAGACTGCTTTGCCATTACTGTTCCAAGAGACAAGAAATTGGAACTAAATTACTTTTTACTAATACGTAATATGTTTTCATTGGTTAATTTTAAATTGTGTGCTTGACTTACGTGCTCAGGAAAAGTTTTTCTGGGAACGATATCTCAGGCATGTCAGGAATTCTAAAGTTCTGAATGTAAGGGATATCTGAAACATATTTCTCCATGTAGTTGTTTGTTGCCTGGAGATGGTAGAAAAATCGTGTTTAAGTTTTGAATGTTGAAAAAATAAGTTAATCCTTGCAATTGATATGTAACTTTAGTTACCTCCACAGACTTGGTAAGGATTTCACGGATCTTCATGTCAGTCTCCATCACGCTTGTGTCAAGAATGTCATCGACATACTCCTTAATTGTGTCAGCATTGGGAAGAATGTTCATTATCTCAGAATTCATGTCTGACTCGATCCCAGCTTCAATTTTGCTTCCATCTGTGAAAATGTGCAAACTAGATTAGCAAAATAGACATTTCTGGAAAAGCCCGGCTGCAACATTTCACTTATTTTTTTTGTCAAACTTTGCATATTTAAAAAATACCATACCATATTTAAGAGAGAGTTTTTGTTCTGAGGTGCTCTCAAGGAACTTAATGTCACTCTTAAGTTCACATTCCAACTCTTTGTCACGCTTCATGTTGGCTGTGAGGGTGGCATCAGCATTGATTGAAGGGATAAGTAGCTGGAATTGCAGCATACCTTCCTTCATGGCCTTATGACTTAAAATCAAATAGAAAAGTCATGGTATAATCATGGTATTAATCATGGTACATTACTTGGTAAATGTCATCTCCTATGGATATAAATTAATTCTTACTTGGCACGGCCAAGCAGAGAGAGTTGTGGGACATTCTTGTTAATGAGGTCAAGGGTGATGGCGTAAGTTCCTTTGCTCTTAGTGCTGCCATCAGTGACACCCAGCCTGAATCCAGCCTCAACATCATAGTCAGGAATCTGGATGTCAGTGGTCAGGACGTGCTTCCTCCTGTTGTACTTCAGAGTAGCTTTGGCTTCCGTTGGCTCATCACCTGTTTTTACAATACAGTCAAATTAAAAAAAACTGTCCAGATTAAGTAAATTAATATGTAAATAAAAATATACGTTTTTTTTCTTCATTTCTTAAATACCTTCAGCTCTCAGAATCAACATCACAGCATCAACCTTCTGGCGACCCTCCTCACCCTCCTTTAAAAGTTCATAGGCTATGGTGGCTGTGTACTCCGTCACATCACCAGTAGGGTTGATTTCAACAGCAAACCTTTAAGAACAGTATGATTGATGAATCAAGCATATTACCACTACAATAAACTATAACAATTGTTTTACTATGAAAAAAAAAACTTGTTGTGGCTTATAATGGCTCATTTACTTGCTGTCTCCAGTGAAGGGAAAGTATGGTGTCTCCTGAGAGAAGGCATCGGTATACTGCAGGGCCATGCAGTATTTCATACCAGCGAAGAAGACAGTGCATTCGTTAACATCAACTTTGTCCGTCACTGTTGGTGGGAGAGTCTTCAACTCTGCACCGGCCACTGCCACCAGGTTGTTGCTGTTGTGATTGTATAAAAGGGTTAGGCTCATATTTGTTGACATTGTCTATACGATATCAAGATTGTTTGCCTGACCAATCTCCTGCCATCCTTTATTTGTTTGGTAATTGTGTCTGATGCTTACGTAATGCTTATAAGCTTTGTGGGGCTCTTGGGAGCAGGCATGGACAGCTTAACACTCCCGCGTCCCATGGATATCTTGGCCTGTATCCCACTCTCGTGGTAAAGATTGGTGTGCATCTCGAGTCCAGATTTGACATATTCAGGGATGAAGGAACCGATTTGAGTCACAAACTCAACACCAGCGGAGGGCATAAAGAGGATTCCACCCTAAATGAAACAAGGCAAGGGAATAGCATTTATCTTAAGAACAGAACACATATTGGGGTCAACACAGTGGAAAGCACATGAAAAACAATTACCTGAGCACTTGCAAAATTAAGCCCCCCCTTGATTCCTGGGGTGAATGTGCCAGAGAGGGCAATCCTCAGAGGCATTCCAGTGGAAGTTGGCAAGAAGAACTCATTATCCATGAAGATGTAGTGGGCAAACATCGTATTTTCAGTTGTGGTCATAAGGGACTTCATCAGCTGTAGCAGAGAGAAATCCATAAGCTTCATTCAGCATTCATTTCCCAATAAATGGCTTTGTATAGGGTTTAAGTGTTACTTTTCAACTTATACTCACATCACTTGGGAACATCTTGAGCATGCTGTCAATCATCATGGCTGCAGAGTAGGCCATATCCGCCATTTCATTGGTTTTAAGGTAACCAAGCTCGTTTCCCAAAAGGCTCAAGTAAACCATTGCTTCAGGTGATTTTTGGGCCTTAAGTTCCTTTACCAGTTTGTTGACATTAAGCCCAATTTCCCTCATCAGTCCATGGGACGTCTGCAGATGAAGAAAATGTTATTTAACCTTCAAAAGTACATTTACAAAGGTGTGAAAATAACATTGTTTTGATTACCTGTCTCATCTTCCTCAGCATTTCAGTGGCTCTGATAGGCATGTTGTCAGAGACATAGTAGATTGTCTTCATGGCCGTGTCTGGGAAAAATCCATTCTCTCCAAACAGGGCTTCAACAGTTGGCTCAAACCCTTTGCCCTCCATTCCAATCTATATTAGAAGAAAACTTGTTAAAATTATACTTTAGCTCATCTGACATCAAAGTGAATATTTAAGCAATATTACCTGAGAGGGTGGGCTTTAACGTCATTTGAGCACGACGCAAGCAGCACTGAAGTGCTCAAATGATGTTAAGGCACACCCTCGAGGGTAATATTGCGATCATACAACTAATACCAACAAATCATAATGTATAATCAAAATCTATCCATGTTAATGGACAATTTGCTCTCAAATTTTAAAGGTTTTTGCAAGTGTGGGTTGCGTTTCCATGGAAGCACATGGGGTCTGACTTATAACAGACAACATCAGTTACGCCAGTAGACTCATATGTGTAATGGAACGTAGTCTATCACTCCAGCAACTAATCCAACCCTTAGTAACAACTTAGCAACAGAAAGGTTTTTCTATTCCCAGATGAGTGAACTCTGAGCTGACGTTAATGTTTTATCGCTGCCTCGGAATTTCCTGAACTAACTCAATACTGCAGATCAACAACATTTTTTTTCTTTTATCACCCAAGTTATAACAAAGATGTTTTTTTTTCATTTATATTTTGTTAGAAAACATTTTCACCGCGCTCACAATAGTGTCTCTCACACCGAAGGGAACAGGCCACCCTCTCGGCTAAAACGGGACACTTTTTTCTGTAAATGTGACTTTGTCATCTGACAGGTGGTTTGTGATTTATTTTCACGAGTAATAAATAACGTTCTAAAAATAATAATAATAAAATACTCAGCTCGGACTTGTTTCATTTTTACCTTATTTACCTTAATTATCGATGTTGCCACAGAGTGGAGTAATATTTTGAGTAATGAGTCAAGCGTGCTGTAATGCTGATTTGAGCACGGTCTAAATGTCTTGTTGACCAATCAGATTTCTCGGTTGGAACTACTTGTTGTATAATGTTTGTTTTACCTCCATCATCTCAATGTCATAACCAAATGCTTTCAAGGTCATCTCAAGCATGGCCTCCTTTGGCAGGTAGCTGGTTCCTTCAAAGATCATGTTTCCCTCGATAGAGCCCATTTTGTAATTGCCGGAAAACTTTGTTGGATCCATGACTTCTCCAATGCCATTGCCCTGCAGAGCATTAGCAATCTTCTCCCTCAGTCTGTTGGAAGGAAATGTTATGTTTTGGTTAAATTACTATCGCTGGAGTACTCCCAAATGGTGTAATTGTTGGATGGCCATGCTGCTCAGACTTGTTGACCCACCAACATCTTGGAGGAAACGAGAAGTTCATAAGTACCTGATTAGCAAACAAGATTAAAAATGCTCAACCTACTCTTTGTTCTCGGAAGATGTTGACGACAGAATGTTGGTAATGTGAGAGTTGACAAAGTTGCTGGCCTGTTGGTCTTGATCATTGGGCAAAGAGGCGACCAACTGAGCCAGCTCACTGGGCTGGGGGTCCTTCATCAGCACCAGGTAGGCAGCAATGCGCTTCTGCAGTGGGCTAGCACTATCAAGAACCACCTGCATAAGAACCTCCCTACCCTGTCACAAATCAACAGAACATTAGTAGTAAAAACAAACATAAACGGATAATGTTTTTATTCTGAACTGTAAGAAAAGTACCAACCTCTTCAGGAAGAGGAGTCAGCCTGAAGACCTGAATGGCAGACTGTTGAACAGATGTGTCTGCAGCAGGCTGGTTCACACACTGAATAACAGCAGTGTCCAGTGCAGAACTGGCAGCTCCCAAGGCTGCAGCCATGTTTCCAACAACCTGAAAGAAAAGAAATGCTTAGTATCGCCCTCTTTCAAACTCTCCTATTTCACAAGGATGCATGTTGAGTAATGACATTGATGTGTCATCCTCACCCTCAAGACCATGAAAGTGTTGTCCTTGTCACCAGTGCAGTCTCCTAACTGAGCTGTCATGAACTCCGCAACAGATAGAATCTCAGGGGTCACCCTGCCCTCAGCCTTGTAGAACCTGACAATGCAAAACATGAATTTAAAACAGTACTAAAAATGTCCTTTGTAATTTCATGCCCAAAATCAAAAGAATGTTTGAGGTTGTTTCAAGGTCACCACTCACCTCTTGACTATGTTGCTGAGTGCATACATGATGGGCTTGCTAGGCTTGAATTTAGCCATCTCTAGCATATCCTTAATAAGGAGAGGAGAGGGATTGGAAACCAGTCCAAGGGCAAACACAGCAGCATCGACCTCTGTTGCAGATCTGTCGTAGGTCCTGAAGATTTGCATGATGCCACTGCTGCACTCCGGAGTACCGCACTGGGCCAGAACCTGGAAGGTCAGTGGCACGGACACCTCAAGGGCCTCGGTAATACCACTCCTCAGGGTCTCAGTCTTCATCCCGCGGAACATCTGCACCAGTTTAAAGAAGATGTTGGCCCTTCTTGGACCTTCAGTATCCGGCAAAGTTGCCAGTTCTCTAAGGAGAGCCAGACCAGCATCCTTATCCTGGATAACACTCTTGTCATTAACAGTGTCCATGTGCAGAGACTTCACATTGGCCTCATCTGCAAATAGAAAAAACATTAATTATTGTAACATCACTGAATAATACAATATTTAGATTCACTGTCCTTGTATTTTTTGGGCCTTAAGAAGCATTTGAATTGACCAACGTTGTATGCTGTACCCAATGCTACAACCTTCTACATTGTTTTTGTTAATAATCACACAAGATCGAAGATGTTGGCTATATAAATTGACAGACAGACAAACATTTAGACAATCAGGACATCTCCATAGTGAATTATAAAGCTCCAGACGTACTGAAGTCAAAGATTCTGTCGTTGTGGGCCGAAATCTCTTTCAGGGTCAGGACTTGATTTCCAATGTTTGTAACTCCAAATTCTCCCCTACAGCAAACAACAAATAATTCAGCCAAAACAGTATGAGACCTTAAAATGCATGGGCAGTTCAAACATTGGGGAGTGTGATGGACCAATACAAACTTGGGACATACTTGTGAGAGAACGGCACCAGAATATGTCTTTCAGTGCAGGAAGCAGAGGTCATGTGCTTGTTGTCATTGTCAAACTTGTACTGGCAATTCTGTGAGCTCCTGATCAGCTGGGCAAGAGGGTAATTCTGCAGGTAGAAAAACAGTTAGCAAACAGGATCATTGAACTCAAGGGGCTTTAACTGTGAACAAATGTCATGCAACCAAGCATGCATTGTGTAGGGTACCGTACCATGCCAGAGATAAGGGCTAAGGGGCTTGTTTGGTCTCTCATGGGCACAAAGTGGTCGCATTCAGAAAGATCCCTCTGTAGGCTGATGTCTGTTGCAATTGCCAGTCTTTCATTGACGATGGCCTCTGTCTTGCATGTGCCATAGATGGTGTGCTATATGAGACAAAACACGTAAATATTTTCTGTTTTTGATTAGAATCTGCATAACTTTTTCTTGTGAAGCAAAAGTACCATTTCCTTGTTCTTGTCCTCTTCGTCCAAAGGCACCAGCAGAGCAGAGATGAGTCCTCTTTTAAAGTTCAGGATAGTAGTCGTCTCCTCCTCTTCAGGGTAGAGCTTCACATTGTAAATTCCCTCAACCACAACCTTTAAGGGATACCTGGAGAACGTAACAGACACATTATAAATACATTATATACATGCAGGGATACAGAGTTTTTTCTTGATTATTTATATTTTTTTAATATCTGATGATTTTGTCTGAGGATCTAAAATGGTTTTCACTTACTTCTCCATTTCAGCAGCGAAGGCATCAGATCCGGCAGCCGGTGCAAACACATCACCACTGTCGACTTGTTCAGTCAGACTGCAACTAGTGGTACGAATGATGAAACTACAAGTCTGCGGCACTTCAATTTCAACCTTGTTAAAAACAAGCGAAAATGTTAAGTTAACCTTGAAATTTGCCAATCAAGTCATATGCAAAAGGACAAAACAATGGTGTGTGTACGAGATTTTTTACATTACCTTACAGGAGGCTTTGGGGCCATTTCCAAGCATGGAGGCTCCAACGATTGTGTTGATAGACTTGGTTTCGTACTGATATTCATACTTGTGTAGGGTCTTGTATCTCTGAGCCACTATATAAGGGAAGATACATTTACCAATATAGTTCCTATACTATCAGCAGTATCAGTGGTCAATTGGTGTATACAAAATAGAGCAAAACTTTCTGTATTTCCATCAACCATCAAATATTATGTAAAACTTACGTAAACATGTTGGGAGGTCATCAACTTGGGCAGCTGTAGGGTGACAGAGAGAGTATTTTAGATCCTTAAAAAATTACTCAATGTTAAAAATACAATATATATACTAAACAAAGCCAAATGTTATAACGAATACGAATGCAGTAAAAGTGGAAGAGTGGAATGATTTAAATCATCAACGATAATAATTGTTTAAACGGGATAGATAAAGATTATAAATCAGAAAATAGTAGTTACTTTTCATATATTACTTTGTGATAAATACTAAAACGTTTTTTGTTAGAAAATCTTTGAGCATCGTCAAATTCATGATTGATCATTCTACATTGGAAAAAATATAGCGTAACTGTCCTCTTCCAAAATGGCGTAGAGATCCAAAATGTTACTCACAGGCCAGGGCCGCTGTGCTCAGGAGCAGCAGAAGGCAGAGCTTTGATTCCCCCATGTTAGGTTTTCTGAGTCTCAGCTCTTGGGGGCTTGATGAGGCTGATACTGCAATGCCAGTGTAGGTCTTTTATACCCTCAGTTGTACTCATTCACAGTGGTTGTGAAAAAGGGACATATGGTACTTTGGAAGGCTCAAAGTCTACTGCACCCTTCAGTGTGGAAGGACAAAGGCAAAAAGTTCAGGTCTTTTGGAGCCAAACACTGGGGGACCAAAGGCCCCTGATTTGTTCTGCAGACAGAACAAAACATTGTGGTGACTTTTAAAACGTCAATTAGGATGTCAAATTATTTTTGATTCACACGATTATGTTCCATTCATAGAATTTGTCTTCACTCATTTCAATATGATAATGTTAAGACAGTCCATTGCTCTGAGCAAAGTGTTAAAGGTATATTCAATGTTACAGTGTCAAAGGTATATTATTCAGATGATATAATATGTTTGATGATAGATATGTATACCAATTGGAATAAGGTAGGTTTAAGGTCATTTGTTTTACTCAAATTATTATCAGAGCTAGGAGGTTCATTATTATAAATATGGACTAGCCAGCCTTGTTTCAAATAATTAATCAATGATACAACGAAACTATTGTGGTTGTAAGTAATACGCTCCAAAATGAACAGTGGGTGATCAGTGTGTCCCAAATCAATGTCTCTTCCTAGGAAATCCATTGCGGTATCAGGCCATTGTTGTTTTGCAGGGCACTGATTCAATTGGAATATTGGAAACAACTACCTCTTAGTGATAAAAACGCTTGTGATCATATCTGAATCGTCATCCTTTTCATTGTGTAGTTCAATACAATTGATATTTATACTGCAAATGATGCATTTCCGTGGTTCCTGCAAGAATATGTATTTGCAAAATGATACATTCCTTTGGTTTGTACTGCCCATTAGAGTATATGACTGAAACGTATAATTTTTAGGGTTAGAGGAACTCTATAATGATAAGATATGAAAATATGTCATTCGTTTCCAGATTATTAAAAATGAGGGGAACATGAATTGTGACATTGAATTGACAAAGTGGTCACATTAATAGTTAATTATCACTGTTTGGCCCTTGCTATGGTGTCAACAGCATAAACAATTCTAGGTAGGCCTAAGTAATTCTGCTATACCGTTTAGGGTTATTTATTTAACATCACATGTGCACCCTCATAGCCAGGCAACTTGGATATTCATATGTGAACGAGTTTATCCCAACTGGAAAAAACTGTCCTTGCAAATTTTTGTTGCACTCGTCAGATTTAGCCCACGCCAAGGTTGTGTAATACCCCATTGCAAAACTCTGCAAAATGGTCTATCTCCTTTTTCTATTTGCATTTACAGTGATAATCATAGACAGAGTCCAACATATCAGCAAGTTAAGTATTTTGTAGGTACAAATGTAGTTTTAGAATCCCCCTTATCAAAATGTAGTTTAATATGTTTGTGTATCCTCTTGTACTCCTGTTTATCCTCCTTGAATAGTGTAATTCGGTATTATGCACTGTGCATGCATCCTGCCTCCTATTTTCGTACTGTACGATGTGATATGTTTGCCACTGCCACAGCATGCGCACATCACTAATAAGACAAGTCACAAATGGCTTCAGCTCTTGTCATGTCAGAGTCCACCAGCTTGGATTTGAAGCTCACAAAAGAGAGGTGTGGAGAAAGTATTCTAGGAAATGTAGGTAAATATTTGAAAAGATCAGAAACAATCTTTGCAGGATAGCAAGGGACAATGTACAAATCGAGATAACCCTGGACTGGACTGTAAATACATTGATGCGACTAAAATGTCTTTCTAGAACTCACTTTTAGGGTAAAGACAGACTGACTATGCTGTCTGACACATGCATTGATTTTTGAGGACACAGGAGGGAGGAGTCAAAGAGTTTGTTTTCTGTGTGGTGACCAGTAATCACTGGGACACAATCAGGGAATTAGGAGACCAAATGTTTGTCACATTTGTCTTTGTGCAAAATATTAACATTAACTTGCACCACAATTAATATCTCTGTTGGTAACATACTGCACTACTTTGTACTGTACTCTGGATAGTGATGTTTATATACATACTAAAGACTATTAGGTTTTTCACCTTTCGTGATAAATATAGAGTGATTGTTGGCCAATTGGGGCAACACCATTGATTTTTTATCTGTATGACCCAGAGGCTGGGCTGGACAGACAGCCATGCCTTAGCCATCTCTATTTGCACGTCTATCACAGGGTAAAGGTCCGTGTGTAGGAAACTCCATGAGCGCTCATTGATGTCACTAAATAAGCAGCAATCAATCAAAGGAACCCATTTTTGGATGGACATTTCTTCTACTCTTCCAGTGTAACTCAGCGTGATATTTACAAGTTATTATAAGCTCCTGTTTGAGTAACAGGTAAAATACTAATCATAGTTAAAATTTTTTAAAGCCAAATTGTAGTTGAATTACTAAACTACTACTATATTACGAGTTATTGTTTATTTAACAATAATTAATAACAATAACGATGAAATGTATAGAGAACATACGCAATGTACAATTCAACCAATAGGACATTATGATCTCATGAAGACCTTTGCATACAGGTGAGTCTTGAAGAACAGGGAACTGGCTCACCATATCTCCTTTTTCAGGAGCAAGATCAGCATATCTTATGCAATGTCTCCATTACCTCAAAATGCACCTCCATGAATACTATGATACAACTAAAACATTGTATGGTTACAATACTATTTCTTTTCAGAACATTTTCATCATTAAAAAGTTGCAAAGCAAAAATATATTTTTTGACATTGTACAAATATATTTCTTCACACAGAAATTGTGGGAAGCTCATACAAACATCATTAAAGAGTTGTCTTAGAAATTATTTAGAATAGGTTGCCTGTGTATATCTAATTCATTGTTCTCCATTTATCACATATTTTAGTTGTACTTGATGTACTGTGGAGTGGGTAAGACTAGTGCTAGTGCTTTCCATTCAGTTGCGCTAGCATTGCACCAGCTGAGTGAAATGTGTTAGAAATGTCTCAGTTGGAAATTAGGTCAAAAATTCTGAACTATGCCTTTAACTAGATTGTTGGTCAACAAGATGCAATATGCGATAATGAATCGCATGTGATTGCCTTGCAAGATGGTATTGAAGTTCCTTCAGACCTACATGTGTTTTTGCATGTAGATCAATGACCTCTTGGACAATGACAAATGACGATGTGGTATTTCTGTAATAAGAAACAAAAATGTATAAACCAGTATAATCATTTATTTTTGACACTGAATGAGTAATACAATCCTCAAAGAAGGCAAGCCATGCACCTTTTGATTCAAAGCAACTAGAGACTATTCAAGGCTTGTGTGGATTGTAACGACACACCAGACACTATCTCACTTTTCTCACCCTTTCTCGCTTTATCCCCACGACTCTAATATGGTCAATGCATGCAGGTTGATTAGAAAGGTGTTAATGATGTTCTAATCCAGCTTAACTTTCACCATAATTATTTTATGACTGCGTGTAATCTACACAGTTAGTATAGGTCCCAAGATTATCTTATCTGTTGCTGATTTCAGTCTGATATCCACACTTTAGTTATTCTATAAAGGCAATGCTGTTAAACATAGCTTTTCTGATTATGGTATGTTGTTTATGGTACTTGGTGTTACTTTAAAATTCATGACAGGACATTCCTAAAATGTACTTCATGTCTTCAAATAACTTTTGTTCAGATAAAAGAACCAGCTTATCTAAAAAGAATGACGTTGAAATATTATTGTGTACAATTCAAACAGAATTTAGTTTTGAACAAAAAAAATATTCTTAAGGATAAAGGGATGTACAAAATAGTCGTAGATCGTGTCCTCGCAACTATTGTTTAATGTGTCTCATATGTCCTCTCAATACACTCATTGGATTAACGCATCAAAGCCATTTGCTTGGATGTCTCCAGAAACAGACCCTCTCTTGATCAGAGCTACTGTAATGTAATTTACCTGAAAAATAGGCATGCCCTCATACGCAGATGCCAATGTCGTCCTGCTAAATTCCTATTGGCCTGCAGATATTGAACAGAATCGGACACTGATAGTCAAAGTCTGAATCCAACCTTTGTTCTATCGCTATACCCCACTATTAAGCTTGTGGCTCACTGCCAACATCCGAACACAGTTCATTGGTTATGTATTAACCATCTGTATAGACCACATACACTTCTGGACACTTTATGAGTTGTTATTGCGCTCAAAACCTAGGAACTTCCAAGATTTGTCCTTTGGTTTTGGTGTTTCCAAGTTGGAACCGCAGATAAACATTTGTGCAATAGGCCACCAGGCCACCACCAATCTGAAAAGTAATAGTGACAGAGGATTTAAAAGTTGCCGACTTCAATTTTCTAATCGACAATGTGATTATGCTCGATTAAATAAAGACAAATAAAGTCATAACTTTTGTGTTATTATTGGTATGCAATGAATCACATAAGACACTTTTACCTTTGCATACAAATAAGTGTTTTCTTGATTCTTATGCAATACGATACTGCTAAAAAACTAAATTCAGTGACAGACCAGGTATCATTTTACATTATTCTTCAATACCATTAGTATCTTGGTCCCTGGCTTGAAAAAAACCCTATTTTTGGGACCTTGGGGACCACTGCTTTGTTCTTCAAATATTGACAGTAATCTCTCCTTGAGGGGAGCATTGTCCAACAATCAATAGCAAAGTAGACAGATCAATATGTGTAGTGCGTCCATATAGTTTCAAGTTACGGATATCCTTTGCAGGTGCAATAAACAAGTAAGGACAGAACACTTGCACTTGTTGCACTCGTACAATGTGTTACAATATAAAACATACGACAAGTTCCACTGAAGGTTGTATATCCTTGCCATCATTTGAGAGCAAAAATTAAAGTTAGGTTAATCTAATTGTTAGAGTAACCTAAGTGTACAATTCAAGTGAACATAAAAGGATAATAAAGGGAAATTTCTTTGAATATTCACTGCATTTATTTTTTGCTCTCAAATGATGGCAGGGATATACAACCTTTGTGTCAGTGGGCGCAGCTTTTGTTTAATACCTCTCACGATATCATATCTAAATGTAAAAAGTGTATAAACAGCTTTCTTTAAGCTTTTCTCAGTGATACCTGAGCGATTGTACGTCTGACATAAAATCTAAAGCGGTGAGTTTGGTGACCTCTATTGGCCATATTTAAACGTGTATGATGGTGATGGAGCTGCAATACTTACTGATTAGCACTGGTCATATTTCAAAGTGTATGATGGTGAAAGCACTTTTCAGAAACACCTACATTCGAGTTATCTTTTGCAAATAAAGCAATCGTTAAAGAACATCCCATGCTTATTCCAACAGGATCACATTTCACGTTGTTATTGTACATAGGACGAATTCAATTGAAACTTAAACTACGCAGTTCAGCAAGAACACACATGAGATGAGATTTGCCCCCTCAACCACACACACACACACACCCACACACAGTGTGGGTGTGTGTGTGTGTGGGGGGGGTTTATTGCAGATGGCATGTGTATACCTCAGACACCATCATGCCCTCAGCAGTAAGAATTATGACACACACACAAACACACACACAGTGTGTGTGTGTGTGTGTGTGTATTGTGCGCTGCTGACTTGGGGAACCACATTGAACCAGGTGTCAGGCTTCAGAGGGGTATACTCAACGCCTCTGGGTGCGTGAAGGAGCGCGCACACACTAACGCTTCAACACGCACGCACACATCCGCAAAGTGAATTATTTATCCACGCTGCGCAGTGCTGGCCTAGATCCACCCTATCCCCGACGTCACAACTCCAGTTAAACCCCAAGTAAGTATGTATGTATTTATTTTGAGTGAAAAAGGGGTATGATGGAGACAGCCAACGCTGGGTGTCCAACTAAAAACGTGTGTTTTATTCGATTTTCTTTATTCTAATATTCACTGCCGTCATTATCTTCAATTTAAATAAAATAAAACACATGAAGGATCCACTTCAGGGCAGTCTTAAACCGTTTCGTTTCGAGCACGACAACGAAACTACAGTAGGCCTGTAGAGAGTTGAGTGGAATTGAAAAAGCGGATCGAAGGAGCGACTGGAATGTTCCATAGTGCGTGGGGGAGGGGGGGAGTTTGAAACAAAACCGCGTTCATTATAACATCATTACAATACTCGAACTACTTGTTATGCTCCATATGGACACCATTCATTTCAAATGTACGTGTAGCGAGCCAAATATCACACACGGGTTCGCTGTAAAGCTTCTACTCCGAAAGAGAAACCCCCCGCTTGGACCGGGTGGGTCCGGTGAAAGCCGAGCCCCTCGTCCGGTGCCACATCTCCCACCAAATCATCTGTTGCTTCTGCGGACGGTGTTGTGTCAATGAAAACTACCCACGGGATTATTACTGACACCAACACAACAGTGTCGTCTGTTTATAATCTCCAGAATCATCGAAAGTCGACTGAAGTGGAGGATTACTCCCGCATCTCGTCTGGTATCCGAGGCAGGAGGAGGTGTTAGGAATAAGCGGTAATAAACGGTAGCCGCTGGGCTCACCGATGCGGATTCAGACCCAGGAACACACAACTGTGGACTAAAGGTAAGTTGTGGTTCACTTTGTGACATCGATTTAGTCTTCATTTTATTTTGTATTTTTTTGTACACATTTTTTTAAACAAAAATTTCGTGAAAGACTGAAGACTTGGCAGCAATGTCACATTTGCAGGTTAAACAGATCTGTAGATAGGATTTGCACAATTTCAATGGATCATTGACACTTGTTTGAAGAGTTACCATGTACCCTTTCAACGTGTGACCCAAAACAATGTGTGTATTTGACATGACCCAAACCCTATATGCCTCATATTTACTATAGCCTAATATGACTATATATTTCCCTTCAAACTTACATTTCAAACATATCTATCTTTGTTTCAATGTGTCTGGAAAGTGAAATGTCACCATCCGTTAAGTTAGTCATAGGTCACTTCAATGAACTGGTGTTTTAACGTCACCTCCAATGTGGTTCTGTGCAGAGAGAAGAGGCCTAATAGGCTTCCTGCGTGCAACTCCGATTGTGTGATGCCCTTCTCCCCCCGCACTATAACGCCCTTGCACACATCTATCTCATCTATCCAGTTGCCGTGGCTACTGGTGTGTCAAGGGCAGGGGCGTAGCCATGACATTATTTCTGGGGGGGCCAGATCGGGCCAGTGTTTTATTTGGGGTGGCACTCGATTGCACAATTGCAAAATTCTCAGACTGGGGGGGGCCAGCGGGGTGGCCATCCTCTGACCAAGGGTGGCCGTGGCCCCCCCTGGCCCCCACGTGGCTACGCCCCTGGTCAAGGGACTCTGATTTGATACAGTGCAACATCATTATTTTCGTACCACATCAAGGGGGGAGGGAGGTGGAAGTCAACCATGAAAGCTGGCAGTGCGAGTGAAAGCAGACGATTTCAAATAACCACTGATCACCCGCTCACACCTGAGGATGCACACCAGAACGCTCAGATGCGCGTGTGGGAAGTGGATGTTGCCGCTTGACCCGAGCTGCTCATGTTGTTGTGTTGCGTGGTAGCGCTATTTTATTTGTGTGTGTGTTTTTTCGGTTTGAAGAGGATGCATCGCGCAGACGGTTTGAATTGTAGGCCCGTCTTTCGGAGGAGTTGGCGATGGGAAATGTTGACCGCGACCTCTCTGACATCATTACAGGGCCAGTTCTATTCTGGGAGACTACACTGGGAAGGCACCGAGAGAGAGAGAAAACGTAACTAGTGAGAAAAAGTAGAGAGAGAGAGGGAGACAGAGAGAGAGAGAGAGATGTGTGTTCATGATGTGTTCTCTGATATCAGCCTTCTCCCCCCCCCCCCATTGTCTTTGGTTCTGATGTGTGTGACACCGAAATGTAGTGCCACCTTTCAAACACAGATGTATGTGTAATACATAGGAATCATCATTTACCACATACACTAAACACAAAGCACCGCTCAGTTGTGTTCTTAGCGTGTTTATGGTGTGTAACTTGTGCCTAAAGACAGACTACACCTTTTAGATTAAGCGGGGGGGGTCAGAAATGTGCACAGGAAGCTCACAGGAAGCCCAGCTCTGCTCTAAGGTGTGCGTGCGAGGAGCCGCGGGCGTGCGGAGAGGCCAGGTTAACGCGACACCCCCACCCCACCCAGTTACATCTCCGTCTTTCTCCTCCACTCGGAAAAGGCGGCGCATTTATGGAGTGCTCAGGAGCGAGGGGGGTGGGGGGGGGGCGATCGGACTAACCAAGGGCAACCGCAAACAATGGCCGTGGAAAAAGCAATCTCTCAAGGAGGGTTTGTGTATTTGTGTGTTTGTGTGTCAAGCACAACAACGTT
>JAOPJJ010000086.1:10233740-10247632 GCA_027122795.1 Enchelyopus cimbrius | reverse complement strand
TGTGTGTGTGTGTGTGTGTGTGTGTGTGTGTGTGTGTGTGTGTGTGTGTGTGTGTGTGTGTGTGTGTGTGTAGATTTGACAGCGAGAAGGCCGGAGACAGGGAAGTCCAAAGAACCATGCTGGAGCTCCTGAACCAGCTGGACGGGTTCCAACCCAACATGCAGGTCAAGGTACAGTTGGCCTTCCTTGATCTGACGGCCCAACATGAAGGTCATGTTTGGGTCTACAGCACACGCAGACAGGTCCTCTGCTGTCTTCTTGTATCTCCAGTGTTTTTCACCTCTGGAACACGGGGACGTTTTGGTCCGGTCGCAGGAGAGCTTTGTTTTCCGAATCCCTGGCGTTTCCATAGATTTTTTGATGATTGCTCTCAGTAGTATCTGTTGATGTATTGATTGATGGGTGAAGGCTGTTGAGAGACGCGGTAGGTTAGCTAGTTGTGTTAGCTTGAGTCCAGGGTGGCTTCACTCATTGAGGGCTGCGTGTCAAGGCGATTTGTCCGCTCGTACTCTGAATGTTCCTCACTCAGATGGCGCTTGGGGACCCGAGTGCTCAGTTCTGCTTGAGTCAGACAGGAAAGATCTGCAGACATTCTTCATGATTGATAGCATGATGTTGCTGCCTAGGTCATAGCAGCGACCAACCGAGTGGACATCCTGGACCCGGCGCTGCTGCGGTCTGGACGTCTGGACAGGAAGATCGAATTCCCGACGCCCAACGAAGAGGCCAGGGCCCGGATCATGCAGATCCACTCCCGCAAGATGAACGTCAGGTAACGTGTTACTCACTCTATCCAACTTAAAGGAGAACTCCGATGTAAAATGGTTCTTGGATATGTTTAGTATGATAACGAGTTTGAACGTTTGATGGAGGGCAAAAAACATCCTATACAACGCAAAGTTAAGTTAGATGTTTTTATCCGATTCTACCAAAATGCTATACGTTTGGGGGCATCGGGTGATGTCAAAAAGAAATCGCATTTTTCAACCACTTTCAACCCTTCATGTGGAGGGTTAGAGGAGGAAGGGGTAATCCTTCATGTGTAGGGTTAGAGGAGGAGGGGGTAGCTCTTCATGTGTCGGGTTAGAGGAGGAAGGGGTGTGTTCATATGCAGGGTGTTGATACGCTGGTGATTGTGCTGGTTGATCCTCAGCCCTGATGTGAACTATGAGGAGTTGGCCCGCTGCACCGATGACTTCAATGGAGCCCAGTGTAAAGCAGTGTGTGTGGAGGCGGTAAGCATCGAGCACTCACCTTCACTAACCCACACCTCAATCACACACATACAGGGCTGATAGCGTTCCGTCGCCACGCCGGAATTCCGGCGTACCGACAAAAAAAATAAAAAAATGAATTCATGTGGAAGTGTCATCCACGCATTCGTATGGTCTGACACTTCCCAAAATCTGAGAGGCTCTTTCACTAAAAACCACACCAGTAGGCCTACTTAAGCCAAACAGAAATAAGGTAGGGGCTAGAGTTTTGGCCCGTCAGATTGATTCAGATTTAGCAGTCACCCCACGTGTGTTTTGTGTTTTTTATTTGATGCGTAGTATTTATCATTATTTTTATTTTGTATATGTCATAAAGGGATGCTTAACGGCATGCCTGTATATATACACACTGCACTTCTGCATGGATGTCTTCTTCACCCATCGGGTGCCCCCGGTGGTCTGTCATCTTGTACTTTTTGTCCTATGTTGTCTATTGATGTCTTGCTGCAAACCACATCGCCCTTAGGGGACAATAAAGCTTTAAGTAAGCAAGTATATTTATATACTGTACATTATGTGTGTGTGTGTGTGCTTCTATGTGCACAGGGGATGATAGCGCTGCGTCGCGGTGCTACGGAGCTCAACCACGAGGACTACATGGAGGGGATCCTGGAGGTCCAGGCCAAGAAGAAGGCCAACCTTCAATATTACGCCTGATCCTGCAGGACTGTTTGTGTACGTAACATTATTGAAATAATAAAGTTGTTTTCCATGAAACTGTCCTGACTGTTGGTTCTGAGCTGGGGGTGTCCTGGCGTGGACCACGTCTGAGACCTTAAGCTGAGGAACACCTTCAGCCCAGGGTGGGAGTTAAGGGGAGGGGAGATTCTTCCAAGTGAAAAGGTGATGAGACAAGCTAGACAGCCAACCCAGCCCTCTGAGGAGTGTGTGAAAAGAGTGAGACTCAGAACGGCAGCAGCTTTGGTCGTGAATACATAACACTAATCCTGTTCATGTAAATGAATAACAGTGGAAGGAATGGAACATCACAGTTGGGGAAAAGGTGGAGCCAATAGAAGGGGCTTAAATAAGGCCATGCGATATCTTCAGCTAAAGGACATTCTGAGTCTAAACTTTAGACTTTAGACTCTAAAGTAAGTACTACATCGTGGTTTAACAGGAGTAATCAGATACGGCATGTATTGATCACATTAAGGATCAACCCTTGTGAGAGGTGGAGAAATGCTAACATGGGTAATCTCCAAATACCCCAGGTGTTGTGTAAATATAATACAATGACAAATGAAAGGATAATGTGCAAATTAAACCTTAGAATACCTTAGAACAGGGGTTCTCAAACTTTTTCACACCACTTTAACCTAAAAGAAAAAAAACGTGCATCACCTAACCAGCGTGCCAATTTCCCACTCCCAACCTAAAAATAACAGCTTATATTACAGCAGCAGATTGTGTATATTACAAATTAATTAGGCTGCCAGCAAAAATAGGCTACTACCAAATACCTTGATTTATGTCAGACTAATTACTGTTTAGATTAATCTTGTTCAGAGCTATATTGCCTTTGGTTGTGATGTGATGAATGAAACATGGGCAGTTGTATGAAGACAATTGATTTGAAATACCACTGTCAAAATAGTAAAGGTGAACTCAATGTGAAATAGTTAATCATTAAAGAGTGAAAGTTTTTTAATGTTAGTGCAACACCTATTCATTTTAATAGAAATCAAATATTTTTTGTGGCTCTTGTGAAGGTCTGAACTTCAGCACTGCTAATAAAATGACAAACTGCAAATAAGCATAACAGCTTTACAGATAGCAGTCAACAATTAATGGGAGGAATGCTGTTGCTTGTTAAGCATCATTGACTCAATATCTGGCTCCAAACTGGAGGGTTTCAATCTCATACCGGTGGCTACCAGTGTGGAAAATCCAACTTCACAGTTGTAGGTGGTTGAAAACGGTATTAACGCTTGCAAAGCAGACTCAGCCAGATTATTTAGGTTATATTTGATTCACTTTAATTTAGAAAACAATCATCTGGACTCGTAACTTTGCTTTGGAATGCAGATGAAGGTGATTTGAGAAACACTGATATTTTTTGTTTTTGTTTATCAAGGTTAACATTGCATATCACAAAAAGTGTATCCGATCATAGCCACCGAAGAAAAAAATGGTCACAAAGCTTGCATCAACCATTTGGAAACACTTCAAATCCTCTCTGGAAATGCACTCTAAACGGTGTATCTTACAACTGTGCTTAAAAAGATGCACATTGCAATAGACTGGACATCATTGTGCTAGAAAGGACTGGGGTGTATCTTCTCCTTTATCCCGTTATCTTGCAATGATGGGACCCTAGAAAAAGTACAGCATGTCACCCTGACATCGGGATAAACCGTCATGACACATCGTGGACCCCCTGTCGGGTCGGTTCCGATCGGGTGGGGTATCCCAGCGTCTAGAAGGCTATTTTTTTTTTAAAGAATCAGAAGTCGGGCAGTCTCCATCCCCTCTGGCCCCGCGTGTCCCCGGTCTCCAAGCCCCTCTCCACGTCCTCCGATACCGTCTTGAGGTCGCCGCCAGCCTCAGCATCCAGGGAGGTCGAGGTGAGGCCCACGGTGCTGCCGAAGGGGTTGATCTTGATGCGCGAGCGGAAGTTGACCAGCGACATGCTCATGGAGCGCCTGTTGTTCCACTGGCGCGTGAGGCGCCGCGTCTCCTCCTCCTCCCTCGCACGGTCCAGCTCCTCGAGCAGAACGGCGCGGAACAGCCCCAGCACCTCGTGCACGTCGGGCTGGTTAGCCGCCAGCGCCTCGCGGATCCTGCAGAGGAGAGAAGGGAACCAGGTTTGCTGCTATTCCACATGTAAGCCAGGGGTTGCACGAGGGACACAATTATTTACACTACCGTAGACCACTTCGATAATCCCTATTAGCCTGGAACCTCTCCACTTGTTTATAACCCTAACCCTAGGCTACAACAGCCACAGGCACCATTCCTCTGGGAGCAATGAGACCTTGACCAATCAGCACCGAGCAGTGAGACATCAGCGGCTGCCATTATGTGGGCTGGCTGAGGTGCATTTCCCCAGATTCATTGTCCCCGATGGCCTTCAACACAACGTGCCTCTGTGCAGTGGTATCAAACCCTCCCATACTCAATTAACGGTTGTGGACAGCCCGACCTGGACCTGGCCTGCTGGACATCTGTCTGAACGGAAGGGGGCACGGAAAGTCTACATTTAGACCGAATGGAGCCAGGTCAAATCGAACTTAAGCTCAGATACGTCTGCTTCTGAGGCAATCGTCCAAAGACAAAATAAACACTGAAACGAGAGTGCAGGGGCAGCGCCATCTCCTGGTGCTGCTGCTGAGCTTTCATTGACCAGACACACTTATTTAGAGGACCCGTGTTTCACAGTGTATCTGCTGCTATCCTTGTTTCATTTGCACAGTAACACAGATGTGCATTTACTGCAACTAATATGAATATTGCATATGTTAAACCTTTGAAATATGGGGAGGACATATTTTCTACTCTGCCCCCTGATCACTTTGCTTGATAATTAGTGGCTGGTCGTTATAAAGAAAGAGATGACAACATACACAAAAAACGTTATTACAAGTCACTTCAATGAAGACAAGAAAACCTTATACTTGATACAAGAGAGCCTGGAATTGTAACGCCACAGACTCGGTGCCCCCTAACAACACAACACTCAGCACCTCCACTGAAGGTGTGGGAGCGGGAAACGTCGACTAAGCAGCAACGGGTTCCTAGAGGTTTGAAACAAGCGACCCAGGGGTCATCCTCTATTCATACGAGGACGTGATGTTTTTGTGATATTGAGCTTTTCTTAGGTGCTCATCAGGTTTGTGTTTTCAACTTAATTTGATTATGGGAACCATGGCGTTAACTGTAGCAGTCAACAACATACTATGATTCCTTGGCGTCTTTTAACGGCACTTTAATATATGATGTACATTTGATATATAAAGACGAATAATTGAGGATAAAAAG
Source organism: Enchelyopus cimbrius (assembly GCA_027122795.1). NCBI lineage: Eukaryota > Metazoa > Chordata > Actinopteri > Gadiformes > Gaidropsaridae > Enchelyopus > Enchelyopus cimbrius. Next base: position 10,242,377 of record JAOPJJ010000086.1, on the reverse strand, counting down.
CTTGAGGAGGATGGTAGGTAGTCCATACGGTGAGGTGCCTGTGAAGCCTATCATGACTTTATTGTGCCAACATCAATATCATATCATAACTCTTATGGTCTATCGTAAATATAGGAGATATACTTTGGTCTGAGGTTCAAAGGAGAGGTCTGCGTCCCGGTGCTTTGAACAGCGTCGTGACAGCACGTACTTGAGGAGGACCAGTCCGCAGTCTGCGGGCGGCACCTTGCAGCAGAGGTCCTCCAGGCTCAGCCGCTCGCCCGTGCTGACGCTGAAGGAGCTGCGGCGCGCGGACGCCAGCCAGCCGTAGTCCACGCCCGTCTTGAGGCGCCGGAACTCGCTGTCGCGCTCGCGCTGCTGCCTCTCGGCTTCCTTCAGCTGCCAGCTGAACTCCAGCATCAGCGTGTCCGCCGCCGCCTCGGAGGGCGGGCGCCGCGGCCTCCGCTGGTACGGGTCGCTCCAGCTGAACCACGAGGCCATGGCCTCCGAGCAGGGGGGAAATGAAAGCGGTAAACAACCATACACCGCAAGAGCAGCCATGTTTGTTGCCAAGGAATTCTTGATTTACTTAGTTCTCCACATTGATGCATATTATTCAATTGTCTTAATAATTGTAATAATAATAATAATAATATTGTTGTTTATATGCGTTTTTCACATGAAAAAACGGTATAAGGCTATGTAAGGTACAGTAAGAGGTCGTTCGTGCAGTTTGATGTTTATGTTGCACTTTTAGATCGTTGTATTAATGTTGTGAATCAATACAAAGGGTCATTACATGACATTACATGACTTCAACAGGATGACTATCTGCCACGGATTGGTAAAATTCTTCCCTAAAATTAGTCAAAGGGGCTATTTCTCCACTTGTCTTATCATCATGATTGCAATTATTTATTGTGAACCCCTTTGGTTGCCCTTAGCTTGTGTAACACATGAGCAAAAGGGGGAGCGGGCGCTATGATGACATGATAACTATGATTTCCATCAGATTGAAAATAACGTCTGTCGAGGCTGTGGCTGTTTGGAAAGGCGTACTTAAATGTTCTCGGAGAGACGATTACCCGACATCCCATCTGTTGCACAGGTGCAGCCCCCCCCCCCCCCCTTCAGTTTGTTTTCTTGCATTTCCTTTTCAAATGCAATCTCTTCTCCCTGTAACCTCTTTCCGTGAGACAGAAAGACCAAACGAATGTTCTTCACATAACTACATTTTGTAGTAGTGGAGACAAAATTTGCTTGAATCTTAGAATCTTAACATCTGAATGTGGCGTTACAACGTGTCATGATCACTGCTACCAGCATTAAAAAGTGTCATGATCACTGCTACCAGCATTTCAATCACACTCAAATGTTTCTCCAACAAGCTGTTAGAGACATGGTCTTCTGTCTACTTCTGGTCCACTTTTGGGGCAATAGCTCTGCGATAATATTGCTATTCTTACTACCATCATCAATGTCCTCCTATCTCATCAAAACTCTCGCTCACCTGTTGTTGAGGTTGCGTCCTGAGCCCAGAAGACGTGGGACCCGCCTCACTCCTGGACCCCCGTTGGTGTTGCCGGGTTTGTGGTTGGAGGTAGAGGAGAAGCAGTCTCCACCTGCCACACACACAGCGCCGCTACGTCCCTACCAACCTCCCTCCCTTGCACTCTCACTGGCTTTCCCTCCTGCTCTTGCTCGCCCGGACTCCCTGTTGTCTGTCCGTCGCCCCTCTCTCTCTCTCTTTCTTTGTTTTTCTCTCTCTGTCTTTGTCTCTATCTCTCTCTCTGTTCCTCTGCTCCTAGGAGCCCCCTTCTAGCTCCCGGCCGGTCTCTACTTGTTGCAGGTGGGATTCGTGGGGGGAGGGGGGGCACTGGATCTCAGCCCCCACCTGACCGAGTGCTTGTGTTGCGTTTTTACGATTTGCCGTTGCCATAGTGATGCTCCCTAAGCCTATTTGTTCACGGTAAGCTCCCATCAGCTGAGCGCCAGCCAGAGAGCGATGGAGAGGCAGATAAGGAGGGACGCTTAGGGGCGGGGGGAGGGAGAGATAAGAGCCAAGCCAGAGAGAGAGCGAAGGAGAGAGTGATGCTTGTGTCCCTGGTTGGTTATCATGCAGGGGAAAACCAGAGGTCAGCCTGTAGAAATGAAGTGTGTGTGTGTGTATATGTGTGTGTGCGCCTATGTGTGTGTTTGGGTTCTTGCAGCTTTGCCTTGGTAGGAGAGATAGAGAGACAGCGATTGCGAGGTAAAGGGTTGGTGTGCTGTGTGTGTGGGTGGATCTCGCGGTGTTTAGCAGGTTCTGCGTGTGAGCGCTGCATCTCGCCGCCGCCGCCATGATTGTGTTGCGAGGCAGTGATTCAGCACTGCCCCTGCGGCTGCCATAATCCCTGACCTCCGCCTCCTCCCTTCTGCTGTAACAGTTATACATATATGTGTGTGTGTGCATGCTAGTGGTCTCTGACTTTTTTCTAAATCAGTCTACCACTATGACTAATCCTGGGGGGGAAATAAATGTACTTCCAAATATAGCCTTGTTCATGAGAGATTAAGCTAGAGATGAGGTAAACCTCTCAGAACATCCTGGCTTTTGATTTGATTTTGGATTTCAAACGGGGATCGGTTATGAACATGGCCTAAATGCCAAATACTCGATGTCTCTCTCTCTCTCTTGCTTCCTATCTCTCTCCCTCTCTCTCTTTGTCTCTTTTCTACACAGACAGACAGATATTAAATCCTGGATATGAAAGGGACCAATGGACAGGTAACATCTCTGTCTCTGGCTACTAGACAGACAGATGGACATTATTCACCCATCTGGTTTGTAAGGGCTTGATCAGTATGGTAATCCTATGATGTAAGCCCATTTGTTTCTCCCCTCATGTTTACCTCCAGACACCAGGACACTATAGACCTTTAGTGGGTCATCTGAGGTGTCTGCACAAGGCGTCTGTTTCTTTGGGACAGACTTTGTTTGATTGATGTAAAGCTGTGATTTGATTAAGGGTTTACACCTCCTCGAATCAGATGTCTGCTTTTAGTATTTAGCACAAACAGCAAAGACTATACAGGTCACCATCATTGTGGTGACTAATGTACAGAGCTTGATTACATTTTATAGTTTTTGATGTGCAGATGGGTATAAAGTTTTGAAACACAATCTATGTAAATATTAAGAAAGATTGGTACAAAGTATTTGTTGTTTACACCTACAGGCTACACTGTAGCAAATGGTGTGTCTTAAGTTGACTAGGTTATTCGGTTAATGTTACGTAAAGTGGGACACATAACTCTAATCTCTTAATCATCAATTCTAACAAAGGTATACAATCCGAAGAGGATTGTTGTTTATTCCTAGCTAGAATGTCACGTAATCAAAATCACATGATTTCGCAGAGTGACGTCATTGTGTGGACAGGGCGCTCATCAAACAGGAAGTATGGCAGAGCAATTTAATTCAAGGTAACTGACTGAAAGAAATAAAACTGTTCAATTCAATTTTAATTATAGATTTTGATATGTTAGTGTATCCAACTATGTATTGAAGTGTTGAAATTACTATGCAATAAAAAAAATCAGCGTAACTTCCTAACAAATTTTGTTTGAAAATGTAGGACAGCAGAGATTGGGTGAAGAGCTCTGTCACCCGGGAGGAGCTCGGAGTAGAGCCGCTGCTCCTCCTCATCGAGAGGAGCCAGCTGAGGTGGCTCGGGCATCTGTTTCGGATGCCCCCGGGACGCCTCCCTCGGGAGGTGTTCCTGGCATGTCCCGCCGGGAGGAGACCCCGGGGAAGACCCAGGAAAAGCTGGAGTGACTATGTCGCTCAGCTGGCATAGGAACGCCTTGGGATCCTCCCGGAAGAGCTGGAGGAAGTTTCCGGGGAGAGGGAAGTCTGGGTGTCCCTGCTCAGACAGCTGCCCCCGCGACCCGGCCCCGGATAAGCGGAGGAAAATAGATGGATGTAGGACAGCAAACTTTTCCTAATAAGTCATATCGGTACATTGCATTTCGGCACAGGATGTATGCAATGCTATCCATTTTCAAGGGGCTTGTGTTTTATGGTGAAATATTTGGCCAGTTAACCGACATAGTTAAAAAAATATGCATAGCCATTTAAGCAAAGCAAATGCAAGGCTTTCCATCCAACAGCAATATTCCTAGTATTAATATATTTATTCAAATGTATTTATTATAACTATGTGGACCGACAAGGACCATGCTGGAAATAAGTTTTGTACTTTCCATGTCATCCATTGGATAACTGCTTGGATAGTATTGATCCAGAAATCAATCAATCAATAAAGCTGGATAAATCGATTAAAGAACACAATGGCAATACTTGCAGAGTGAAGCAAATAGGTGTTTCTCTCGAATTATGGAGTGACCTGTCCCACATCAGCAAATACAAGTAGATTTTTTAGTTTTTGCTAATAGTAACATTAGCAAGGTGTTTTAATTTATCTGAAGAAATTGTGATTGATCGATTTACTAATTTCTTCAGATAAATTAAAACACCTTGGTGAAATATGAAATATATCCGTTCTTGGTTTAGCGTAGTGGATTGAGTCAAAATGTAGGTGTGTTTCAGAAATAAATATTTCTCGTCCATTCAAATGAAATGGACTCGGGTTTTATATTGGTGTCGATGTGTAACATTGACACCAAGCGTTTAAAAATAAGTACTGCAGTCAAAATTCACCATGTTGGAGTGCACTCTCCCTGTTGGCTGACGGACAATATCGCCACAAGATGGCATACGTATGAAGGAAATTAGTATCATCATTTTGTATCATCTTTCAAGGGAATGGCCATTATAAAATGCATACTTTAAAGGCGCAGTATGTAACATTTTGTGCACATGGAAGACATTTATTCCATAGGACCTAACTGACCTAATATTGGCAGGCAAGGGGGTCCAAAGCATTTTTGAGTTTTAAGTTGGAAAGAATTGTAATAGCTGCAAGTTTTCACGCTGTGGGTTATAGGGTTACAGTGATTTGACAAAGACAAAAATCACAGGTTGAGTGCCCTGCCCTTAACAATGGCCTTAATGAAACACAATGAAACCAGACACGCCTACACTTCAGAATGCATTCCGCTAGATCTATACAGCAGTAAATAAACCCAGCTCCAGGCTGTGTCTGACAAACAAAGAAACAGGTACAGGTTAAAGTCACTTCAAATGGCCTGTATATTACAAGTTAAACTGACTTCACATTGGCCTACAATAATCTTACAGTTCAGACAAAACAAGAAGGCCTTAATTTGTTCGCTGCTCGTTGACATTTTTAGATTTGTATTTCATTCAAGGTTTTAGATTTTTGTGTCATAATACTGATTCTTCAACTTCTATTCAGTCATTCATTCATTGTGCCGGCCATCTTCGTTGTGCATTATACTGGAATCAGACAGCAGCTGAACACAAACCCAGCAGATCCCAGATCAGCCTGAGAGAAAACCCCATGGGGGAAACGGATCCCATTTTATAAACTTTTGGAACTCCTGCCATTAGGCTATGCATACAACTGTTCTTAGACCTTAAAGGTTGTATCAGTGATTCTCCCGTTTGTTGACTAATACCATTTGTTTTTGTTTACGTTCTTGGAGCATAGGCTGCCTACAGAGACGTGGTTTCTGCCTAGAATTGCTGATACAACCTTTAAGGTCTGACTTAAAGGTTGTTTCAGCTATCCTGAAACAAAAAAAACGCGTCTCTGTAGGCAGCCTATGCTCCAAGTGGTTTTGAGTGGCTTATTTTTGTGTACGGACTGCCTACAGAGACGCATTTTTTTGACGGCCTGCTTACAGGGCGGGCAGCTAGCGGATCGTGAGGAAAGATCAGATGAATGTGATCATTTATGTTTCGGCCTAGAATCACTGATACAACCTTTAAGACCAAACATTTTCAAAACCCTTTTAAGAAAGGTAAAATAACTGACTCATCTGACCTCATGAGGATGGCGTCACAGTATTTATAATAAGTGAATTACAGCCGCCTACAACTATGAGGGGCCACAGTTCGGCAGAGAATGGCCTTGGTGTGGTGTGAGAGAAACTGATGACATGCACACAATAATGAATTCTTCAACCAGCTCTTGAGGGGGTCTTTAAGTGGCGTTTACATAATATGAGTGTGTTAGTCATGCTCACACGTTAAACAGTACTTTGAGTGGATGTTATAACATGAAGTTACCAAGGAAACCTATCTGGTGGGTGTTAAAGAAAGTTATGTGAACAGGCTCCTCTTTGGGTAACTTTTGTCACTTTGACCTGGGTTGATTTTTGGGCAGTTTTCTAGAACTAAGATGGAGACAGTAGGTAGAAAACTAATATATAATATATATATAATAATATTGACTTGGCCACCTGTGAATGATTTACTAATGATGAGAAGAAATCTGACAATCATTCGCAAAGGGGGATTTATCCAGCGTTATAGAGGAACTGAAACGCACTGTAATGCCATTACCACAATTGTCGAGCATTTCTGAATAAATAGATTGTATTTAGTCTTTCGCTCAGTAGGTTCTAGCTTACAAATACAATTAAGATTAAATGTTCTCATCGTCTTACAAGAGGTTTGTCCATTCTGAGCCTCCATACGAGCGCATGACGCTCCATCGCAGAGGACCACTCACTATGTAGGAATCACTCACTAACAGAATTTTCTTGGGATTATGCTCTATTTAAAAACCTATATTCCATTCATGATAAGGCCTACTCGTTCTAATAGTGTCTTCACAATGCACCTGTAAGGTGATACCCATTAATTAAACCAAACTCATTAACTGTGTATTTTCATAAACCATCTAGAAGTCAAGCCGGTGAGCCAAGATAAGCGGGTTAATGAATAAGCACCCATGCTGGAGCATCTCCAACGGCTGCACTAAATGTAAATCACAGAGATGGCTCTGCCCTTTGTCCTTGACCAGCATGTCCACCTTCATTCTCAGACACAGCAGGAACACAAATGGTATTATACAACATATAGCACACACCACAATATCACACGCAAACATACATATACCACCACCCAAGACCACAATATCACACACAAACACTAGCTCTGTCAGGAGACAGATTCCTCACATGAATAGGTTGGTGAAGGACTACATGAGGTTCCTCTGCTTGTATCAGGGGGACAAACAGACTTCACCCCAAGGTTCTCCTTCGGTTGAATATGAACCTGCCCCGCCTCCCACACTGTCGCTAGCTAACATGCTAAATCAGTCTACCCAGGGCCCAGGTCAAACAGTACAAACCAAAAGACTTGTTTGGCTTCTGGCTACAAGCTGTTTATTTAAGAGGGTTTGAGGTAGGGGTGGGGGAGAAGACCAAGTGGAGAAATCTTTCTTCACATTCCTGGATGAAAGCTGGTTCTTCAGGACAAGCAAATAATCAACACGCTGCACCTTTTAACCAAATATCAATATTGAAACAGATTGCTGTACACCCACTCCCATCTCCAGCTGTGCAGAGGCAATGTCAGAAAACCACAAATATTAGTTTTCTACAAATAGAATTAGGCCATTTTAGGAGATAATAACAAATGGGGGGATCCCCTAAAGTTCAGCAAAACATGTGTCACGGTCTGCTTCAGTGCACACAGCACATCACCTGACTGAACACACGTACACACCCGCACAAACACACACACGCACACATACACAAAAAGACACACATACACAAACACGCACACAGGCAAAGAAACACATGCTTCATGCAAAGAATCACGCACAGAAATGCCCACAGACAGAGGAGCATCACATGATGTGCCTGCCTAGTCCGACCACAATCCAATGACTCAGGATTCCTGGGGTCACAAGGACCAACTGTTCAAGTTGACATGTTTTACAGTAGAATTGGTTTGCTTGGAAGATAACTATTAATGGATTATACAGGAAAGGAGAACGTCACAACTGGAATATACAGGTTTACCAATTGACTGAGTTGACAAACTTATTTTTAATTTTTAATATATTACAAATAAGCAGTTATCTGCTACCAAAAAGCCTGTAAGTCAAGGGTGGATCACATGACAGTGAACAGAAAAGCACCTGATTAGCAGATGTTCCTCTCCTCTCAGGGGCCCAAGGTTCTGTTTGAACCCACCAGCATTTAGGTCAGTGAATGAATGGGCAGTGTTGAGAAGGCCCTTGCCTCATAGGTTTATATAATCGTTTGACATGATTCGATTTTCTTAATGCCTTAAAACACTTATGTTTTAATGTCAAATTGGCACCACCTGTTAACAGTCTGCTAACATGTCACCACCATTAAGTCCACTGTCAATTCCAAAATATCATTAGTAAATATTTGCACACATCCATATTTGTCAGAGAGACAAATATGCATAGGTTGAGAAAAGAAAATATTTATGAACTGTATCTTAAAGCACAAATTGAGCTTATAAAGTACCGGAACATTGCTTATTAACATTGCTGAGTAACAAAATAAACTAAACTCGTCATTGTTATACCAGCATAAAGAACATGATGTTTGCATAACTCAATTTCGAGGAACCTTCCACAATTGCGTCAGCTTGGATGTGGACACAGTCATGTGTGCAGACCTTCCAGTTTATCAGAATGACTTGACATTTATATATATATATATGTGTGTGTGTGTGTGTGTGTGGGTGGTGGGGGTGGGGGG
>JAOPJJ010000086.1:10207028-10225135 GCA_027122795.1 Enchelyopus cimbrius | reverse complement strand
CCCCCCCCCCCCCCCCCCCCCCCCCCCCCCCCCCCCCCCCCCCCCCCCCCCCCCCCCCCCCCCCCCCCCCGCGCAACAGGACACTATAGTCAGTCAAACATTAACACTTTATCCTAATCCCTCAACCACCCGCTGAACTCCCATACCTTCCCTGGTTATGGTTTGTGTTACGTCAGAGGTGACTCTTCGTCTTAAAAATGTGTCAGCCAACTTTAAATAAGGTGACTAATGTTCCCAGCCGATGAATTCACATCTGAAGCCTCAGACTCATAGCTCTGTCAGCCTGTTTGTGTTTCATTCTCAATATCACAACGTCTATGGATCTCTGAGATCCTGCGGTCCTTATGTGGTACTACGTTCGTAATGTATATGTGCACCACCATCATTTTTGTTCTTGCTCAACTATTGAGCAGGTTATAGCTTTTTGTTTATTTTATCTTATCAGTGTATACTTGTATTATTATCATGGTTTAATCCCTGTCACACCTTGGTTTGCTGTATGACTGACTGAATGCAAATATATTGTGATTCACAATTTCCTGTGAGGCCTGTGTTTGCCTATAAACTGTTTACCCGCTTCTTAGTTTAAAAATACAATTTGTAATCAATGATTACGTTATAAATCCAGAGTACAAAATTCATCCAAAGCCTCTGCTGGTATTTGAGTTCCTATGCGGGGAGTATAGGGCCATGAGTCCACAGCTACCGACATTCCAAACCTTACTAATCTCCGGCCAAGATGGACACAATGTTGGGCCTCCAGGGCGGAACTTAAGTTAAGTTAAGCTTGGTCATGTGGTCTCATGAGCGGTTGTGCGATGGTCGTTGCCGAGCATTATTCAATTATCAAGTGCCAAGATTGAGGCGTTGTTTGTTTTTTATGTAGGCCTGATTAGGTCATGGAGAGGTTATGGTGATCAAGTGAAAAATAAAACATTCTACCTGCTTTAACTTTTGGGAAAGATTAAGGTCACTTTCAATAGATTTTAAATGTTGAAGGATTTAAGGGAAAGTATTAACTTGTTCTTTTGCAGTGGTTCGAATTGTATCAGGTATATCATCCCAACTTTGAGAATTTATTCAAAGGCATAAATCAGAAATGGCTACCGTGGCTACCGAACATGAATACATAAATACAATATAAAAGATTGTGTGTATAAACTGATAGGTTTTTTGGAGAATGGAATCAAACAACTGTTTCAGGAAGCCGAGAAAGTCTTCAAGGGGAAGCTGCCTAAATCCTTTACGTTTCACTTCACTTTCTTGGTTTCTCTAAACGGTCAACGTGGAATTAGCCACCTCAGCAGTAACAATGCTTCCTATTGAAAAGGGTATTGGCCTTTCAAGAGCTGACAATACTCTATAAATAAAATTAATGATGGATATGTTGCTCTGAATAGCAAATTGGCTATAGACTAATTAGCCAACCTTCCCTTAAAGGTGGGGTATAGGGATTCGCTAAACGCCAGCAGATTTTGAAAATACACAACTTAAATGGTCCTACCCTCTTTCCTTCAACGATCACTCGGACTCCACCCATACGAAGAAGATGGACGCACAATCATGCACAAAACAGATGCGCGAGAGCGAGCCAGGCTAGCGTAGCATACGTAGCGTACCTGCACGAAGGGGTCACGAGCAGGGAGTGGGGGAGGGGGAGTGCAGTACAGTACGACTGTTTGATTGACGTACTTACTGTCCAATGCCATTCGGTGGTTTCTAAAATGATTGGCTGGAGTGTTTCAAGCCCTGCCCGTTCCACAGATGATTGACATGTTTAATTTTCATTTCAGTGCTTCAAACTCAGCGGCTGTAAGTGGGTTATGATAAGGAGTTCAACACATTTTGCAAAAATTGCCAAAAAAGAGAATTCCATACCCCACCTTTAATGTAATACAATGACGTATCAGTGAATGCAATGATACAAATTCAACACAAACAATATATTAAAGAGGAGTTTCTCTCGTATCCTCTCTCCTTCGAGTTTTGCTAGTCAGAATACAGAATAACTGTACAGGCCCCCATAGTGCTGAGTGCTCACTCAAACGGCCAAACAGACCTTGGAAGGCAAAGTGCGGTGCAAAACTGTAGCATAGTCATCCATGGAATGCAAGGGCTAAAGGGCAACAGTACTGTCATGTCATGATAGCGTTAGGTTAAGTAGTGTGCTTTATCTTAGAGTCAGATGATGATGATGATGATGTGCTGGTCGATAACGTTTCTGAACCACACTACTTAACATGGCTTAGAGGTCCATTTAAGAAGAAAATATACAGTATATAAAACAAGCAAATGAATGACTCGAATTGAATGAAACTCGAATGAAAGAATAGTTCAGTAGGTCTAAAATACATACCTTATTTGCACATTTTGCCACAGTGACATAATTTACCTATTCAAACAATCCTAATCAAATGTATTATTTATTATCTATTTTATTTTTCATTAAAATTTTAGAGATGATGTATTTTAAGGTTCCTAACACAAAAAAATATCATTCCTTCAGAATAGAGTGAGGAAAGAACAACACATACTGTACATGGTGCATGGCTTTTGTCACTTTCAGATCCAATCAAATCGTAAATAATGAAGTCACGTTCCCTATCTTTGGTCCTGTGCTCATTTTCAGTTTACCAGCGAGTAGAGTGAGTCTGACGTCAGGTCACATTTTGCTGTGATTTTAGAGAGGACCGTGATCTTGACCTTATTTACTGACCGCAATAAATGTACCATGACAGGGCGGCAGGTTATTTGAGATAAGAGAAGATATGGCGACTTGTGAACTGTAGCAAAAATTGCCTGCTGGGTGCTTTTGAAGCTGAAATATAAACCTTGATTCCAAAATCCTTAATAAAAAAATATGTATTAATTACAAGTGACATTTCTAATTGATAAAAATGTATGACTGAAATTAATGTATTGGAAAAACATGAAATCTTTTTTTTTTACCTCATAAACACACTCGGTGCATGAGATCAGATACATGAGAACATAAGGAGAGAGAGAGAGATGCTAGACCTCCCCCTCCGTGATGGGGGGGGGGTTGGGGTTGCTAAGGTGTGTGTTGGGGTCAGTTCATGCTGGCACTAAATGGATTTGAACCTTGTTGTGAGTGAGGGCCGGGCCAAGCCGCACCTTATGGTAAAGGCACGTCTTTATGGTAAAGGCACGTCCGTGTACACCACTGAGTAACCACTGCCACCAGCACTTTTTCTGTTTGGTATCACACTAGCCCTGGGCCCAAAGCGGACCCCCCTCATATGGGTGCACACAGCTACTCCCAGCATGCACTGCTCTGTCCTTATTGTCTGTTTCCGTGTGTAATGAAAGGGGACAGGGAGCAGGGAACGCTATGAGAAGGAATGCTGGGTAAAAAAAGGAAAGCTTGCTATGGTGTTGCTGATCATAGTGTGGACGCCCCCCTGGGCCCCTTGCATTAGTCACCCCAGGCCATGGCAGTTGGGAGTGACTTTCAGCCGATTCAGCGTTATAGGCCCCGAGCAGACCACTGTCCCTGATATCACCTCAGGGGAGAGAACGTGAACAGATGGATTCTATTGTTAAATACCCCATATCTACCCATATCTACCTGGATACTTTGGTGGCCGTTGATTAGGTTTTAAACATCCTTAAGTCTGACAAAGCTTGACTGACAGTCCTTACCACATGAATCCTTTAGACCATTATTAAAATGTTCCTTTCTGTAGAATCCAAGCATGAACACAACAAAAGAAATATGTCAACTAAGCTGCTGTTACAAACAGACTTATTTTCTTTATTACACAATGACACATTGAACAGGTATTGTATATATATTTATCAAAAGCACGACTAGCTTTGCACCAGTTGACATACTGTATCTAAAATATTCCAACAAAAAAAAGAAAATCCAACCATTTTTACGTTTCCATTTTTGCACAGAGAGCTCAACGTCTCAAAATACAGAATAATCCATCCATCCATTTCCTTCCGCTTACATAGAATAACATCCACATGGAATAATAGTAACCAAATATTACAAATGAAGGAACGCATCCAATTAATTTCCCCATCATATGCCTACCTTGCATACACATATATCGGAGTGGTAATCTGTAATGCACGTCTGAATTAACCGCACCAACACCCTCTATGGTGAGCACAATTATAAAACGAACAGAATGGAACGTCTTCAGTATCTTCTTTGCTATTTCAAAAGGCCACAGGTCACAACTTCAACAAACAGCCTGAGAGGTAATGCTGCGGGGATGCTTACAATTAAAAAATATGAGGCTGAGACAGCACCTAGGGCCCCTGTCTTCAGTCTGTCATACAGCAAGCCGCCTGAGACGAACATCAGGACAAAAAATTAAAAAAAACAGGATTTTTGATGAGGTCCCTTCACATTATAAAAACTGAATGAAAAAAAAATGTTAAAGGAGGATGTGGGGAAAAAAGCGTGGGGGGGAGGTGGAAATACAGAATTGACACAAAATGAAAAGCTTCCAGCTGGGGCGGCCCTCCTCTGGCCCACGAGGTATCAAACCTCCCACACGTCTGCCCCTAACACTGCGCTGCTGGCCCCGAGGCGTGACCCCGCGGCCTGGCCCCGCCCGCCCGGGTCTCGACCCACTCTCTCTGCAACGGGAGCCTGGGAGCCGAACCTGGGCCCTCAAAGGACCGGACATCAGCCAAGGAGAAGAACCGCAACATTCTCCTCTTCCCACTTTCAAATACTATAAAAAAAAAAAAAAAAGGACATTCGGATAATTCCTAACTTAAATACATAAATTACTAAACTATATGCTTCCGTTAGGGGAACCGGGGCTGAGTGGATTGACAAGCCTTCGTGATGAGAGGATGAGGAGTGACGGCTCCTCTGACCAACGGCCCCGCCAACCCAGGGGGGAACCGGCTGCAGCGCGCGGTTGGGTGAGCGAGCGCTGGGACTTGCATCAGGAAGTGTTTGGTTTCTCTGTTGTGTAATATTAACCCTCTCTGTGCGGCGGGGACGCTGGCTCCGTCCCTCCCATGCTTGCAGTGAAAAGCTTTGGCACCAAAGGACAACAAAAGGAAAATATCACCATGGGAACAAGATAATGTTCCGGCACACGGTGTCGGTAGAGAGAGAGAGAGAGAGGGGATTCCAGGGAATTGGCACTTTGTGCAGAATCCCCCCCCCCCCACCACCACACTCACTCTGGGGAAGGGGAATGCATGACACATGCACTCGTCAGCACTTGGACTGCAGATCTCACATAATACAAGAGAGAATGACAGAGGATGAGAGGGGTGGCGTGTGTGTGTGTGCCTGTGTGTGTGTGGGGGGGGTTGTCCAGCAGTAGAGTTTAACAATAAAACAATACATTGAAAATAGACTTCCATGTCGGGCCAGTGTTCCGAACCCCTAATACCATCACTACTTGCAGGTAAAAGGAGACCGGAAAAACCACTCACAGATAAAAAAATAATAATTAAATGACATAGCGGGGCAACTGGCAAACCAACCCAACTCCTTTTTTTTTTTTTTTTCAGACACCACAGGCGGGCGTTGTGTCCCTGGCTCCGCCTCCTCACAGAGATGACTCCACCTCCCGGGGGACCACCAGCGGGAGGGCGGCAGCCTGCTCCGGGTCCTCGCTGATCACCTCCAGGGTGGCGGGGCTTGCCTCCCGGAGGCCCTCCGCCGCCGCCTTCTTCTCCGCTGCCGCCTTGTCGGCGGCGCCGCAGCAGAGCTTGGGGGCACATTGCGTCCGGCAGGAGAGCTCGCACAGGGAGTCGCGCGAGTCCGAGCTGAAGGTGACAAACTCTGGCTGGATGGTGGTGGCGTGGATGCCCTCGTCATGGAAGAAGTCCTTGATGCGCTTGGCCACGTCCATGTACGCCGTGGGGTCGTGGCACTTGATGTGCGCGGTGGCGATGATGCGGCTGCCCGCCAGCTGCCAGATGTGCAGCTCGTGGATGGCCAGCACGCCGTCCAGGCCCAGCAGCCTCTCGTTCAGCCGGTGCATGTCGATCTGCTTGGGCACTGTCTGCAGCAGGATGAGCGCTGACTCCTTCAGCAGGGGGTAGGTGGTGTACAGCAAGATGCCCACCATGATGACGCACAGGGTGGGGTCCAAGTACAGCACCCAGCAGGGGCCCGCCATGCGGTGAGCACCAGGTAGTTCCACCAGGGTCTGGTTGACGTGCTGGTGGTCTGTGCTGTGGCTGTTGATGCAGGGGTTGAAGCAGGGTTCATCCTCCAGGCAGGGCTGCCACACAAAGGTGAATATGAGGGCGTTGACCACCACGATGACCGAGCCCAGGGCATCGCCCAGCACGTGCAGGAACACGCCGCGCATGTTGAGCTGCGCTGCCGAGCTGTCATCCTCGTACAGCTGGCTGCCGTTGGTCTGCAGCTCGGCGCCGTCTTTGCTGAAGTCTGTTGGGGAGACCAGAGGAGTGAGTTGATTGGTTGTTGGGGGGGACCAACAGAACGGGCTCTTCACAGGGACAGCATAGTGGACTTGCTGCATCACCTTGGTGTCGTGTTATTTCATTGTCATTGGATTGAAGGATTGGGCTGGTTTTGGTCAAATCCCAGGTAAAGTGGTGATATGGGTTTAAAGGGTTTAAACATTAATTCAATTTCGTTAAACTCAGCGCTTAGCGGAGTAGGCTAGTTACGAAATCGGGCAACCCATTGACCTCTGATACATTCTAAACAAGCTTTTGGCAGCACCCATAACTCTTTTTCCGTTTTTTGTCAATCTTATTTATTCCAAATCCTATTTTTTACCTGCCACTGCCCATGCTCACGGACTAAATAGACAGATGCACTCAGTTTGAATGGTGAGCAAAGAGGGTAGCTGTGTTATCGGCAGTGTGCCAACACTGTATCCTGAACACAGAGCCATCCCCAATGAGTTGCCAGGGGTACGGGTAGGATGGTGGGTTTATTTAACTGATCAGAACATAGCACTAGCATTCTGTGTTTGAGACAGGGGGTGGGGGGGGGGGGGGGGCAACGGGTCAGTTATACGTTCCTGGTCATGAGCATGGCTGGGAAAGTGGGCACATTTTGAGTCACAAGAGAATGCTGAGGCTGCATTCCAGCCACAGTCTAAAAACCCTCTTGCACCAACTCCAGTGGCCTATCTAAATGTTGCTTTACACTTATCAGTATTATCTTCACTCAATTTGAACTGCCATCTGAAGAACGTGAGCATGCGCAGTGGCGAATAAACAGAGAATCAATGCTTGCAGATCTTTTCGTTTGTGGGAACTATTTGAAAAACGACGACTTTGCCAGGTCAGTTCATATGCAAGTTTGTACATGGGTTAGAAAAACCAAGATGCAGCTATGCAAGCTATTAAACCCTTTTGGATTACCAATGGAGGTCAATGGATTGCCAGTTGCCCTGTTTTGGAAAACTTCTGCATCCTCAAAAGAGTGACCTGAACAACAATCATTGCTGTTTAAAATCTGAACGTAGACACAGCCCACAAATAACCTAAGACTTTCAAAAACCACCCGTTCTTTTAATCAGTCAAATGAGAGCCATTGAGAATAGAGAATCAAGTTTGGAGCACTGTTTACTTAAACCGGCTATTAATTATGGTTCGGGTCTTGCGGATATCTACTATTCCCCTCTTAAAGGAGCAAAGGTATTTGTCTTAAAGTTCAGTGAATGTTGAACACATAATACTGTAAAACGAATAATATTGTGAAGCTAACTAGAAACATTTACACCACCATCTAATGAAGGTGGTGTAAATGTTTTGTTTAAACTTCCAAAAGTATTTGGTTTTAATAGCAATACGTCGTAAACATCTGAATCACTACAGGTATCAATCAACTATTGTGTTACTCAGTGAAAGACATCCGTAATTACAATACCAAACCGACATAATGGTTTTACATTATTACACATTCTCATTGGGCACCATTCCGAATAAACCGATTTCCTCATTCTCACAATGTCTGTGTTGTCCTCAGCACTCATGCTTTTGGACAATTAATCCATGTAATGTTATGTAATCGTGTAACTATGGTTAACTGCTTGACACAAGCCCATTTGTACATTCAAGTCTTGTTGCACTGTACAGAGATACGGTTTGGAAATCAATGGTGTGTCAACTACAAAACTAGAAACATACACACTAGATACCAATGTTTAAAACAGCCTCTCATATGTGTCAGAGAAAGCCTTCAATGTTGGGCTATTGGTACACAAGGTGTGCACGTCAAACACCGCATGGACTCACCATAGCCTCGATTCTCCGCGTTGACACCATTGGGACTGTTATTGGGACTGTTGTGGTCGACCACCACCAGAGTGTTGGTTTCGGACGACGAGCTGTTTGGTTTTTCAGACGTGCACATTTTACCAGTCTTATTCTTCTTGCCGTGCGAGTGGCCGTGTCCACCACCTCCACCCCCGTGCGAGTGGCCGTGTCCACCACCACCTCCACCCCCGTGCGAGTGGCCGTGTCCACCACCTGCGTGGCCGTGGAACAGGCAAAGCCCCAGGAGATTGACCAGGAGACCCGCGGCACCGACCCCGATCACGACGTAGGGGCTTTCAATTTCATTGGGTTCAGTGAAACGCTCCACAGCCTCCAGGATTATGGTGAAGCACAGAGCCGTGAGAAAGACCGCATTCACCAGAGCTCCCATCACCTCCGCTCGGATCCATCCGAATGTATTCTTGTTGGTCGCCTGAGTTTTTTCAGCAAATCGCACCGCGACTAAAGCCACCAGAAGTGCGATAACATCCGACAGCATGTGGAAAGAATCTGACAGCATTGCTAAGGACGAAGTGATCCGACTGACCACCACTTCCACGATAAAAAATCCAAATGTCAATGCGAGCATGCATAGCAGCCTTACGCGGTTTGGCTCACAAGCCATTTTCGCTCAAATATTAGCGTTGCGTTATGAATTGGGTGGTTGTTGTTTTTTAATCTACAAGTAATTCGATTTTGACCGTTTTCATTAAAAAAAACAGATTACAGGGGCACCCGCTAGCTAGCTGTTCGGTGAGGTCCCTATAGCGAGCTAACTCCGCTAACCCGGCTACCGGAGACAATACAAACCACTGCAAAGCGTATCGTTAGACTAGCATCACCAAACATGCCGGCTTCGCCCGGCTAATGGATCAGACACAATCGATCAGACAAGCGTTCATTGAGTCACTTATAAACAAAAAACCGACGACAAATTTCGACGACTTCTGTAGATCCCTAGTCAGCGCCAGTATATTCCAGAATCTTTGCCCGCTGGTCTCCAGTTTGCAGACGGCTGAAACTTTGCACCCGAGCCGGTAAACTTTCCACACGGAACTGGGCAATGTTAACGGACACGCCCAGATGTTTTCCTATTGGCTAGTAGTACAGCAGCTAGCATGCGATTGGTCAATCGTTGCTAATGGGTGGAACGAACCACCCAGGCGACAGGGTTGCTATGCACCCACCACGCATTCGACACACGGAACGATCCGTTTATGTCACAGGCCGATCGTTAAATAACGATATCCCCCGTGCTTGCGGACGAAAGCCCATTACCCCAGTACAACCTAAATAAATACATAATAGGAAATTAATTTATCGAAAAAAAATTATAAAAAAGTAATGAGATAAAAAGTCGAAATTATGAGATAAAAGGTCATAAGACATTATTTAGATTTTTATCTTTTAATTATGACTTACAATGGGAGTTGTTTTCTTTTACTGGCGTGAATGGGCTTCCATACCGGCGGCTATAATTCCTGAGTGAATTCGTTGTTTAAAAGCTCCAAATTACCATTCAATAGTGATCTATGATGATGTCACAATAGTGGTCCAACTTTGCATTAACCTACATAGTATGTTAGTAGTACAAGTAAACATCATTCCAGGTAGCCTAATGTCGACTTTATTTTGGGGATTTAAAATGTTGTATCGGTTTGGATCGTAACACCTTTAAATATCCATACTTTTGGAGTTTGTAATGTGTCGGATATCTGAATATGTATCTAAGAAGGATAATGCACTGCATGTGAAAATAATGCTTCATCTAGATTGCCGTTGCATATATTACTCAACCACGATTGCTCACTATTTGCGACATTTTACAAACATTTTAATAGATGTGATTGCTACCAGTCATCTTACCATGTTTCAAAGTATCTTCTGTTAGTTACACATTTCGCTACACATGGGATAGTACTAATCAGTTTCACTAACGATGAGTAGATGGTAATTGTTTCCCCCTATGGTAGAGGAAGGTTTCGAGGTATTCAGACGACTTTCAGAGTGGATTACATATTATTTCAGGCACACAACCAATTCATTTCATTAGTGTAGATCAAGGGCCCATTATGACTGTATTTTTCTTAAATGCAAATAAGTGTGAAACATTCTAGCTGCCTTTATTGGAAACCACATGCATACACTGAATATAATGTACAATCCAACACCTTTCAAACCCTCAGCTTTTCGCTAAATGCTGAAAGTTAGGCCAACTAAGCTGACACGGTAATAATGCATTGCTGCATGCAAGTCATCCGCAGGCACACAAAATGAAAAAATAACAGCAAAATGCCCAGAAATCTAAAAGTCAACATTGACATGGGAAACGATTTTCATTGTTCAGTTATATATACAATCCTCACCAGCTGCCCTCACAATATCCTACATCACAAATAAATAAAGGGTCACAGTGTCTGCAGTCTTCTTTTGGGGTGGTGGTGGAGCCCTGGTTTTAACGGATACCCAGGAACTGCCTGCTCTTTTGGTAGGCCCTCTCCACCTCCCCCAGGGCCTGGGCCCTAGAGTTGGCCTCCTGCAGCCTCTTCTTCAGGGCCAGCTCCTCGGCGCCGATGGAGGCCCGGCTGCCAGGACCGCGGTTCTCCTTACTCTCCCTCGCAAAGTGGACCTTCTTCTTGCCAGGGGAGCTGTCCTCCTCTAGATCTAGGGCCGAGACAGTGGGGGAGTTAGGTGCCATCAAGCCTGTGTTGAACAGAGTGTTCGATCGAGGCTGATCCCAAATCTTCAAGAGACAGAGATTAACCAAAATGTTGCTGTCGCCACAACCATCACCACAACAAGGATTTCTTTAATGGACTCCCGCCCCAAAGTTTGGCACATGTATTTACAAAAAAAAACTTTATTTACATGGTTTAAAAGCATTAATAAAAAAAGACGACATGCAAACCCCCATCCCCAACCAACCACAGGTATAATTAACAGACACAGTGCTGGCTTAACTCTTATCCCAGTTTAGCAGTGCTGGGGCCCAGCGTCCCAGACCCCTACCTATGTCTTTAGAGTGGGGCCCGGCCAGGCCCTTCGGTTGCCTCAAGTAGTTCTTCAGCAAACACTCTGCTCTGAAAGAATCAACAACACCATAGTTAGGGTTGGAATGCGCAAAGATCGGACGAGCCTTCATGAACTGTGGGAGACTGTGTTTGCACCCGAGCTGTTTGTTATTTTACCGCTCAAGCTTCATGTCGGACAGTCGCTCGCGGACACACAGCTCCTGCTCTCGCTCTGCCAAAAAAAGAAAGAAAAGAGAGATCAGATAAACCCTTAGAAATCATGAAAGTAGGCGGTATAGAAGTATTCATGGCACCATTTTGCTCATAATTGGGTGTGAGGCTCCCTAGCTGCAAACTCATTAAGGATCCTTGGAATGCCACGAAATAAAACATCAGGATTGGTTGCACACTGCACAGTGGTTCTCACCAATGCAGGACTGGTACGATTGCTTGTATGCTGAGAGCAACAGACATTTCAGACACACACACACACAGTGTCACTCACGCTCCAGCCTCTCCTCCCGCTCCTTGAGGGCCTTCTCTCGGTCTCGTAACACCAGTTCCTTGAGCCGGAGCTCTGAGGCTGGATCTGGCTGGGCGGCGCAGGGAGGGGCGGCCGCAACCTCCGCCGACTTCCTGCGAGGACGCTGCTGCGCCTTCCGCCTCTCTTCGGCCACCGTGCCGGCCAGCAGGGTGCTCTGGAGGATGGACTCCACTGAGGGCCTCAGGTAGTCCTGGTGAAACGGCAAAACACCCGTGGGGCAAGACGCTGACGAAGCAAACAGTGGCCCGCTGAAGTCACAGGGCGCATGTGGATGAGGCGATTAGACGGGTGCGTCTCATTTCTCCTGGGAAGCAGATCAGATCAGTCTCATGGCTGCATGACTGTCTGCTCACTCATGGGGATTCAATAGGCAATAAATTGTTACTTGGCCATGGACTATACTTGTGGTCTATACTACATATGGTCTTGTCCTATATACCCCATAAAAAAAGAACCCTTAAAGGTTGTATCAGCGATTCTGCGAATTGTTCACTAATACCATTTGTTTTTGAGTACGATCTCGGAGCATAGGCCGCCTACAGAGACGTGGTTTGGGCCTAGAATCGCTTATACAACCTATAAGGTCCGACTTAAAGGTTGTATCAGCGATTCTGCAGCAAAAAAATGCGTGGTTTGGAGTGGCTGGTAGTAACATTTGTTTTTGTGTACAATCTCGGAGCATAGGCTGCCTACAGAGACGCGTTTTTTTGACGGCCTGCTTATGGGGCGGGCAGCTAGCGGATCGTGAGGAAAGATCAGATGAATGTGATCAATTATGTTTCTGTTTATGTTTTGTATTATGTTTTCGCTGATGCAAACTTTAATGAACAGCAAACCTTCAATTGGAGCATTCTGGACAGCAGTGTGTTCAGCTCATCAGAGTATCGGTAGGGAATCCGTGTGAACTGGCCCTTGCGGATTTTCTCTGCCAGCTCCTTCTGGTTGTAGGCAGTGAAAGGAGGTCTAAATGGGACCAAAAGGCAAACGGGACCATCAATATCACAACCCATGACCTTCACCAAAGTCTTAAGTTCCGGCGCCATTTTACATCCCAGAGAACAACACAAAGCGTGAGGTAAACCTACGATAGAGCGCAGAGTTCATACAGCAAACAACCCAGGGACCAAATGTCGGACTTCTCGTTGTAGGACATCCTGTTGATTTGTTCCTGGAAACAAAATGGCAGTGATTTGGAGCTGAAGGTTTGAAATGTGGGAATTTTACCATTCCGACATCTTAGTCCTGGAAAAAGGGCTGCAGAATGGAAGTTTCTAGAGACTGGGTAAACAGAACAAAGCAGAAAACATCAAGGCTTTGTTCAAACATTGAAGAGTAGAGTAGTGTTGACAGTTATAAGACACAATGTTCCTCTACCTGATCATAAAGTCAAAAGTGGCATGGAGAGGGTTTCAGCTTTCACTGAGTATTAAACTATGAGGAAAACCAAACACTTCACCATTCTTCCTGCCACACCTACCCCACGCACCAGCTGTGGTTTATTTAAAGCCTGATGTTATCAATAATCCAGTACGGTTGGTCCCTAATGGGTGAACCATGCTGCTACCTTGAACACCAAATTTCAAGCTGCTTTTATATGCCACTATTCCTCCTGGGTCTGATTGTTGAACAAGATCGCCAGTTCCCTGCTCTGCAGTTGTACAGTAATTTGGCCAAGTCACGTGAATTGGGTTTTAACGAAAAAAGTATTAAAGACTGAAAAATCCACAAGACTACTGGACTACAGCATGAAATGACAGGTCACTCACAGGTGACATGTAGTAAGGCGTGCCGACAAAGGTCTTTGCGAAACTGGTGTCGTGGTTCAGGATCCTGGCAAGTCCAAAGTCCCCTAGCTTCACATTCTGCTTGACGTCCAGGAAGATGTTGGCGGGTTTCAGGTCTCGGTGCAGCACGGTGGCGCCACCGTCACTGCGCCGATGGCACTCCTTCAGGGCCAGCATGAGCTGAGCCATGACGCGCAGAATAAACTGCTCCTCCAGATAGCGCCTGAAAGAAGAGGAGTCACACCGCTCAGATGCATACGATGAAACTGAACACTTCGTCATTGATGCAACTTAATATTGGAAATGTAATAAGTTACAGACTACCATACCGATAGGATGCGTTTGAAACAGACTATTCGAACCAATTTTCGTTTACCAGGCTAGAAATGATGACTAGTGCATCATTTGTTACATGATGCATCAAGGCTTTTAGCATGGGTCTCAGGGGCTACCATGGCTCAGGCTCGGAACAGCTACCCTGCTGTTTGTTGACAAGTCACCCAACGCCAAATTGCATCGTTGCGCGAGTCCTTGCGGGCCTTTTATATTTTTATCAAACGCCGACAACCAGTGTTGGGAAGGATACTTTTAAAATGTAATCAGTTACAGAATACACGCTCTAATATGTAATTTGTAACATATTCCATTACATTACTCCATCGTTAATCCATTACTCCGAGTACTGTAATCTAAATACTTGGATTACATAAGCACTGTTTTACATTTTAGCAAGTGTGAATCAAACTACTATTTCCAAGTTTGTAAGACCCATTGGAGATGTCAGCAAAAAAACACAACTTTATTACAGGATAAACTGGAACATTATATATTTTGTTAATGTACAAGATCATCTCGCAGAAATATTAGAATTCGAGTTAAAAAATCCCAGAAATTCCTATAAGTAGTATTCTAAAAGTAACCCCTTAAAATGGCCAAAGTAACTGTGTTGTGAAAACCACTCAGTGAAGAGGTAACTGTCTCTAAATACAGTTACTCATATTTTGTATTCAGAATACGTCATCCAGAATACATTTACTCCCCAACACTGCCGACAAGCAATATGTTCATAGGGCCCAGCTTCACCCAGACTCTACCTCCAGCGGCCCCCAGGTACATGGAGTTTGAGACCCCTGCAATAAATGCTTATCTGATGAAAACACAACCAACGCAACGCAACCCCCCTCACCTTTCCTTG
The DNA here is from genome assembly GCA_027122795.1 of Enchelyopus cimbrius. Taxonomy (NCBI): domain Eukaryota; kingdom Metazoa; phylum Chordata; class Actinopteri; order Gadiformes; family Gaidropsaridae; genus Enchelyopus; species Enchelyopus cimbrius. Next base: position 10,210,351 of record JAOPJJ010000086.1, on the reverse strand, counting down.
ATGCACCTGGAGACCAGGCCGGAGAGGTCGCCGCCCTCGCAGTGCTCCATCACGATGTACAGGGTGGTGTTGGTCCTGTCGATGATGCGGTCATAGTACCGCACTATGTTGGGGTGCTTTAATTCCCGCAGGAGGTTCACTTCCGAAACGAGCATTTGCTTTTCGCTCTCGCCCATAGTGCCGTAATCCAGCTCCTTCCACACAAGAATCTGTAGGAGCACACGTAGTACGTTAAGATATATGTACCTCATTTATATAAATGCTCGTCATTAGTTATAATAGTGTCATTATGTACCGTTAAACTGGTCATTGACTGCATAGATGTGTGCGATGACAAATGAGGAAAGTCTACGAAGTACAAATGCGGACATTGCGCACGTTCGTTACATAATATATCGGAACATACCTTTTCGTCCGACTTCCTTCTTATTTTTTGACATTTGCCATAAGAACCAGATCCTATGGTGTACAATACCTCGTAGTCCTCAACACGAGAAGGCATGTTGACTGTTTATCAGCAACAACCAATGTTAAGATTATGAGAACTTAGTGGCAAATTGGAAAAACGTGATCGTCCCCGGCGACAACAAAACAGAAACGCTCTTTTAAATTGGTGCCTGAATTCTCTAAGATGATTGGCTCTTTGTCGAGGCAAACTGAACACTCATTGGCTGTTACAACAACACGGTTGCTAGGTTGCGATAACGCGAGAGTTGAGCGGGTATTTCGCGAAATTGATTTTTCTCCACTAGATGGCAGCAATAACATACAAACATTTAATTGACCACGACAAGAAAAAAATGATAATTGATGAGGCTACGTCAATGTTAAATAGTAAACAGTGATCAATAATGTGATGATAAATAAACAATATATTAACCTATAAACCTTAAACAATAAAGCTAAACTCAGAAGATATTTTCTCACAGCATGACTACGTTTATTTAATTATCATCCTTCAGGGGTGAATGGCTCTTCACTTTATTTTGGATCAAGAAGATACCTCTTTGGATGTAGGAGATCCCAGCACCAACTCCAAAGGCCCCATGTTTGGTTCTCTACACATCCCGGGTCAATGATTGGGGAATGGGCACATGTTCAAACTAAAGGGCCTCATGGACAGGTGTTAGATATACGAATGTAACGATCTGGTACCTTCACCTTTGGTGGATAGCAACCATTGATTGGTGGTATTTATGAGTTGAGTCTTCATTGTTTACAAATAATACCAGAAGATTAAAATAGTAATTTCTGATACTTTCACAAACTGTGTGTGGGCGTTTGTGTGTACACATTATTTACGATGTGTGGCCTCCCAATCCAGGACACACACCTCCACCACCATGGCGGAGTCGCTGTTGTTCAGAGAGAAGCGACACGTTGAGCGTTCACACCAACCGGGTTCCTGTTTCACAGTCTGAAATCAGAGCACCGTAAAGTAAGCTAGCGGTCAGGTTTGAACAACAGGCGCTGAGCAGCCCAGAGTAAACACACGTGTCAGTGACCTGGAGTCAGGCGCTGGGAAACGCACCCCGTTGACGCAGGTCAACGGTAAGTAACGACCACAGGAAGTGTCAGGGCACATGCACCATGATCCTTTGCCCAGTTGTGGTTTAAGAAACATATTGAAGCAATCATTACATGAAGTAGTACTTGCAACAACAGAACAGTCTGCTGAAAAATGTCCCACAATCAAAAATGCTGTATTCTGGCCGATATGAGGGAACCTGTGACACTCACACAAACCGCGCACACACACACACACACACACACACAAAGATGTTAAGACAAAGATGTGATGGACGGTTAAGATCATTTTGACGTTTTATTCCAGCACAAGGTCTTTGTGTTGTAAAATGGCTGTGTAGCTAGGAATTAAAGGAGAAGTATAAAATGGAAAAAGTACAGACAATTCTAGTATCATTTGTTTTTAATTTCTATTGTGTTCATTTCCTAAAACCATATCTAGGAAAAACATCCTCGCCACCCCCCACCCCCCCACACACACACACACACACGTCTGCCTTCTTTGGAAAACCGGCCTTGGAAAAATAAGGAGGGAAATAAACAACTGGTCATCTCAGGGTGGCAGGACAAATAGACACTTTACAGTCTAGCCCCAAAAAGGGTTTCACATCTACCTAGTCAGGTAGCCCTCCGCATTTCATACACAGCTGCTATTTGTATACTTCCACTGAAAGGGGGGGGGGGGGGGGGGGGGTACAATGCAACCTCATCGCATTTATTTACCTCCTTCATCCCCCCTCTCCCTTCAGGTGGTTCCCGCTGTTGCTCGTCATGAGAGCAGGCGTGTAAACTGTTCACACTGACTTCCAATACACCATCGCCGCATCATTGCTGGGCCCTATGTGAACTTTCCCTTAGAAAAAAACAAAAAACAAAACCAACTCAAAACGGAACTAACTATTGCTTTCCTCTCCTGGCCCAGTTACAGCGTTTGGTAGCCCATGCACCAGCCATTTTTAATGGGTTCCACTTTCTTTGATACAAGGTTGACTTGATGTTCGGGGCAGGGGGGCGGGGCTTAATTTTGAACTGGGCCCACCTCATTGGACGAAGAGACTGGCCGTCTCTCAGAGCTGAGTTTTGTAGCATACAGTAGCATCCTAGTTTGGTGTGACCCAACAACTAAAAGTTATAACACTTGACACAGGGGAAAACCTTGCTTTTTTTTCTCTTTTAAACATTCATATTTTAAAAAATAAAAACAATCTGAAATAATGAAAGCTGAGCCTGACACAACCTTGCAGTCATTGATAGACAAAGAAATTCTTCCTCTTCTTTGTTATATACAAAATTAAACATATACCTTAACAGGGGTACGACAGTTCAAGTAATTTAAAAACGAATGAAAACAAGATCACTAAACGGCGATCTGTCCTCACACTCTGGACACAGAGCAACACAACATTAAATTGTATAGATTTTAAAAAAGAAAAGAAATGGGGAGCAGGTTGGTTTGGGGAGGATTGGGGGTTGAAAGACAACCACTCACACACATACTCACACGCACACACACGGGCAGGTTATGCTGTAAATGTACAGAACTGACACCTAGGTTTTAGTATGCTGAACATTAGGGTAAGCTTTTCCATTCAGAGTTCCGTGGGGGGGGGGGGGGGCGCCCGCGCGGGGGGGGGGGGGGGGGGCGGGGCGGGGGCGGGGGGGGGGGGGGGGGGGGGGGGCGGGGGGGTGGGGGGGGGGGCGTGGGGGGGGGGGTGGGGGGGGGGGGGGGGCGGGCGGGCGGGGCGGGGGGGGGGGGGGGGGGCGCGGGGGGGGGGGTGGGTGGCGGTGGGGGGGCG
>JAOPJJ010000086.1:10170338-10185684 GCA_027122795.1 Enchelyopus cimbrius | reverse complement strand
GCCATGGTGGTTTTCTTACCTGTCTGATGAAGAAGTCTCCATGGATGAGGGACACCAGGCCGAAGTTAGTGTACTTGAACACGTGGTCCATCAACCACATCATCTTCCGGACCACCTGGTGAGATACAACAATAACACATCATCAGTACCCGCATCAAAGCTCTCCTTGACCCTCCCACAGCAGAGGGAGAAACCATCCTGATGCCAGCTCCACCTCCACCTCCACAGCTCTGTGTCAGGGCAGCGTTGGCTGACAGGCCTCTCAGTGGACCTGTGCTCCCGTGCTGAGAGGATAAGCATCTCCATGGAGGCTGTTGTTGAAGGGGTAGGGGCAGGGGCAGCAGTAGCTCAATCTGTAGAGGGCTTGGGAACCGGAGGGTCGCCGGTTCGAGTCCGGCTCGGACCACAAGTATGGATGCGGACCAGTGGCTGGAGAGGTGTTAGTTCACCTCCTGGGCACTGCCGAGGTGCCTGTGAGCAAGGCACTTAACCCCTAACTGCTCCCTTGCGCCGCTACGTGGCAGCCTATCACTCCATCATTGCATGTCTATGGGCCTGTCTGTATTTCTGTGTGTGCATGTACTTCAGGCCTATGTGTGTGTATGGGTGTATTTCCCCATCATGGAATTAATAAAGGGATTCGGTGGGGTTACAGCGTGGGCAGATTGTTGGAACGGGGCGATGGGTCATTTAAGCCTTTCCTGCTGAAGAAACCCTCATTTTGTGTTTAAATATTTGTTCAAACACAAAATATTTGAATAACTCCGGTGCAAAATGGTTCTGGGATATGTTTAGTATGATAACGAGTTTGGTGTAGAGCAAAAAAAATCCTTTACGACGTGAAGCTAAGTTTGATGTTTTTATCCGATTCTACCAAAATGCTATACGTTTGAGTCATTTGACACTCGCGCGTGAACTCGGCTGTATACCTTAACAAGGGAACTAGGGGTGCGTGGTCACGCTTGCTCGGAGTCCGTCAATCGACTGATTCAGTCTCAAAGAAGACATGACGTCGACGGGTGAACTACTGAAGGTATTGTGTGTAAAATATGCTTTCTTTTGAGTTTTCTTTTTGGACTTGGACAGAAGGCAGGTGGAGGTGGCTAACAGGAAGACAGGGCGGGCCGCTTCATCCTAGCCATCGGGGGGGGGGGGCGTCGAGGTGAGGGGATGCAGTGGGGGATGATGGCCGATGATGCGGGCTTCTTGTCTTACCGTTCCCTTGTCCTGCAGACACATCATGAGCGTGCACACGTCTCCCGTCGCCTGGTGGTTCACTATGACCATGGCTTCGTCCTCCGAGAAGGGCCGCACGTCATCTCCCCACTCCGTCACTGCGGCAGGCGGAGGGACAAGAAAAAGGGTTGGGGTCACTGTTGGTTCAAATAATGTTTTTTCGAGAAAGATAGAGCACATGTCTTATTTTAGAGTCAAGGTTGGGTTGCAGCGTTACTACTTTGATTAGGGGTTTTAGTCAAAGTTTTTCCGGATACAATAAAGGTACAACGTTGCGTTGAAATAGCTTTTGTAGACGAATGGTTTGTCACTTAGTGCCTGGCTGGAGTCATAATAGACACACGGAACACAAATATTAGCAGAACAAAACAAATGTTTGAACAAAGCTGCCAGGTTGTTACAGTTTAACTCACGAGCAGGGCTCAGTTAGCTCTGCGAATAAAACTGAAATTGTAGTTCGAGTTACACTTTGGAAAGGGTGGGTGTTGCACTCCCATGATGAGGGTGGACTTTGGAAATTTTATGGGAGAAATTGCTTCTCAACAGCAAAAGAAATAAAACTGAGGTCCAAAGGCCTGAATGAAAAACAAGATTGTGAGGCATTCAAACATGAATGCCTTAGTTACACATGAGAACTTAAGGTCATGCCTATTAGTATTGGCTCAAGGTGACAGGAATTATCGGAGCAGCACAGTGTGGTTTATCTGCATTCAACTCCCCATAGCTTCACAGTGGAGACACAACATCTCCTTCCATGCGTCGCTGTAAGTCTCCTCCCACAACCAGCCCACATCCTGATGCTCACTCACCGCGTGTCTTACAGCTAAAATGTCAAATAACAGAACTGATGGACATCATGCTATTACTCTATTGCTTGACTTACAACACTGAAATACCACATCAAATGTACAGTATCGCATTCAAAAAGTCTATTTCAACATGAGACATTTCATTTTGATCTAAAATGTTAGCGAGAAAAAATAAATAAATAAAAACATTAGCTTTTACCTAGAGCCTATGGGGAATCACACGTCCCATACAAGTTGCACTAAGATCCACATCTCCAAAACTGTGTTCTTAGTACGCTAATGAGCGTTCACACTCTTTTGCCATGGAAACAATGCACTCAGTTACGCCTGAGTGGACACAAACTCAATCAACCGGCGGGCAGCTTTTAAGTGGTGAAAGGTCATGACAACTTCTTGTACGGCGGAAGTACCAAAAGGTGTCGTGTACGCTGAATATTTATTTACACGTCAACACGAAATACGATCACAAGAGGTTACTGGAGACTGAGAGGCTGGTCCGGGGCCAGGTGTGGCTGTTCTCCGTGTCTGTGCGTATCCGATGCCAGGAGGTGAGGACGGGGCCTACCTGCTGAGCCACGATCCTCTTTACTGACCACCTGTGGATTCACTCTACACTCTGCCTGTATTCATCAGCGACAACAGAAGTCATTGGTGGAGGTGGGGTGTGGGCGGGAGGGGGCTTGACCAATTCATCTTCTCGTCAACACTTTACATGCAAACATTCAGGAGGCCGGGGTGATGTGGGGGGATGGCTACACAGAGGCAGCGGGGGGATGCAATCAATTGCTGGAATTCTCCCACCCCCACCGGGATAGGCCTTGCTCGCTGTTATGGTAATGCAAGAAGGGGTGGGAGGGGGGGTGATCAAGACCAACACTTTGTTAAGCGGTGGGTGGGGGGGGAGCATTTTACATTTACATTTTAGGGCATTTAAGCAGACGCTTTTATCCAAAGCAACATACAAGTACATTTTGTCATTCACACACCGACAGCGGGTCAACCCATGTGAGGCGACAGCCAGCATGTCAGGAACAGGTAGAGGTTAGGTGTCTTGTTCAGGGACACCTCAACACTCGGGGCCGGGAGCCGGGGAGTGAACTGGCAACCTTTCTGTTGCTGAACAACCCACTGTACCCCCTGAGCTACTGCTGCCCAGGGGGTCATCATGTCTACTGAGAAGTTACTAAGGGGCGAGGGCCGAGCGACCGTTAGCCAAGGAACATCACGAGACGACAGATTTAGATGCAGCATAACACGACTGCCCCCCTATACTGTAACGCAAGCACTGACACAATTATACCCTCACCCAAACCCACTCCCTACCTCAGTGCAAGTCTCTCAAGCAAATGGATCGCTTTCTAATGAAAACGTTTTAGTCACAAAAGTCGAGGGAGGTGTTCGATAGCGAAACTCGAACACTGAAGACACATTTAGAATATTCCGGGCGGTTGGGAGTCAGAACCAACCTGAGTTCTGACATGCAGCCTACGAGGACACGTCACCGGGGTACAATAGCGTCTACAATGGAGCTTTTCAAACACGTGTTGGCCAAACTCCAAAACATGAGCTACGTCATGTCCCAGCTACAGCACAGTTTGAACGGGTAGTTGCCGGCTGGACTGCTGCAGGACCAAATTATGTGCTTTACTTAGCTGCTGCCTAATCCCACTTTGAGGAAGACCACAGACATACTTTTAAATCATCAGTATCAAATAAACAACTAGGGTGGCCCCTACTCATCTGTAAGCCAGCCTGTCCTCAGTCGGCCAGACCATTTTCTAGATTCCACCTCAACACGAGATGGCCCATCTGTCACTCTTGTCTGTGGCAGGGAATGCACATGTATCTGTGTGTGCGTGCATTGAAATGAAGACAATGTCTAACTTGCAAGGAGCACCCCAATCATGCACGCCAAAGTCCATGGCATGGAACAGGGGCGAGATAGCAGGGAAAGAGAAGGGTGAGCTGTAAGGTAAGAGAGGATACATGAGGGAGATTTTCTTTGGCAGATGACACAGTTAGCCAGCAGGACAGGGTATAATCCTGTAAGGGAAGGTCAGCTCAATGTTGAAGCCTTGTGGTTAGCCCAAGACAAGAAAACATTTATTTTTCTATTCCGTGTTGAAGCACAATTAAGTTTTTCAAGGTGTTACAATCGCTCCTCCAGTAAAGGAACACAACTACTTCTCCCACTAATATAGAATACTACTGCGAAGACGGCTGCTGGCTTCTCCTCTTTGCAGCAAAAGGGTCTAGGACAAATAGATAATATCACATGACCTGTGTGAGTGAGGCAAGCCTGTAAACAGAGACAACATTTAAATGCTACCAAATGCTATCCATTTTTGCTTTTCTACACTATACCAGCCCAGAAAACCCTCTGTGATGCAACGTTTTGACACTCCTCCTTTCTGACTGCTATGATGAAAACGCTTCTCTTTGAGTTATAACAACATTATGCCAACACTGTTCACTACACAAAAAACTACATTTTGTAATAATTTTGAACACGAGGAATTCCTGAAACATCTTGATTGACCGCAGAGCTTCAACCTACAATCGAGCTTTGACACAAATCATAAAAAGCTATTCTCTTGACAAGACCTAATCGATCCTATATGTTGGATGAATGGTAAATGTGGGGCAAGGACAGCCACATGGCATCAAGGAAGGGCAATACATCAACACACAAGGTAGGATCGGTCCTGAACGAGAGACGTGGCTGAACTACTAAAGTCCAGGGCACAGAACCTCCTGGTCCAGGCTGTTACCTTACCAATAGTAAAAGAAGCTGTATAATAGTTTTTATTGACGCACAACATAAGTGATGTTTCGCTGCACACCACAACTTGTCTATGGCCTGTGACTTCAAAGCCATGGTCAAGGCCCCCCCGAGTAGCGTTGCATCATGGGTTTGGAGGACATTATCCATGGAAGCTGCTGATTCAGGTAGATATCCCCAGTTCTAGAACCAAGCCGCCATGAGCAGGACCAAGCTGTAGTGGAAATTGCTTCCCTTCTGTTTTGCTAAATAATGGTTGGAACTTGGAAGTACAATAGATTGGAACTGTGGGAGGGTAAGGGGACTGTGTGTCAGTGGGCAGCTATTTAGTTATCAAACAATGATATCGCTCATCCATAATGCTCTATAGTAATTGTCGCAAACTAACAGAATGTCTCTCCCATCTCTGAAACGTAATCACAATCTGAAATGCAAATTACCAAGGTTTGGCCTATTTGTGATGAAGATCCGCATTACTGCAAGTGTGGGACAGCGTAAAAAGGCCTTGACTTAATTGAAATGGCACTGCATTAGGACATCAGCTTTACTGCTTGTATTTCGATTAAAAAACAGAATGTTTCTAAGATTCAGGTGTACCCTGGTGAGGTCCCCAAACCCAGAGGGGCAATAGCCTTGCCACTAAAAGTCTGAGCAGTTGTACTTGCAGCAGCACTACAACGGCTAAACAGGTTATTTTTTGATCTTGCACTTTTATACATGAGAATAAATGCGTGTATAGAAGAAGACCAGCTGTGTCATCCATCAACTTATCTTCAAATGTACAATTTCCCAATTAGTATCTATTCATGGATTTAGAGTTCATGGATTTCAGACTCAGAGTTCCATTTAATCACAGCCTGACCATGCGCCTAGTCACTGCTCAATGGCATGTCTGTAAACATACTTATTTCATCATCATCCAACCAGGTGTTCCATATGCAGACTGCGTTGCATTATTTATGAGCTGGCCCTGTTCAGCACTTAGTAATTTGTAAACATTTAGCTTGTGGCCTGGTGCAACCTAATACCACAGACAGAGCTGACTGCCTTATACGTCTTAGGCCAGTTGGTTTACAAAGAACCAACAAACAGCTGTACGAAAGTTATTGGACAATGTTTTTTGGTATTCTGTATGTATGTGTTATTATGCAACGACAGTAAATAACATGAACAAGCCTATCATGATACACATTCTTCTATTGATGGTGCATTGCAGTCATTTAAAATGTAACAAATGAAGAGTATTGTCAATATAACATGGACGTGGAGTATAACACAGCACGTGTGGGAGAACCACCAGACACAGGGAAAATGACCACAACAGCAAGTCTTTACGACTTCACAACCAGGTTTGATTTCACTGCAAACATATAACAGCTCTGCAAATAGTTGGGCAAAGAGGCGTACATGCTAGTGTTGAAGGCTGTCAAATCCTCTTACCTGTATACCCTGCGACCCAGCCCCACGAAGACACCATGGCCAGCATCCATTTGAACATAATTCCTTCAATGTGCCAAAATGTAGGACTGTCCCATATTCTCAGTGGTTGAAGAAGTATAAGGTATAAACAGTAGGAAGGGATGGCTACAAAGTTGTTGATGAACATAAAAATAAACCGAACAAAACAATTCAGTAGAACCCAGCCCAGTTTCCGGGCGCCGTCCACGAGCTCCGCCATCCTGACGCACACTGCCTGTGAAGAGACAACAACGGTAGTGAGCAACATGTTTGCTTTCCTAAGACACCCAACCATAAGGAAGCCTGCTACGAAAGCACGACGAGGAGCGGAACACTACGCTTGCACTCAGAACTGACATAGTTTCCCTTGGGTGGAGGAATAACGACATGTTTACACAGCAATGGTAACGATGTGTATGTGGAGAAGACTAGCTGTCCGGTTGCTGAGCTGTTGGTGGTCAAGCTATTGAGGGGCAAGGCCTATCCAAATGTGTGATAGAGGATAAAGACGCTTCTACGTCCACATTTAGCGTAGAGACGCGTAACGTGCATCGTTTAGTTATTCGTAAACCGCTAGTTAACTCAGAATGGGGGGGGACTATTCGAGGAGGACACTTGCAGAAGCCAGTAGTAGGCGTCCATTAGAGCTGAGTCCATAACGGGAACAGATGCATAAGACATGTCATTTAAGAGGAATGTCCAATGTGTGTTGAAGCATTCAGTATGAGCACAACAATACGTGCACGCGCGCACACACACACACCGCAGGGTGTATTGACGCTGGTTCGTGTACAGTACTGAAACAAACGAGCAGAGATTCGTGGAACGCAGCCCACAAATCCCAGGGTACGACCAGCCATTCATTCGTATAGGAAAACAGAAGACACCCACTGCTACTCACCGAACGGAAGTCACCTAATCACCGAAGGACAGCACAGATGAATATAACGACGGGGTCACGTGTAGCTAACCTAGCAGGTAAAGTTAGCAACGCTGCTAGTTAACATGTTACGTCTCGCTCCAATCCGTACATCCCCCTAACGTTGAGAATAGAGTATCGTGTTCGGTGACGGATCTATCTCCAGCCATTTATAACGCACTGTTCGTCACGGGACGGATCCGACGAAGAAACCTCAGCTCGCTAGCCGGCTAGCAGGCGACTCCACCGTAGCGTCGTCGTCGGGTCCATCTCAATCAATGGCAGCGCCGGGATAGCTCCACCGATGCAACATCATCATCATCATCAAGTGAGCTAGCTTACCGCGCGTCCATGGGCAAAACACGGACAAGAGACGACACCGTGTTGTGTGCCTAATAAGCTCGCGTCCAATGGTGTTCATACGCCCGAAGCAAAGAGCTGCATCATGGCTGGTAGTTGGCGATTTGTCCGCGCGCGACCCGTTATCTCTAATTCCGCTTCACTCGCTCCGCCGTCGTAACGGGGACTCCTCTGAGCTGCTAGCTCCGAGAGACCCAGTGCGCAGACTCCCGGATGCCAATCAAACGCAATCTCGTAATATCATTAGTGTCCAATTCTATGGAAGACCATTCCCGCCACAAAAAAAAATCCCCAGTGTAAGTCATAATTATGAGATAAAAGTCAACATTATTCAATGAAATTCTAAAAATAGATGAGTCTTAATACTTAAAAAAAAAAAAAAGTCTTATGACTTTTTATCTGCTAATTTTGACTTTCTATCTAATTATTACTCTCATGATTATGACTCATGATTTCTACTTTTTATCTAATTATTTCGACTTTTTATCTCCTAATTATGACATTGGGGTTGTTTTGTTGGTATTGGCGGGAATGGGCTTCCATACAATTCGAAACAAATACCCAAAATGAAAGCAATGTTCTGGTTTACTACGACTTCGCGATCATATGAAGTTAAATTGCCGATGCTACAGGACACGGGCAACTGACACCAGGCTAGGTCGTCTTGTTGTGATCCTATGCCTCCTGTTGGTCGTTGCATAGAATGCAACACATGATGACCGCGGCCGAAATCCAAGGACATCCAATGTTGAAGAAAACAAAAACAATACAAAATTCTAACCTCACACATTTCACACAGATCAGTAGTGAGTGTTTCTCTGCATCCAAGCTGCCAAAATGAAAACCCAGTAAAGTTATTAAAAAAATGCATCCTTTAATCCTTGGAATACAAAAAAGCTTGGCATCGATATCAACAAAGTAATGAAAGAGCCCATATTAATAATTTGATAAAAAATAGCCTATTTATGGTCCTAAAAGCGTGCATATACACTCCTTTGGGGTGCAGGCGGTGCTCCGCTCTGCTGCTGCTGCTGCTGCTGCTGCTGTTGCTGGTGACGCAGCTGCTGGGAGTACGGGTCCTCTAGGGACTTGACAGACACGGTGACCTTGGGGCCCGTCTTCCACTCGATGCCGCTCTCGTCCACCACGGACGCCTCCACGGCGACGGCGTGCGTTCCCAGAACGGAGAAGTTGAGCAAGAACTGGGTGCTGAAGTAGTCGTTGTGGGGCTCCACCCGCTGCTCAATCTCGTTGGTCTTGGTGTCAAGTGGGATCTGGAGAAAACGTAAATACGGAGGGAAAGAAAGGGAAATGTTTAAGTAAAAAAAATAGGATATATCAAGTTCCCCAACTGATCAAATAACCAACAATAAATGGTGAATGGAATGTATTTATAGAGCGCTTTTCTACAACGACGTATTCAAAGCGCTTTACAATGAATACCTCACATTCACCCATTCATACACTGACAGACAGCAGGTCAAACCATGCAAGGCGACAGCCAGCATGTCAGGAACAGGTAGGGGTTAGGCTACTTGTTCAGGGACACTCAGCTAAGAGGAGGAGCTGGGGGTTCAACTGGAAACCTTCCGTTTACTGAACAAGCCGATCTACCCCCTGAGCTACTGCTAAGGCATGCATTCCCCTTAGTAAACAACGTGACGGAGGAAGATGGAGCCCCAACAGTTCACCTGCAACTGGATCAAAGGGTATTATACGAGCACCCCCCCTTCCAAAGTGTCTGGAACCCCCCCCCTCCCTCCCCCACAACGCTAATTTGTACACCAGGTGAAGAAGCATCTTCCAAGCGATGTGTACCTTGAAATCCGTCCCGGTCTTGCTCTGGAGAATGGAGGTGACGCTGAGGCACACAGACTGAATCTTCCGGAAGAGTCCGGGGGTGGAGCCATGTTGCACCACGCCCTCCACCTTCAAGGACAGCTGCTGGCTACTCTGCACCGGGATCGGCTCGCTCGGCGTCCGAGGTGACGGGGACAGGGCGAGCTGAAGGGGAGTGAAATGTATGTGCGTAGCCATGTTTACATTAAAGGAGTATTCCGGTATTTTACACTGTAAGCCTTATTTCCAGTTTGTTTATGATGAAATAGATCGGTTCAGGTGTTCATTTCGTCGAAATGCTGTGTTTGGAGAAGTTTAGCTTTTTTTTGTAGCCCCACTGTAGAGGTACTGTAGAGTAGTGATGGCAGTCTGAGACTGAAGCGCCGGTACGTGCTTCAAACCATTAACCACACTAACCATAAAACCACTGCTTCGAAGGTTGCTTTGGTACGGAAAAATTACGACACATGACGTCAGGAACTGCAACGGCTTCTTTTTCTGAATGAAACACCTGAGTGGTTCGGCGCCACACGGACCAATCAGGTGTCGCCACAGCAACTGGCACCGCCTCGTTTCAAGTCTGAATTATTATACTTTTATACTGGCAAAACAATTTTTATGCACGCCTGCCTCATCAGTGCCTTCCAAATGTGTGTGGAGAAATAGTGAGCAAATGCTAATGTTTTTGAATCACAATCTTTGAGTGTTCCCTATCCAACATAACTCCTGGTTACACAAGCACCCACCGTGTGCCATATTTTCCCAGCACACCCTAATCCCCATGTTCAAGCACATCCTTTCCCCAAGCACTCTCCCCAATTACACAATACAAAAATTTATTAGTCTTTATTTGTAAAAAATAATATCACAATCTTTGTTTACGGGTGTGTGTGGGGATTGTCACTGTCTTAAAGCCTCCTGCTACTGTCTAGCTGGGCCAATTTAGTTGCAGCCTTGGCTTTTCACCAGGAGAGGTCACTGTTACTGAAGCTTCAAGTACTAAAACCATTTTTGAAACAATGTGCCTAAGTGGTTCAGTGTTTCACCAAAACATTTGACCATCACTAGTGTAGAGGTAATAGGACCCAGCGTCATCGGTCCTAAAGCAACATTAAACGTTTGTTTCCAAAAGCTGTGAAACGCACCGAGTGGTCACTAGTGTTCGTCGATGCGGAGAAAAAAGATTCTGAGGAAAGTATGCTTTCCAGCAGAAGTTAGATTTTCCGGTTCCGGCCGGTGGCCTGGCTACAACAAAATGACTCGTACAGCCTGCTGGAATGCATACTTTGCTCTGATGTTTTTTTTGTCAAAAATAAACCTGTGAAACATTTGGTACGCAGCGGGAGGTAAGCAGAACAGAGGGTTACCTTGATGCTGGTGGACTGGAGCTTCTGGAAGAAGTACCTCTGGAAGGACATAGGCACTTTGAGCAACGCTATGACCGCATCACACAGACAACCTGTGTGCTGAGAGGCAAACAAACAACATCAATATCCATGAACACAATAAAGAGCAACACCAAATGAATCAAACCAGAGCCCAATCCATTGCCCTTCTCCAACACTTCCTTCCAATATTGACATCCAAACTACAGACTATTTCCTGTTAAGTAGAATCCCCTGGGTGAGCTTGGGTGGAGTGGACCTCACCAGGTACGAGACAGGCGGGTGCTTCTTGCTGAGGCCCTCTACCTCCTCCAGCACGTGGTTGAACACCGACATCATGCGCCGCTCATATTCGCTCTCCGTCTGGACCGACCCCAGGGCGCCGTACTCCTGAAAGCTGGACATGTGGGAGAAGAGAAGGGATATATATATATATAAGCGCTGTCAAAAGATTAATATTTTTAATCTGATTAATCACAGGGTAGCTGTGGATTAATTACGATTAAACAACATTCCTAAATATGACCTTGAATTTCACATTTTCTCTCTATATTGTTGTTTGAACTGAAAGATAAATGACAGGAGGTGGACACATATGTTTAACATTAGCTTTATATTTATAACAAATCCAAATGTAATGACTGAGATTGAAACATAACTTAATTTGGCTACACGTAAGCTTGGCTATATGTGCAACTTTCTCTCTCTTGGTCAAATGAGTGGGTGCGGCTTATATTCACTCTAAATTACTGTATTCGATTTATCTTTACTCAATCAAAACAGCATTAGCGTTTTGGAACCAAACTCTTACATTTTCTTTTCTTACTTTGGAAACATATATGTAGACATTTGAGCCATGGCAATAGAAATATTGCTTCTTGTCATAAATCCCAAGAACTTATTGAAGCTGTCTGACAGCGAGATCATGCATTTTCAGGCCAGGGTATGCAGTAGTTTTAGACCCATTGTTTCAGAATCCGTGCGCTGCCTGGTAGAATTTATGACACACGGATGGCGCAGAGGTGTAACAGAAGGTAGAGCGCATGATATAGTTACGTTTTTAAAGCCTAAATCAAGGTAACGGATTAGTTGGTAATGTAGTGGAGAGCGAAGCAGACTTGTGTGCTGTCAGATTTGCTGAGGAGTTCGAATCCAGCGCGACACGGATCATCGTATTTATCATCGTAAACATTTTTCCCGCTGGAGAATGCTATAGTAATGTAGTGCTCAAATATTCAGTTATATATTATCGTTCGGGTCACAATCAGCCAACACGTTACAGGCGTGACAACGAGAGGACGGAGTGGGATCTGGGACAAATGTCTAAAAAAATCATTGCAATAATTACACAAATTAACCATCTCGGGTTAACGCGTTAAATTTGACAGCCCTAATATATATATATATACATATATATATATAAATTTATCCTCACCTGGTGGTCTGTGGATCCAGGATGAGGGCCTGGATGACGTGGGAGACCAGTAGGCAGCTCTGCTGCTGCCTGACAGGACGGTTAAAGACTACAAACAGACATGGTGTGAGGGAGGGTCACTGTTAAAGACGATGTGCAGCGTGTGAACGCATCCGCCTGTGCGATTCCCCCCTGGGGGGGGGGGGGGGGGGGGTCAGCGTAAGGATACAGCTCCACGTTGCGCAGGGTTGCGTAGTCGGCGTCGAAGGAGGACTGATGAAGGTCCCCGTAGCGGGCGGCGATGCTTTTGAACTCGTCCATGGACACCTTCATCTACATGAAAAAGAAAGAGAGGATGTTTAAAAGTTGTTGTGGCCTGATCATCATCTCCATTCCCCCCCTTCCTTTGTTCACACATCACCGCACCCCCACACAGCGACCTCCCCCCCCCCCCCCCCCTGCGCCGGAGGGACGGCCTCGGACCTGCATGGAGATGCGTCCGCAGCGCTGCAGCTCATTGCCGGAGGTGAGGGCCAGGGTGGTGGCGATGGCGGGCGGCGGGCTGGTCTTCAGGCTGTTGCACGTGCAGAGCAGCTGGGACAGGGCCTGCAGCGTATCGATGCGCAGCTTCACAAAGTCACACTGGAAGCTCAGTGGGCTCAGTGGGGTGCTAGCAGCCTGGTGCAGGACAGAGGGGGATGGAAATTACAACCAAAATGTGTATTTACATTTACATTACATTACATTTTAGGGCATTTAGCAGACGCTTTTATGACTTACAAGTACATTTTGTCATTCACACACCGACAGCGTCAAACAATGCA
Organism: Enchelyopus cimbrius; assembly: GCA_027122795.1. Classification (NCBI taxonomy): domain Eukaryota; kingdom Metazoa; phylum Chordata; class Actinopteri; order Gadiformes; family Gaidropsaridae; genus Enchelyopus; species Enchelyopus cimbrius. Next base: position 10,172,658 of record JAOPJJ010000086.1, on the reverse strand, counting down.
AGGCGACAGGAACAGGTAGAGGTTAGCTGTCTTGTTCGGGAACACCTCAACACTCAGCTAGGAGGAGCCGGGGAGTGAACTGGTAACCTTCCTGTTGCTGAACAACCCGCTGTACCCCCTAAGCTACTGCTGCCCCTGTATTTCAGTTTGTACCTCCCCTAAACTACAGACGCTAGGCTGTACTCTTTAAAACAAGATTCTGAAATCATTTTCTGATTTCACACATGCTAATACATACAATGCATTTTTGCATTGTAAATGGTTTGGCCATGTAATAACTCAACATGCACATCATTTGGGAAGATCATTTTTACAAAACAACGCTTAACATCGGGGCCAAGATGAAAAGAAGGACTTTCTGCTCTCTCGGAGCAACTGACCGCCAGCGAGGCCACGCCCTTCTGGTAGGAGCGCAGGGCCTCTGCGATGGCCCCCATGGCGGCGCTGTAGTCTCCGTCCTCCACGTGGCTCAGGCACTGCTCGGCCTGGGAGAACTCCTTGAGGCTGTTGAGCCAGAAGTAGAAGTGCTCGGAGGCCACACGCGTGCGCAGGCTCTGGTAGAGGTCGCTGGAGAGGTCGTGGCAGCCCTGAGGAAGGGCGGCCAACGTTGGAACACATTTAATGATGCCCTCAATGATTTCAGCAGCGTTTTATTTTACCTTCAGTCAAAACATTACTTTATTGTCCATCTATAAATTCAAGGAGCGTCTGTGTGTGTGTGTGTGTGTGTGTGTGTGTGTGTTTCTGTCTGTGTGTCTGTGTGTGTGACATGCATATCTCGCTGACGGTTAGTCAGACTGACCTAAGATTTCGGATGTGGCTTGAGCATGGCACAAAGTTTTGCATCCTCGATTTTGAAGATTTTTGCATTTGTTTTTCAAAAGATGATTATTTACGTAGGCCGAGTCGCGGTGTATCGTTTCCCAGGGGACCAGTTTTAGGGGGGCTCCCCCAGATCATTGTGTGATAGGTCTACACCTGGTTGATGGCCTACGCGGACATCGGAAAATAAACTTGGATGATAGCTTAAATAACCGAATTTGCTCTGGATTTCCACGTATGATACCTTAAATCTTCACTAAATGTTCAGATCAGTAACCCGATGCGCCCTGGATTTCCACGTAAGTGTATTTAGCTTACCTATCTTGCAGTTTTAAAGTGCGCTTTTGAGATACTATCCGAATATTCGTTGTTAATCCCTCTCTTCCGTATCAGTTTGCTCCATTTAGAACACTAACAACTAAACTTTATTAACTGACAGTTAAGCATAATACGGACGGAAAGATAGCGTTTGTGTGTTATTTAAGATTACAGATTGTACATACAACCTTCACACACAGCCTCATTTGGCCATAATTGAAAAATCTACTTAAGCTCCCACTATAGGAATACATACTTCCTACGGGCACGGCACTGATAATAATACATTTGACATTCACCTCACTTGTTTGTATTTTACTGTATTGACTTTTTTTTAAGATTTGCCCTTAGCACTTGATGATTGCATTTTTGATTGTACTTGTACTGCTGATATAACAACACCATTTCCCTCTGGGATTAAGTTGATCGTATCATTATCTTATCAAATTTAGACATCAACCTATTTCAGGCCATAAGACCGAATTCCAACACAGCAACCCGTCAAAATAAAATACATTCTCCCGTTAGATCACGGTCCAAATTCACATTGAATGACTTGCTAGCCCTGACCTACACCACAACAAGTCCTTTGATAGTGGCAGACCGTGTGGATGTGTGGTTACCATGCGCGAGGCCTGCCGGGCGATGCGGTACACCGTCCATCCGTTGGCCACGTTCTGGAGCTGCTGCTTGATGACCAGCTTCACCTCATCAGACAGCGACGTCTGGCTTGCCACGAAAATCACTGTCGCCAGGGAAACCTAACAGCAACACCAGCGTAGAAAAAAAATCTATATCAAATGTTGCCGCTATGTATCCAGATCAGCCATGAGGCAGAACATCATCATTGCGTTGCAGGCAACAAGACCAGGACCTGTCCCTTACCAGGAGCTCCTGCTGCATGTGGGTGGAGGACAGGCTGGACACGCGGTAGAGGTCCACCAGGACCCCCAGCATGCCGTCGCCCAGTACCGGCAGATGGCTGGCGATGGCTGCCAGGGCCTGGCACAGGAGCGCCTGCGCCTGGTGGCAGGACGTCTGGAGCTGGCAGAGCAGGAAGTCCACGGCGGACTGGCTGAGGTGGGGCCGGCTCTTCAGCAGGCAGACCAGAGAGGTGAGCGTGGTCTGGTGGGGGAGATGGGGGGGGGGGGGGGGGGGGTGGGGAATTTCCATAACGAGT
>JAOPJJ010000086.1:10141568-10155496 GCA_027122795.1 Enchelyopus cimbrius | reverse complement strand
CTTTTATTACATTGAAATTATTACATTATGAGCCGTTATTACATTATGAGTCTTTATTACATTATAAGTTGCAACAACGGATCCTGACTATTTACCATTTATGATGATGGACCTTTGATGCACATACCCTATTTTCAGTGTTATTGTTATCAAATTAATTACCAGTGGTGAACACTAGATGGGGCTACTTATTCCAAGTCACTTAAGGGACTGAAGAAAAGCAGATGAGGCCCACTGCCATTGTTTACACTGTAAACGTTCTTTAGTTATTGTATATAATATCAACATAGGCAGCAATGAGAACAGCTTGCACCAGTCTGAGATGATGTGGGACATTTGAGTAGAGCTCTCCTATTGGACTCTTTCGGGGCATGACATTATTCACATTCGTCCCATAATGTGTGTGATACAAAGATGGTTTTGTTTGCAATGACTTGTGAATCAAATAAACACTCATGACCTCCATTTATTTTATGTTAAATTTTTTAAATTGTTATATCTCTGTTGTCCTTTTCTTTCCCACAGTGGCTGTCTTCAGTGGCCACCTCAACTCATCCTTTTACGTCAAATCTACCATCAGCCCAGATGACCAATTTTTGGCTAGTGGCTCAAGTGACCATCACACATACATCTGGAAGGTTAGCTCCATACCATTATAACCACCTAACAATTAATACACAAGTCACAATCCAAATGAAATATTGTCATTTGCTATGACCTGGAATTGCATTCCCAAGCCTACTTTGTTCTTTTCAGATCTCTGATCCAAAGTGCCCACCTATGCTGCTTCAAGGACACAGCCAGGAAGTGACATCAATCACCTGGAGCCCCACAGACTTTACTAAGGTGAGAGATTTAATTTATATTAAAGGCATAGTCCGGTATTTGACATCTTAAGCCTTATTTCCAGTTTGTTTACGATGAAATAGATCGGTTCAGGTGTTAATTGCTGTGTTTGGAGAAGTTTTGCTTTTTTTGTAGCCCCACTGTAGAGCTACTGTAGAGGTAATAGACCAAGAGTCATCGGTCCTAAAGCAACATTAAACGTTTGTTTGCAAAGCTGTGAAACTCTCCAAGTGGTCACTGGTGTTCGTTGATGTTCGACAAAAAAAAAAATCGCTTTTTTTTCTGTACAAGGTATTTTGTTGTAGCCAGGCCACCGTCCGGAACCGGAAAATGTATTGTTTTCATCTGTGGTAACGCTGTGGCTTTCTAACTGGCAAGCAGAAGTTTACACAGCGATGTTGTTCATTTGAAAAATAGTTACGATCGTCTTTTGCTGGAAAGCATACTTTGCTCAGATTTTTTTTTGTCAAACATCAACGAACACCAGTGACCGCTCGCTGAGTTTCACAGCTTTACAAACAAACGTTTAATGTTGCTTTAGGGCCGATGATTCGTGCTCATTGACCTCTACAGTGGGGCTAGAGAAAAACCTAAACTTCTCCAAACGCAGCCTTTTGGCGAAATTAATACCTGAACCAATCTATTTCGTCGTAAAAAAACTAGATATAAGGCTTAAATAAGGCTTAAAAATTTAAGAATACCGGACTATACCTTTAAGCATGTTTACATCGATAATATGTACTCGCATATTGTATAATAATAATAATAATGCATTTAATTTATTTGGCGCCTTTCAGGGCACTCAAGGTCGCCTTACAAGCATAAAAACTAATAAAAAGACACAGATTAAAACAACATTTAAAAAAAGGCATAACATAGGTATGACTCCTGTAACTGCCATAAGTGTAATTCTCTCCTTCCTCCTCCTTAAAGGGGAACTCTGGTGTAAAATGGTTCTGGCCTGGGATATGTTTAGTATAATAACGAGTTTTAATGTTTGGTGTAGAGCAAAATAAATACTATACGACGCTCAGCTAAGTTAAATGTTTTTATCAGATTATACCATAATGCTATAGGTTTGAGCACCCCTGTTCCCTTGTTCAGGTGTATAGCCGAGCTTCGCGTGTGCACGAGCGAGCACGCTTGCTCTGTGAACTGCTGAAGCTATTGCGTGTGTAAAATATGCTTTTTAATCAACTATCTGTACACTTACAAAGTTGTCAATGCCTCGTTTTATATGTTAAGACCCTCATTATACTACCAAAGAAGTGTCAGGCTGCTTCCTTGTAAGTGGTTTAAAAAAGTGATTTATTTTTCACATCAGCCCCCCCATGCCTCAAATGTATAACATTTTTAGAATAGGATAAAAACATCTAACTTAGCTTAGCTTTGCGTCGTAAAGGATTTATTTAGCTCTACACCAAACATTCAAACTGGTTATCATACTTAACATATCCCAGATCCATTTTACACCCTTTAATGAAGAGTTCCCCTTTAATGAATCCCATCCATTCTCTTGGCAGATTGCGACCTGTTCTGATGACAACACCGTGAGAGTCTGGCGTCTCGACCGGGGAATGGATGGAAACAAATCCACAGTTGGGCAGGCCAATCTTGTGGGATGGGCCTGTCCTAAGACCCCTTCTACTAGTCCTAATGAATCCAATCCAAGTAAGTTCTTAACATACAGTAGCTCAACTTTCACTGCTACAGAAACAAGAAGTCTGAAGTCTTTCACACCAAGCTTCATTCGTGATGAAAAATCATAAATGGTAAGACACATGATATAGCATTTGGTTAAATGGAGCATGATCATAGGAATCCACACTGGCATAACCCATTGTGTCTCTTGAGAGGGTAAATGATTGAGAGAGTACATTTTGAGAGAGTAAATTATTCTGATAGGGATTCTGCCACATTTCAGGGACGAGCATCAAAAGATTTGGATGAGCTATAAAAAAAATCTAAGGTACAGTTAAGGAGACTGTCATGGCTGGGATAAGCAAAGTCAATTTGAAATACCTTCAAGGGAACCTACACATGTCTGAGGAAGTTGCGACAAAATGTATTTAATTACGTAAGAATTTCCTCACTTGAGTACACCTCCACATTTCTGATATTATTAGTTATTATTAAGATACATTTGCCCACGATAAATAACGATCATCTCTTAAAATTGGGAGATGGGACTTTTTCTGTATATACACAATACTGTGGCCCGAGTATAAAAGGTATAGACACGTGAATACCTAGAATACACACAGGGGCCGTATTCGCAAAGCATTTCATCTTACCGCTAGGAGTGGTCCTAACTCGCGCTTAAACTTTTTAGGTAGGCGTTTTTTCTTAAAAGTTATTCACAAAGCCGCTGAGACCTACTCATACTAAGAAGAGTGTACTAAGAGTGACGTGCTGTTGCTATGGATTACGTCGATTCTCGTGCACAAGTTTAGAAGTGGTCAGTACGGTGATTGGTTGTTCAAAGCAGGCGGTTTCGGTGAAACCCATCCGCAACATCCCACAAGCGAGCTCACACCGAAAAACAAGGAAATGGGTTAAGCTAGAAATTAATTCATATCAAATAGTTATGGACAGTGCAGTTAGCAGAATACATGCATGATGACAAGTTTGTGCAGATCACAATAATGACGTTGTAGCCTATATGCACTTTAAAGAGAGAGAAAGCAAATTATACAAATTGCAAAATATATATATATATTTTTAATAATAAAAAATGTATTTAAAAAATAAAATAAAAATCGTTAATTTTTGGTTTGGGGCATGGCTGACTGATGGTTCCGATATTCCCAAATCGTTGGCATTGCAAACTTGCAGTTTCCCTGTTGCTAAATATCTTAGTGTTGCCAAACATTTTATTTCCGGACTAATGGGGTTATTCCTGTTAGTCGGGGATGTTATTGCATCCCGCACTAATCCTACAACAACTTTGATACCCTCACGATTTAGCCTATATCTCTGATCAATTCAACTTCCATTGTCTCTAAAACATTTCGTCTCGCAGTCATTTTCCAAACCTTTGTGAATAGGTCTTACTGAGTTAAGAATCCTCCCAAGGAATTTTAAGCTCACCTAGACTTAGGTGCTACTTTTAGGCCTTAAATAAAACTTTTAGGCCTTTGAGTCCTAAATTTAAGACTGACACACCCATTATTTTTTCTCATAATAGAGTTTCTCATAAATTCGCCAATTAGGAGCTACTTTTAGCCTTAAGATCCTTTGTGAATACGGCCCCTGGTCTGTGTGTTCCTATGAACTCCTTTTGTGCACAAAACCACCTGAAAGACAATGTCTGAAAGAACACGTTTTAAAATAACTTTATTATGCTCTTCGTGACCTTCCTTCAGACCTGGCCATGCAGGATGTAAGAACGCCCGCCAAGACCCCGAGCGTGGAGCGCATGGAAGGCCTGGCTTCCCCTCAGCTGGCTGCCTGCCCCCCAAGTGGTGGCAACCTGCCTCCATCCTCCAGCACCGCTGGCGGGCCGCTGGGCTCCAGCATGGCCCAGGACCCCAAGGTCAACGCCCTGGGCCAGAGACTGCCCATCTCCATTGAAAGCTGGTTGGCCCGTTCCCCTGGATCCCCCGCCTCCGCCGCCGCCAGTCCCACGCTACGAAAGCCGCTGAGCCCGCGCCCCCACCTGAGCCGGCTGCGCTCCGCCCTCTCAGAGCGGCGGGCCAAGCGCAGGCTGGACACCGGAGAAGAACTACCTGCGAGCTGCGTGGCGGAGCTCTTCCCCACGGCCAAGAGGAGCCGCCCCCCAATGGACAAGTGCTCCCCCGCTGACCGTGCCCAGTGTCCGGACCCCCGTGCAGAGATGGAGCCGTCATTGGAGGACTGTGCCGTGCCAGCGGCACCAATGCAAAAGTCAGGAAAGGAGAACTGCTCTCCCGGGCGAGGAGACTGGTTATCCATGATGGGCGAGAGGTTAAAGAATGGAAGTCCCAGAAGCCCCAGGAGCCCAAGTCATGCTAAGAAACCAGATGGCAGGACACCACCATCCCCAGTAAGACCAGGCCCATTTCACTCAATAAGCCCACTGTGAATGCCGGGCCAAATAATGTAATTCGTCATTTTACACGGGAGGACATCTTATCAGTTTCAGCCAATCAAGAAGGGCCTCTGTGGCATTGTTGAGAGGTGTCTCAGGGACAACATTTTAGATTCTGTTTGTGTGCATGCAGCCCTGGCTGTCTATTAATGAATAGAAGTTGTTGGTGACTTTTATTTTTACAATGACCCAAATGTATGTATTGAATTAAAAGCCACTTTTTTACATGGTGTTTTCTGTTTTTTCAGATGCAACAATCCCCACAAAATGGAAAAAAGATATCCTCATACTTCCAAAGAAGAACACTGGAGTGATGGGCATAGACGACTAGTAAACCTAATCATACATGATGTATGTTGTATACATCATGTATGTTTTAACCCAATCTTAATCTTGCTAAAGCATCCCAATGATGTATGTACAAAAAAGATCACATTGTTGATGCAATCCCTTCCACATGTTCATGTTTTACTGTATATACAGTACATTGTTAATATATCATGTCCTTTCTGATGCCACATGGTTTGTTGAACGTTGTCATTAAACGTATTGTTTATAAAACGTAAAATTAGCAATGTTTTCAGCTATTTGTACATGTTCATTTTATTAAAATTATGCATTTTTTAAAGCTTGTAATTTATTATTTTTTAGCATCTGTTAAAAAAAGGTTGATGCTTTTGTTTTACATTAATAAACCATTAGCCTGAAAGAAAAAAAAAACGGCGTTTAACCATGTATTTATCCACCTATTTCTGCATGCTGCAAGAGGTCACTATTTGTTTTCACATATCACATGTTTAGTGTAATCCTATTGGTGGATAAAGTTTAAGGTTTTAAAGGTTCTGGTCGTTGATTGGGCTGCTGAGCTGCCAGTCAATGACGTACAACTGTCACACTGCAGTCCACCAGACGGTAAAGACAACGGTGGAATTGCAAGGTTGAATGTGCTTTCTACAGTAACAACAATTCGGTTTACGTTGTGTACTGGGAATCTTCTGTAACTACGTTGTTAGTAACTACCATCCGCGCACTGGGTTCTTGCCAAACCCAGGGAAGTTGTTCTATATCAACTTTTCTTATTCACCGAATTACCCAAAGCTGTAAACTATCGTCGTAACGGGCTACGTTAACGTCGGCTAATGTTAGCAAGCTAACAGTAGCTAGGTCCATTAGCTCTCCGCTCAGTCGGTTGTTGCTGTTCAAGTTTTAAACCCTTATCGCCAAGTGGGTCACCAAAACTTTTTTCTTATGCATGTAATAGGTTTTGCAACAGGTAGGCCATTTTTCAGTCATGTTAATGCGGCATATAGAGATAAAAAACGGTTTGTTTTTTCCTACTGAAAATTCTATTCGTCGACTTGGGTTCGTTGTTTTGGCGAGTTTTGCTAATAAATTGCGAGGCGTCTGGTAATTTGGCAACAGTGGCCGAATGCCGCAGGTTCTGGAAACTCAAAGCCCGATCTGAACCGACCATGGTGGACCACACAGAATAGCATATACCCAAGGCTTGCACATTGATCGTCGCTTCCACTACGCATGGGAGAATACACGAGGACTACTTCCGTTTGATTTAGCTTCTTTTTTTGTAGTTTAACAAAGTTCGGTTTTCAGTTCACGCCTAAAAATGTCGGCTATCTCTGCATCAGAGAAAGTGGACGGTTTCACCAGGAAATCTATGAGGAAGGCCCAAAAACAGAGAAAATCCCAAGGGTCTTCCCAGTTCCGAACTCAGAGCGCCTTGGTGGAGCTGTCGCCTCTCCCTCAACTCAAAGGTACGGTCATGTGTATATATATATACATCACACATGTGCACATGTACATCAAAGGTACGATCACATTACACATGTCATGTACATCCCTTCTTTAGCATACTTATACATAGCATATAGAATGACCATGGTGTTGATCGTATAATGGGGTTTGCCATTTAAATTACCCACCCTGGGGTCGACTAAGTGACGGGAGGAATCGTTTGACAATCGTGTTAGCGAAGCCATCCAAACTTTTATACACGTTCTCACACTGTAGGCGACTTGTATGTTCTACGTGTATTAACGAGACTCATTCCATCGGCAATTAAATTATCTATATCATTGGTCATAATGAAGCACTTACTTTCTGAACCACACTTTTCCATTGAGTCTACTGATGTAACCTCAATGCTATACTCGACCACTTGGTATAACATGCTAAAGTAATTAGGCTATAAAAAAGCCACACTATTAATTAAACACCCTAGAATGATTAGGCATATAACAACGTCTGTTTTGCTGTGTATAGATATTCTAGTAATTTTTTTGACTTGTAATGCAGTAATCTAGCCAATTGCATATTTTCGGACTATGCTACGGTGCATGTGATTTTTGTTTTGATGCCGGACATTGCGCTGAACTAGGTGTTTGAGTATGAATGTCAATGACTAGCATACATTCTATGAACATTCCTCTTGCACGATGATCCTATTGTGCACAGCATACTCTCATTCTCTAGTTTCTTGTTGACAAGTCTGGACATCAGGTTGGCTGCTTGAGCAGAATTCATTAACGGTGTAACTGAAGTTCAGTCGCACAGTTGCAAATTAATGAGGGCTTTGTGTGGGAGTCTGAATATCATATCTGGAGTAAAATGTGTGTGCATTTGACTTCTTGTGCGCTAGCCGGGGATGGCTTACAACAAATTAGGAGTTGTATTTGTCAAAATAATCGAATCAGTAGCCTGTGCTTTCATACAAATAAGCCCAAGCCTAATTGTCTTATCAAAGCATACCCTGGTTTCTATGTATTTGATGTAGACTAGCGCCAAGTCGTGGGGTTGGCTAAAATTGTGCGAGTATCGGTCGTATGTGTAGGAGCATGTGTCCATGAAACCAATGGGGTTGATGAGTTATATGGTAACGATCAATATTGATATGTCTACTGTATGATCTCGGTCGATTAATACATGCTTGGTCACTAGGTAATATTGTGGCTTGTTATTAATGGAGATCCAGAGCAGCTCTGCCTGTACGAAGTGCTCCATGTTGGGGTCATAGAGAGGACAGTCAGTTGAAGAAATGATGTGTTCCTGACACCATGATGGATTGTACTGTCTAATATGTTACTTATTGTTCAACTTACTCGGTTTCCCTCTATTAAATGAACATAGCTTATCTGTATGCTTTAGCTAATATAGGCATGTGTGCCGTGTCTCAATTAAATGTGTAAGGACAACCCTTAAAATAAGGATAAAGTTGCCTTATTGAAAACTTTTTAGCATCATACTGATTTAGCTTGTTGTGAGCTGCGTTAAGAATGCTGTTGTGTGCCCATGCCTTTCATTTAAAAAAGAAAAAAAAGATATATATGACTTATAATATTTACACTGACAGCATATTGAAATTCTTCAAAGGCCTTCACACTGCATACAATTGCCTTGATGACCATGCAAAAATAACAAGCCCAAATTGATCAAGCATGGGATGCTGTAGCCCTCATATACGCACACTAGCTTTGTTGGTAATATCAACTAGGGTATTTTGTTTTCTCCCATCATATGCCGCATGAAGCTGGGCTGGTTTGTTGTACTGTAGATTGTCTGTGGAACTAGAGTAACCAACATAATTGTGTGTGATTTTGTTTTTTAAACAACCAGCTACATCCATGACTTTACATGTGTAAAGCCCTCCCACTATGTATCAAATAAAACTCCCTTTCCTATGCATTTTATATTTATTGAAGGTAGATGTACATGCCTAAAAGAGGTTGGCTGTCTTTCACATTAAAAGCTGATCTGCACATGTTTGGAGAACAAATTAACCAAACCTTTTTTTCTATCTTTTGCAACATTATGTGTGATGAACCTTTCGAGGGGAGTTCCAGTTCATTCAACATCTAGTTCATTCAACAGCTATCTGCTAGCTGACTGTTGTCAGGCAAAACACATGGTCCAAGTTCTTTAAAAAAAAATATTTTCAAAGTGGTTTGGACAATGCCAATGCACCTAACGCGTACCTTTTAACCATCCTACCTGAATGTTGTGGAGGTAAAGGGAGGTTATGTTGGTCACCATGACTTGCATAATCTTCAAATTATTTCTTAGTGGCACTGTGTTAAACAGCTAGGCTATATCTAGGGCCTGAAGTTCACTTTTTTGGCCACAGTGGTTTTTTACCAGCCAACATTGTTGTGCCTAAAATAAAGGCGAATGACTCCAGAAAATGCATAATAATAGTTCTTGAACTTATACAGAATACACATTAACGCGCTGTCGAGTTATTAACCAACCTAATCTCATTAATGAATAGACCTAAGATCTGACCTGGTGTGGCAGGCATTTAGAATAGAAAATAACAGAAATACAAACAGCCAATCATCTCACTGAACCCCAACCAGGGATCTACGGTGACTTTTTTTCTCCAGGAGCACAAGTAGGTTTTTATATATATATAAAAATCACGACAGCGAGAATGCCTAGTAGACTCGCTGTGTTTCACCACGGCATCACATTTCAGATTTGGGTTACCTGTTACGAACAGAGAGGAGCCTGCCATTGATGATGGGGCAGCCCTACAAAATGTACAGAACATCTTCATGATCGTAGAATTGCAGTCTAGCCACCCAAAATCCCTCAACTAGTCAGGGTTGAATTTGTACACTTTATTGACTACATTTACCGTATTAACTTTCTCCATTCTAACCTTCTTCCTGAAGATTTATTCCTCATTTGTTCTTTTCGTTTTACAATCATGTTTAAAAAATGCTTCTACTTCTACTTATAAACGTTATACTTTGCATCTTTGCCTTTTAGTATATTTTGACGTCTTGTTAAGGGAGATTTTTTTTAGCTTTCGAACATTATAGAGCTATTCGCTTTGATGTTTGATACATTTCAGAACGTTGTTTTGGCGACTATGATGTTTGATACATTTTGCGATTCATGGCCTGCGCTAGGGATGCACCGATCCGACTTTTTCAGTCCCGATACCGATGCCTGGGCTTTGTGTATCTGTCGATACCGATACCGATCCAATACCATTGTTGAATTAATAATAAACTGCATACCTTCCACCTTATACCTTCCTTCCACCATGTGGACGAGACTAAAGGCACCAGACTTTCTTAACTATACATCACTTCCCTAACCAAGACAAAATGATGATGTAATATATTGAATACTTATTTATTTGCTATTCAAGTAACAATTGTGCATTCAAATAAAAAATTGTATGTAATCAAACTTCTTAAAATATATTTTCTTTTCGCATCGTTGAAGTGCATCTACCAAAGTTAGTTGCTGCGCTATCTTGTCTCCTGCTCTTTTGCACTTCGCGGACACACACACACGAAGAAATGCATATGATGCAGCTTTCAAGTTAAAGGCGATCGATCTGCCTGTCAATTGGACTGTCCTATTCTATTCTATTTTAGTCGCGTCCCGTTGATCGACATGGATTTGGACGCACTCAGATCTTGAAGGAACAGCTGATAGACACGCGACTATACATGACGTAACAAAGATACAATTTAATGGATTTAATGTGGACACGGAACATTCAGCGCAAGTCGCATAGTCGTTTCGGATCATTATCTCCCCCTAGACATTGAAGTGAGGTAGGACAACTCATCTCCGAATGCGACCGGTTTGATGTATGACATAGTGGTATCGGTGCTTGGTATCGGCAATGAAAAAACGATTTTTAATGTTTTTTAATGTTAATGTTATTTTAATGAAGTATCGGCTAGTAATGCACGATATAAACGATATACGATATAAACAATACAAAATGGCCAACGATGGAGGTTTTTATTCTATGCTCTATCATGATAATGCATGTTGAAGACGCAATCTATCCGCGATCCGTGAAATTTAAGGCCACGAGCTGCAACTGCCTCCAACACGTCATCGTCATATGGTAAAAATTATTTGGATTCGGATATAAGCCGTCCGACGAGCAGCAGGAAAGGATACTCTAGAGTGTGTGGGGCAACAGTGCTGACTAGGAGCAGTAACACAACCAATCTGTTATACCACCTCAAAACTAAACATGCCATTGAATAGACATCCCAAGACTCCCGAAAGTTCTGGGAGTCTCCCGCATATTAATATAGCGTCTCCTTGATGCCCGCAAATCATGCACAATCTCCCCCGGAAACCTGAGCAAGCCAACGAGAGAGTATGCGCACCATACTGCGTTTGCGCTACTTTTGTGCATGTAGCGCACAAGAAGGGACTTGGTAGAGAGAGGCGTGCAAGTGTGTACACTGCTCGCAATGTGCCCTTTGATTGGCCGCTCTTACTGTCAGTTGAGCAATGAGTCGCGGTCTAACTAAGCATCCCATCCGAATGTGTCTGTTCTTCTTTTAGTTATCTGCAACATTATGTTTACAGTTTACTGTGTGCTTACAGTTTTGCACAGAATGTTGTATGTCTACATGCCATGTTTCTTTCTTTTTGAAATCCATTTAGCAGTTTGTCTTTATAGGGTCTATTTAACGTGTTCTGAAATGGTTCTATTATATATCGTGATATGAATCGTTATCGCAAGAGGCTGCAATTTATATTGCAATATGGATTTTAGGCCATATCGCCCTAAATTTCGCGGATCGCGGATACATTGCGTCATCAACATGCATTATCACGATAGAGCATAGAATAAAAATATCCATCGTTGGCCATTTTTTATCGTTTATATCGCGCATTACTATTGGCTGCCCGCCAATGTGGCAGGTAGATTGACAGTTTAACACGCCAATCATAAAAGCTACCCGCATTTGCCGTGTGGGCAGGTGCCAATTTCATGCCCTGGCTATATCACAAGCCTATGTGGAATAGTACATTGTTTTAACATTTTGATTTGAGGCTGCTCAAGACGTGTGAGTATAGTGAGATTTTCTATTTAGGATGATCTCAAATGAATGAAGAGGGCTTAACGGTGGGACATTTTTAACTGTTATTATCTTGACTATTTTCTAATTGACATTTTCAAAGATTACTGTGGCCATTATATACATGCACAGCAGTTGGCCAGAGCTGGTCTAAATGCAAGACCCATCATGCATCAAATTGTAATGGACATGAGGCAGTGAGAATGCCTCTTCCTTCCTTCAGTCGAGGGCCCTGAGTGCTCATAGCTGCTGTTGTCTCTGACAGACATTGAAAAGATGACTCATTCTCCCACCGAAATAGTTGCCATGGCAGCCAGAAGCCTTGAGAGCCAGCCAGGCAAATTTTTACTTTCCCAAGATAGCCTGCTTCATTGAGGCCTATATTTCCTTCCGTGTTTTTTTTTGTGCTGAGCTCACCATGTCAAAGTAGAATGAAGGTTAATTCTACCCGACGGGGGTGTTATCATTGATCCAAGTGTAGTACCAGGGTCTTTAGCGTAACTAAATACAATCATTATTTACATACTGTAGCTGTATTCGGTTCTGTACTGTTCTGTTGTCTCCCTAACTCTTTTTCTGATGTGTTTTGGAATGCTATTATTTTGTATGATTGTCGTTCAACACACACTGAAAGCCTATGGAGTGAACATACGTTAGTAGTGTAGAGTTGGTGTCGATCACAGCGTCCCTCCCTAGCGGCTCAGAGTGCTCTCAAAGTGCAGCCCAGGAAAACACTTCTCGAACATCAATTCTTATTATTGATGGACTTTCTTTCCATTGTGTCCACTGGCAAATCATTTCTATTTTCAATCAATGACAGTAATTTGTAATCTGTAGCAATTAGTTGATAGATTATTATTTTCCGAACCAATTAGCCAAATTATTTACTGCGGACAGATTGGTAATGAAGGAGCCTCTGTGGATTTTCTTTCAGATGTGGATTTCTATATAATGGTAGGAGGAGAGAACTGAGAAGCATTATGGTGAGCGGGAAGACCATCACATAGTTCTCTCCTCTGCTTCCCTTTGAGGCAGGTTACCTGACCTCTCTTGACAAAATCATCTGACGTTTCTCTCTCAGAGAGAGAGAGAGAGAGAGAGACCCGTGCTCCGGTTTCCCACCGTCCCTCTGAGGTAATGTGAGCAGATTCTCTCGGCCTTACATCTCAAGAAAGCAGAGTTGATGGGTGTCGGTGTTGAGTCCTTATTCGATCCGTCTCCTCCTTTTTCCCCTTTCTCCTCTCGATTGTGGTTGGACAGAGGAACGTGTATGTTTGCAGCTTGTCCAAATGGACCCTGATGGTTACTGTTTACGGAGTTACAGTGGATGTTCCTGGAGGGTTAAAGACTTTGAGGATGTGTTGTAATGCACATTGTTTTTAAACAATGCAGTGTACAGACTTTTGAGGACATGTTGTTGTTGTTGTATTGCTAAATGCCTTGTGTGTATGGATTGGTTCATTCTGCGTACTTACTTCTGTTGTGACATACATGGAGTGTGAACTGCAGCGTGCAAACTGAAGTCTCATGCCAAACCAGTTTGGCAGCCCCAGCAGAGTGATGTAGCCTACGTGGCATCGAGGCTGTCATGCATTAACATTTGGCCTACAGTAGGCTGTCACTCCCTTTTTCTACTCCTCAGTCATGTATGCCGCCTGCACATGTCCTGTAGGGATGGGCGATATGGCCTAAAATCCATATTGCGATATAAATTGCAGCCTCTCGCGATAACGATACATATCACGATATATAAATTATAATAGAACCATTTCAGAACAGGTTACATAGAACCTATAAAGACAAACTGCTAAAGACAAACTGCTAAATGTATTTAAAAAAATGCATGTAGACATACAACATTCTGTGCAAAACTGCATGCACACAGTAAACTGTAAACATAATGTTGCAGATAACTAAAAGAAGAACACATTCGGATGGGATGCTTATGCTGCGTTTTATTATCCTCTCCGAACCGACTCGGACCTCGGATGTGACGTCACGCCCACACTTAAAGCCTTTTATTATGTTTTGCGCGTGGGTCGTTGACACCACTCGGAAAGCTGTTGTCGCTTGGCAACGCTAGGGACGCAACACCCGTTTGAAACAAGTCTTTGGCCTCACCACAACACCGACTCCCATATACCATAGGC
>JAOPJJ010000086.1:10116381-10141468 GCA_027122795.1 Enchelyopus cimbrius | reverse complement strand
CACATGACGCCCCCCCCTCCCCCCTCTCTCAGCTCTCTCCCCTGCTCTGTTTTCTGAGTCATGGCTCTTTCCCTAATCCTGTCATGTTGCCTGCGAAGAACAAAGTGGGCGTGCATGATGTTTCAGTGAACCCAACCGGAAAAAAACCAACCCGTTATGTCATGTATGCCACTGAACACTTGACACTGTGATTCTACACAGTGGTCATTTCTCGTTAACATTTAATGACGAAATCAGGTCAACACTAGAATCATCAGCATTATTTTTCTACTAATAACATCAGGGTTTTAGTTCAGTTTATCACTTTAGACCTTTGCTCATTGATGACTGACACAATCCCACCTTTCAACTCTCCCCTGGATTTCAGGTCACATGACGCTGGGCCAGCCAATGAGATTGAAAGGACACAGCATGCAGTGCTTCTCACTGGGGACGAGTCTCCTCCCTAGTTCAGGCATGAAAATCACCTTTCGGCGAAATCCACCATTTTGAGAAGAGATTAGAATAGATGTAGATTCGATGAGAAAATAATTAGGGGAGAGGGGGGTAGGTTCCGTTTGCTTCGCTCGTGCTGACCAGAGCGTACACATCAAGGGATCCAGACCACCATGGATGGAATGCTTCGTTATATCGCGACTTATTGGTCAACTGGCATTAAGAGCAGCCAATCACAGGGCACATCATGAGCAGTATACACACGCCTCTCTACAAAGTCTCTGTTCTTGTGTGCGCTATGCGCAAGCATTGCGTAGACACAGTCTGGAGATTGTGCATGATTCGCGGATCAGGGAGACGCTATTAATATACGGGAGACTCACGGAACTTGCGGGAGACTTGGAATATCTGAATAATGTAAATATACTGTTCTTAAAGGTGTCCTTCCGATAAACCTTTTTCACTTGCTCCTTTTGAGATACGATAGGTCACTCCTAGTTGCATAGTTGAGAAAATGTTATTGTACCCCCATTGCATGCATTAGCCAATGTAAGAAAATAGAGGGATAAACGTGCAAATCAGAAAAGCCCAACAAACTGACGTAGGTTTGTACATTAGTATTCATGGCCTCGCCTACTTTGGCTTCACATGGCTTAACATCACTGTGATGGACAGCACTGTTGGCCAATCGGAGGCAAATTATTTAAATGTCATGAATATTCATGAATAAGAGCCGAAAACGTGTTGTTCTTCCCCCCCACCCCATACTTAGTAAGGAGACCATAATATTTTTGACTTATGGCTGAAGTTACGTTTCTCCAGCTCTCCCAAGGTTGGCAAAAAATGCATCTCAAAATGCATCAGATTGATGCTTTAAAATATGGAATATTACAAATGTCCTTCCGGGGGAGCTTGCCGCCGGACCCCCCTATAATATCCTTCTCACCTTTTTCGCCCCCGACCCGTTTTCATGCCTGCTATGTAATCACCTGCCGCAGCTTTTATTTTTTTGCGTCGCCCTTGCTTGCTCTGTTGAGCTTTATTGGAGTGCACTACAGAGGCAGGTAGGCCACCGGCCTGGCCTTCAGCAGGGACCCTATCGTACCTTGTGTTTCACTCAGTGCTTTGCAGAGGGGAGGGCATTTGGCAGGGTTGCCAATCTCAGAGAAAGTGCAGGACCTTTCAATTGGACTCTTCACCATTTGGTATTTTCTGTATAAATAAAGTCACAAACGCAGACTTTCCAACGATCCCTATTCACTTCACCTTTCGACTCAGTGTTCCTGAGAGAAATACTGTCTGGTTTAGAGATGCATCGTACATATGTCTCCTAGGCAACGCCAACCACCTGGGTGCCATTTATAATCACATACTTACTGAATAGCAACATTCACTTGTTAGATGCACTTCATGATTTATTGATCATATCCACTGTGATCCTTAAAGTAATGGTTGGCGTCTGAGATCGTTTATACCTTATTTTTATCCATCCTATCTCCTCTTTAACTCTGTCTTTATAAAAATATCCTCCTCAAGGTTTCCAGTGTGTTGAAAGCAAGGCTTTGTTTGCGTCAATGTGTGAGCTTAGCCACTACCCCTTCCTATCTGATTCATGTCCTTTCTTATTTCACATTTACTAGCCGTGCACCAATGCTGCTATCTGCTATGCATGTTACTCTTCCAATTTCCTCCAGATAAAAATAGAGTGCAACAGTGACCCAGCTACAATCCCAGTCTCTAACCCTGAATATGAATGTACAGCGGTGGCTCACGCAGAATCTATAATCATTAAATCTGGTTCCTTTTACATTTTCTCTGGTTAGTAATTTGTTTCCCCATATTAGTACATTAAAGGCCCACTATGCAACTTTGGGCACTTCTTCGCTGTTTTCTGAGATTTTTCGACTACACAGCTCCCCCTGCAGCTTCGGAATATATATTTTACAACACTGTCACAACGCCCCCCGTCCACTTCAACGCTAGCCATGAGCATTTGTTTTCAACGAAGCTGGCAAATGCGTCGAGCCATGTCAGAGGTATGTGTTCAATCTGTTCAAGAAGAGTAGACAAGGTTTTTCATTGAAATTGTGTATTCTTGGGTTATGTTACAATAAATAAAAAAACATCGTTTTTGTTTAGTTGATTAGGAGATGTTTAATTCTTGATTACGTGTTGTATATTTTCTTGATTAGAATGATCAGTGTAAAAGTGGTGGTCAACATAATACATAACGATAGCATGAACCATTTGCACAGCAACCGTAGTCTACATTTATGTATCTTCTCAAGTACGTGTAGTAACATATGTTGTAATTTATTCTTTAAAAGATTGTAGGCTTATTTACATCAGATCATTGTGTTTTTGCAGGAATCAACGTCAACCGCGTCGTCCGACTTTGCACCTCTGCCCATAGGAACTAGAAGAAAGCCCAGAACTGCGCGGAGGGATAGAAGCCAACAAGGGGGGGGGAGGGCTCAAGGGACCTAGACAATGATAGTCAGAAACAACTTGAAGAATTACAGAGGCGCCGCACAGCAGAGACGACGGTTTGTTTACAACTACAATGTTTACAATCCCAATGTTCACCGTTTACAACCCAACAAGATTAAGCCGCATGGATGTGTAGCATTGTACATGTACACATGTAAATAAACATCTTTGTACATCTTTTTTAACAGTTTACCCCTTATTTATGACTAAAGTTTTATATGCTTGAATGTTGCCTTGTAATCAATTTGCATCAATTTGCTTCTGGAGCCAATAAACAGTGTGCAGACGCACCTTTTTTTCCTCATATCTAATACAATTGTCTAGCACCTGTGGATTACCTTGATGTGCGCATCACTCCTCTTTCTAAGATCCCTTTTTTATAGAACAGTTGTTTGCACCACCTTTCTTTCAGTTAAATAATAATCACTTTTTGGTTCGAAAACGTTTTATTTTAGATATTGACAAAAGTGACAGTGCTTCATTGTCAGTTACAGTTTTTTGCCCAACGGCCATTGTGGAGTATCTTGAGGGTTGTCTGGAACAAGTTTTCCTCGTGCCACTTGTATCTGTACAAGCTCAGAGGTAAGTGGTGGCTGTAGAGGGGCAAGTAGGCCAACCTGCCTTGGATCATCAGGCATCACGGCGATCATCCGAGGAAGACCTGTCCAATTTCTCAGTCCTCTGGAGAGGATGGCCGCCTGGACCTCAGGGATGTAGACTTATTGCTTGTTTTCCTTTATCGTACTCCTCACGCTCCAGGTCTTAGACCTTTTGTTATAGGAGCGTTGGTACCTGGTGACAGAGTACAAGTCATTACCATTGATAATTTCCCCAACGCTTACAAACAAAAGTATGGTGTTCTCTTTACACAAGGAAAAATTTAACAACTTACATTTTGTGTCCGTCACGATGACGTGCTGGCCGGCGTTGCTTGCGCCTATTGTAATCAATGTCTGCAAGCAGGGTCTGTGCTTTGTACACAAATCGTGTGTACGACATGCGCTTCGCAGCATACAGCAATATGCGATTCTGGAAGCTTTCTAGGTCTGGTGTGGTTGGGTGTGTTACGGCCACATTGGCCTTTCAGTTGTCATTGCAGGTGTGCTGCTTGTTTGTCTGCCCTGCTCTCATAGGCCTGGACCCACATGTTCCAGGATGGGGGTGTGCCTGCGTACGGGGTGTGTCCCCGTGAACCGGATAAAAGTGGGCCTGGCCCGGAGAGATGGCGGCAGGAGATTTGATTTGTGCTTTGCACTATGATTGTCAAGATCTGTACAATTCATGATTTTCGAGCAATTAAATTAAGAAACGTTGATTGTTGTCTCCTGCCCCGTTTCTTTGTTACGTTTGAGCCGCGTAACAGGTGGGGAGGAGACAATGAGAATAACCCTGCTGTTGGAAGCTTTTTACAAACATGTTTTACACACCCCAGATATAACATGGGTAAAGCTGTTGTTCAGCCGGACATATTGTTCAGCCGGACATATCGCATGATATAGGCGACAAATCTGAGTGATCTAGTGAAGCGGTCCCCAACCACTGGCCCGCGGCCCGGTACTGGTCCGCGGGATGTTCCTAACCGGTCCACGGGACGTTCCTAACCGGTCCGCGGGACGTTCCTAACCGGTCCGTAGGCAGCATGAGTAATAAAGGGAAAAGAAAAACTAAATGCAAAAAAATACTTTGCAATACTGGAACTCTTTTACATGCCATAAGTCTTTGCAGTGGTTAGAGTGCATGGCAAGGTCTTAACTTATTTTCTTAGGCATGTCTGTCCTGCCCTCAACACGTATTGGCTTCAGCAACAGCGCAGCCTCAGCTCAATCACTTCACTTGATCAGTTCTTAGCCAACGGTAGTGTCACACAAACATTACTTCCCATCCTCCAAAGATCCATGGCGAACGAATGAGTGTATCCGCAACCCATTTGTCAATATCCCGAATCACTTGTCAGTGCAGGAGGATGATCAATTGATCGAAATAGCAAATGTCGGTGGTCTTAAAACTGTGTTTGACTAAACCTCTCTGGCGGGTTTTTGGATGAAAACCAAAGCGAAATATCCCGAGATGGCCGTAAAAGCGCTGAAAACGTTGCTACCATTTCCCACCACGGACCTATGGGAGGGTGGGTTTTCGGCAATGACTGCAGCTAAAAGAAAATAGCGCACTCGATTGGACATTTCAACGGCCCTTAAAGTTTCATATAAGCATCACAGCGGCTCTTAACCTTGAAAATTTTTGGTCAATTAAGGCAACAAAGTTGCATAGTTCCTCTTTAAATAGCCTCTATGACAAAAGGTTAATATTTGTCCATGCGGTTTTATTTGGTATTTGTAATATTTTTTTCTTCTGTGATTAAGTGGTTTCTCCATAGGATTTGCATATAGGATTTGCGTATATATATATATATGCGTAGGTGGAGGATGAATGTGTAATGTTCTTTTCTCTCACATTGCACGTTATTTTCCATTTAGTATTTTTCGAGTCTGTTCAGTCGTTTTCGACTGCTTTCGGTTCCCGATCATCTGAAGAGCTTGCGCTAATCACGTCCTTTCGTTAGTTAGAACCCAGATTATACGTCATACTTTTAATAAATGTAACATCATAGCGTTTCTCCTACTTCCCCCCCCCCCTGCTGTGTTCGTTGTGATGTGTTGAACCCTAACCCCATCTCCCAATGTCTCCTCGCAGATCTGTACAAATATATTCCGGACCCTTCCGCCCAGCGACAACCCGGACTTTGATCCTGAGGAGGACGAGCCGACCCTGGAGGCTTCCTGGCCGCACATACAAGTACGATGCCGACACGTCCACCCCCACACCCGGCATCCATAAAGATATCTGTGTCATGTGAATCATTCACTGCCCGTTCCCAAACCCCTTGCACCCTCTTTCCTCTGATCTGTTTTTAGCTGGTTTATGAATTTCTCCTGCGTTTCCTGGAGAACCCTGACTTTCAGCCCAGCATCGCCAAGCGGTACATTGACCAGAAGTTTGTCCTTCAGGTATGGCCTACCATTCGTTTATCTTTTGGGTTTCACACACCTGCTTTCTGTCCGTGCCCCAGTATCTGGGAAGTTCACAAGAAATCAAAATGCTAAATGAGTCTCATTACTCATTCAAATTATAATATAAAAATCCCCCATCCCTTAAATCACACGGCATGGGGTGAGCGTGCAAGACGCTCACCCATTTGTGTATGCAAAGAAAACCAACAAATTCAACATGCATATTTGCTGCTTAGGCAAGGACATGTTAACCAATAGCACCCGTCCTGCGGTAGTCATGGTGCCCAGCCTCTGTGTTTTCACACCGGCCGGCACTCAGCAGGACAGCGTCATCGCTCCTCCGCCCTCTGTGACGGGCTGCCCACTGGAACATCGGAGGGTGGAGGATGGGGAAGACTTTAGTGCTTGGAATGTTGTCTGGGCCACATCCAAGGTGCCTGCCTCTGCAGGCTTTTCCATGATGCGCGTGTCGTCGGGGGAAGCCTTAAATAGCTCTCTGCTGTTTACACTTTGGGGAAGGGAGAAGGGGGCTCTGCTTGGGAAACGGGATGAGAAAATTAAAAAAACAGTGAGGGCTGAGATGCTGGGGGGGGGGGCCTAGATAAAAAAAAATGTATTTAGCGTTTGCCTCTTTCTTTAATATACAGTGTCTCATGTGTATGCATTTTGCCTGATCAAAATGCAGGTGCAAGTTGAGGTGGGGGGGGGTTTGATGTGTTTAGGTATGATTAACCCGCTCCGTCTTTCTGCCTGAGAGTCGTCTGCTATTAGTGTATCAGTGTATTACTATGTGTGAACAGTTGGGCTACTGTTTTTTATAGACCTGTGAAAAAGCAAATATTTAGCAACTCTAGAAATAGAAAATGTGAAAACGTGTTGGAGAACCTTTTGTGAATGTCTTTCCATCAGGCGTTTGTGAGATTATTTTCTACCCTTCCTTTCTTCCTTCATTTTTGATACTGTCTGTGACACAACTAAACTTATAGGTTGTATATGGAGAAGTGTGTTTTTTTTAAGATGATCAACTGTGTATAGTGTCACTTCCAACTTCATCAGCACAGTGTCTCACTAATGCCAATATTATCTTTAGCCGTTAGCAGTATTTACTGCATTGTAAAGAGACTATGTGGTGGAATGTGTTATGTAAATAGCACAACCATGTTATGTGTTTGATGGGTAAATATGTAGTGTGCAGATCCTTTGGTCTCAGTTTGTCAAACTGTTCACTCAAATATGATTGAGACAAGTCTACCGGTATAGACTTACTACAGTGTTTGTCTTTGTCTTTGTACTTTTACTTTGTACTCAGAGTCAGAGTCATACTGTGCAATTAAATGGGTTGGATGAGGCCCGTTGCAGCATTGTATGTACACCATATATTTAAAGAAATGTAAGTATCAATAAGTAAAAAAAACAAAAAAAGACAATTTATCTTGAGTGTTCTGAGGCCATTATTGACATCTCTGATGCCACTGATAAAGTGCTGCAGTTTGTAGGGAGAAGGTAAGGATTTTCTCAACTGAATGCCAGCAAAACTACTCGATGCTAACGGCTAGCTCAGCTAATCTGTGCTAGCCTCTGCAGGCAAAGAAGAGTTCAAATATAAACAAAAGTAACGTTTACGGTGTAGACCATATCTCATATTTAAATATGCAGTGGGCAAGGTTTGAAGGTTGGAAAGGTAGAGAACTGCAAAGAATGCAAGTGAACACGATTTCATGAAAAATGTCTCGACTCCCTCCCTCTGTACGCTGAGCCTGAAGCGGTCTAACATCTAAATTGTCTCATGCAGGGGCAGGTGAAGTAAACTCAAAGTAAATACAGATATTCCTACAGTGCTGGTGTAGAACATTTGCTTTTCTGTTTGTGTGACAAGAAAT
Organism: Enchelyopus cimbrius; assembly: GCA_027122795.1. Taxonomy (NCBI): domain Eukaryota; kingdom Metazoa; phylum Chordata; class Actinopteri; order Gadiformes; family Gaidropsaridae; genus Enchelyopus; species Enchelyopus cimbrius. The sequence continues at coordinate 10,133,655 of JAOPJJ010000086.1, read as the reverse complement.
GCCCCAAATCCACTTTAAATGTGATTTCATTCTGTTCCCTGCTCTGCTATCTAATTAAGTCATTAGCAAGCTGTGGCTAAAATGCTATTTTCTTATCTGTGACTTGTCTGTGTAGTTGTCTAATGATATATGTTGATCAAATGAAAGGTTGGCTCAATACTGGGCATTTTTGGAGTGAAGCCACTTAATCCTCTTTTCCAGATACTTCTTGCAGAAGGGTGGTCTCTTAAAAGTACCATCTTGCACTCTTCGCTGGCATTCACTAAATGGTTTTTTGAGGGCCCCATTGGCCTCAGAGCCACAGGTTGGGGCCCTTCCAGTGGCTATGGGCAGTGCTTACTGTAAACCATCACGACACAGGATGGTGATACATTGACCCACCCGCTGTATATGATTGACTTGATGCATTATCCTTGTACGTTGTACTCAGCAGCGAGGCGCGTGGTTGAGCTTTAGTCAAGCAGCCGATCCCACCATCCCAGTCAAAGTGGGAGTCACTGCTGTTAAAAATAGCACTCTGTTCTGGAAAATCAATAGTGCTAAGAGGTGTTCAAACACAGCCCTACCTCACTACATCAGCGCAGTGTTCCTATTGTTTCCTCTCAGAAGGTCGGAGAAACGAACGACATGCCGGTCTAATTGGTAAATGGACTGCATTTTTATAGAGCTTTCTCCAAAGCGCTGTACAATTAATACCTGGCATTCACCCATTCATACAATCATTCACACACTGACAAGCGGGTCAACGATGTAAGGCAGCTTCGGGACCAGGCAGGGGCAAGGTGGCTTGTTCAGGCCGCTCTACCCCCTGAGCCAATGCTGCCCACTATTCTGATCCCTCTGTCTACACTGTGTGTGTGTGCGTGTGCGTGTGCGTTTGCAAGTGCGTGTGCGCGCCTTCCTTCCTTCCTTCCTTCCTTCCTTCCTTCCTTCCTTCCGTCCTTCCTTCCGTCCTTCCTTCCTTCCCTCCCTCCCTCCCCGGCACAAGGCATGAGAGTGGTGGTGCTCGGCCCAGTGCCTTTCCACTTGGCTGGATGAAGACCGTGCATGTGTGTCCATGACATGCGGGTTTATAGACAGACTCTGACCTCCCTGTCCATAGTGGAACCTATTGAAAACATCCCCCGGCACACTGGACATTAAAGCCCTGAGACCGTCCCATGAAGCTGCACTGCTTGACCACTATATGCAATACAGTGACATGTTTTACATATTCAAAGCTCAGGCTAACTTCTGCTCACTTATTTCAGCACTTATTGTAGCAGTCCTGCTGACATTGGAGAGGTCAACATACAGTGTCAACACTGATTTAGGACCCCATCACCTCAGCCCCTAGCCTTGCCACCGCCCGCCTATGTACTTCCGCTCAATTGTCTTTTTCCATCAGTAGGTCTGGGTTTGCTGTATATTCTTGGGTTTTCTCCATCCACATTTTTGGCGGTCCAATCAGCGAACAGAGGGAGTGGCTGAGAGCAATGATGTCAACGTTGTGCGCCAGTTACAGTTGTAGTCAGAAGACCATGGAGAGAAAGATGCGAGCGAAGCGATTCAGTCTGTTGTGGCAAGCCTGCCGAATATCGAGAAATTAAAGCCGGAGCAAGAACAAACTTTGCTGAATTTAGTTGGTGGCCATGATGTTGTGGCGCTTCTCCCCCTGGGGTACTTGAAAGTTTGAAGTGGCGAGACCCCGCTTCAACAGTTGACTGCAGGCATTATCTCTGTCGTTACGCTCAAATAGTAATTTAGAATTTGCGGTTGTTCCGGGAACTCTTAAACTCGATGAACAAAACCTGCAGCTCTCGTTGATGGACATCGTCAAGCAACCCTTTGCTCATTGCAATGGGGGATGGTTGGTGTCATAGACAAATTATATTGATTATATATATTAAATTCTGTATATATATTGTATGAAATTATATTATGTATATATATAATATTATATATACTATATTGATTATATATTCAATATAGGATGTCCATGGTTGGTGTTGCTTGTTCACAGCCTGCGTGCAACGTTGTTCCCAATATGAGCATGACATACATCCCGACCGAAAGCTAGCGATTGGTTGTGGCAGATCCTGAGTGGCACCGGGCAGAACCAATAGTTTTACACTTCAACAGACACCAGCCTTCAAGTGAGTTAACGTGAGTCAATTGAGTGATTCCAGACCTTCTGTACAAATTAAATGAATTACAATGGTCTGGTAGGACCAGGCTTCTCAGCCTCCCCCATCCTCTTCCCTTTGATCACTTAAGTTATCAATCAATCTCTCGATGCACCCTACAGGTTTTATATCTTGCCCCTTCGAGGTTGATGTTTCCCATGTTATAGACTCGCACTGTTTACAGCCTTGCATAATATATGTGCACGGCTGTCCAGAGTATGTGTGCAGGGAATGCTGGAATAAACAAAAAGGCAGGTTAATAATGATGTATGTTTACACCCAGCCCTGTCAAAATCAAATGGCAAAGATTGCTAACAATTGTGTGCGTGTGCGCACGCGTCATTTCAACAGAGAGAGACTTCTCAAATAGTTGAATGAGTGAATTAACGTTGATCCGTGTTCTACAAAAGCTTGGGGTACTGCTGCAGTGCTGATAATTAAAAGATAACATCCCATGTGTACTGAGATTAGATTCACTCATGAGGGCCTGGATGTGATATTTATAAGATACTAGGGTGAATCCTAACAATGACTCGCCTCAACATGAGTTGCAGGGTTGAATCCCATTAGAATGACTCACCCCCCCTTGTGAAATCACTTCTTTCGCTGCCCAAGTTATACACAATGGGAAGTATTGGTTACGTCAAAATGGTAGCCGGTGGACATCTCTGATTCAATTATTCTTCATTTGACCGCCGTGGATGCAGGTTGTGGTTTGGGTAAATAAAATCTAAAGACTGACCCCACCACCACCGCCCACCATGTCCCTGAAGACCCTCGTGTGTCATTGACCCGTGGGCTCAAAACGAGCCAGGTGTCCCGGCAGGTTGCAGGCTGACGGCCCGTCTTTCTCTTGCAGCTGCTGGAGCTGTTTGACAGCGAGGACCCGCGGGAAAGGGACTTCCTGAAGACAATCCTGCATCGGATATACGGGAAGTTCCTGGGCCTGCGGGCCTTCATCAGGAAGCAGATCAACAACATCTTCCTGCGGTGAGGCCAAGCAATCCACACCAAAATGGCGGATGAGGGGGGGTGGTTAAAGTGGCTGCCTGTGCGCTCTCATTGGTCAAACACAAGGTGAATCACTTTGAACGGAGCAAACGTATTGTTTGACACATAACTAGCACATAGCCGGCAATTACACCCACCACACTACAACTTATTTATTTATTGACATACTATGTTGACATATAATGTCAACATAGAAGTTAGATTAAAAGTTTGTCGTCCTGTATGGTATGGATGTTTTCACCTCGCAGATCCCTCGGTTGACCTTGTCACCGTGGAAGGGTTGGTGTGCAGGAGGAAAGAGAGTTCTTGAACCAGCTTCAGGATTACCTCGTCTTTCACTCTATTCTTTCATAAAACCGTCCAGGAAGGCAGAAAAAACCCCACTGCTCCTTCTAGTGCACCTCCCCCCCCCCACCAGCACCAAGCCGTCACGCTGCCATTAGACGGTGGGGTTCAGGTGTTGAGCAGGGGGGTGGGGGTTGGGTCAGGGGGGGCAAAGGGCCCTCGACGTCTTTTCCAACAGGCATGAAAGACGACGGATGTGCCCACTCGAACCATCTGTTGCTGCCTGGTGGTGGAGTCTGGCGGCCGGGCTCCGGGCTGATGAGCGCTAGCCTGTCGCAGTTCTATTTGAACACTGATCTCTCCCTACACAGGCCAGAAATGCACGCAGACGCACACACAGGCCCATACACATGCAGTCGGAGAATCATGCAATGTTGGAGTGATAGGCTGCCACGTAGCGCGGTGCCAGGGAGCATTTAGGGGTTAAGTGCCTTCCTCAAGGACACCTCGGCAGAGCCCAGGAGGTGAACTGGCACCTCTCCGTCCACCTCCATACTTGTGGTCTGAGCTGGACTGGTAGCCCCTGACCAAGATACACATGCGAGTCAGGGACCATGTTTGGTTTTCTATATGACCCCATGCTGTTTGCATCATGCATTATCTGATGCCTTATTGTCTGTTCCTATTTGTCTCAAGGATTCCACCATGGGCAGAATGGCTTTGGGGAAGTGAAGCAGCCTCAAATACTAATTTTGATTCAAATGTGGCTGTTTTTTTGTAGGTTCATCTACGAGACCGATCACTTCAATGGAGTGGCTGAGCTCCTGGAGATCCTTGGAAGGTGAGCCAATGGTGACGTCCTCCACGTCTGGGCACATGTTAATGGATTGTCACTGTGCAACGTAATGAGTTATAGTCTTTCACCTTGGACGTTGTAGCCATTAAAAACAATGCAGTATTTACCTTGTTAATGAATTACCTGACCTTAATGTAGCAGCAATCCAACAGTGTTGATAGTTTAAGGTAAGGTGAAGTTAATGTTTTAAAAGAATCCAAAGCATGCTCTCTTCAGTGTGTTTTGTCTGAGCAGGGTTTCTGTGAGCCAACCCACTGGCAACAAATTGAACTAGGCATGTCGGACATGCATATGTTTAATGTTCTGTTCATATGTCTACTACCCGCAGCACAGATACACACACACACACACACACAGCACAGACATACACAGACACACACACACAGCATAGAGAACACAAACACACGCATGCACACACAGGCTGACACACACAGACAAGCATAGGCAAACACAGACACAAAGGCAGACACATTCATTAAGGCAGACGCTCTTTTAATAGCAGAGGACATTTATGGGGATTTAGGCACCATCTAGTGGCGTTGTGGTGTAATATGCTTTAGAATTAAGAGTAATTGCTTGCGAAGCAAATACTTAAATTGACACTGACACCATGGAATGAGCAAATGCCACAAAACTTGGCACAGACGTCGATGGAGGGACCCTCTATGTATGTGGCAAGTTTCAAGCACGCACCACCTTCATTAACAAAAACCAGTTGTGGTTTTTGTTAATTAGCGGTTAGCTTAGCATAACTTAAAATTGACCCGCAAAGTCATTTTTTGTCGAATTTCCTCAAAACTTTGCACACTAGTTGAGAGAACATGCACATACACTCGCTATAAGTTCTATAGCTGTGGCTCATTCTGAAAAGCAATGGTGATTGATTGAATTTTGCATTTGTTTCACTACACTTCCTTATAAGTCGGCCATTTTGTATTTTTGTAAAATGGGAGACACACATTTTAATCACGGTTGTCCATAGAGCACGTGTGCCAATTTGTGGCCCCCAATGTTTTGTGGTTTATGAGAAGATTTTTTTATATTTTCAGAAATTTTCACTGTACAGAAAGATAATTCCAGGTGGACATTTTGGTCCCAAGAGGATAAAATGTTCAGCATGCAAAATAAGACATGTACACCAAATTTCAGACATTTTCGTCAATAAGGGGGGTGGGGCGGATGTTTCAAAGTTGACCAGATGTTACAGCGCCCCCTACAGGCCAATCGGCGAAAGACGCTAATAGAATCTAAGTGTCCGGGCTGACTACTGATCCCCCCAATTTCAAAACTTTTCACCCGTGCGTTCCGGAGTTATAGGCCGTCAAAATTCTGAATTAGAATAATACCCATCCAGGGCAATACTCACAACCGGCGCAACGTCATACGCTTAAAATTTGAAAGGTTCACGCCCCTTTTTAGGGGAAAACAAACAGCAATACTGTATCGTTTACATTGTAATAACCTACAGTAAGTCTAAGTATTCCCTATTGCCTATATTTATCGCCTGTAACTCCGTTATAAAAGGTCATGACGGAGATATTTGGCTGATAGATGGAGGTCAACAGGCTACTCGACTGAAGCTCACGTAAAATGAGTATCAGAACATCAGTAACGTTAACTTAGCCTAGCTGCTACCTTGCTTAAGGACGCTATCGGAAGAGTGATGTCTTAAGTTATTCACGCCTGCTGACTGTGTATGCACGTTGTTTTGTGCCGCTATTTTGTATAGAAGTCAATGGGAAGCCGAGTTTGTCTTCCCCTAAAAAGGGGCGTTGACGAAATTTTCACTGAAGTTCCCGGATGTGCCGGTAGTGAGTATAACAATAGGTATCCACAGATACTCTGTGAATACCTAATTAGCATAATAATAATACCCATCCAGGGCAATAACAATAGGTATCCACAGATACTCTGTGAATACCTAATGAGAATTCTTAAAAAGTGCCACAAACTTAAAATAGAAGAGGCTGTTTAATAATATCTTATAGCAGCTGATTTCCATGCTGCATGTGGGTTATGGCTGACTGTCATTCGCCCAAACCCCGTTTGTTAGGATGATAAATCCCTTACTGTTCTTATGACGATAAGGCCCTTAGGTTAGGAAATTGCATGGTTGAAACGTTATTCCTGCCCAAAAATAATTGATACCAAGCAGACCCAAATTAACTTGAACTGCCGTTTCAACCCTGTGGGCAGTTGATTGGACCTGGTTTATATGGCTGATTGTGTAACAGTTTTACATATTAATACAATCAATGAACAGATTAATTAAAGTCTGGTTGGGTCCGGACCTACGTTCTTCATAGTGACAACAGTGAAGGTCATTTCCCTAGTGCGTATTAAAACTAAATCCTACCATAATAAGTCTGTTTCAGCAAAATGAAATGAATGCTTATTTTCTCGAACAGTAAAGATGATTCAGTCACGATTCTGCGTTGTAATTAATTTGTTCCTGGTAAACCATAATTTGCTTCCATTTTCTGTTCCATAAATTGTTCCTGAGCCCTGTTAGAGTGTATGCAGCACGGTGTGTTCTGGGCTGCCTCTGTCTCTCGCATTCCCTGCCGGCTCCCCGCAATGCGGCCCCGGTGCAGGCCTCACCCCTGTAAGGCTGCTGTGTGACCTCTGACCCCCTGTCCTGTGCCCCCTCTTTGCAGTATCATCAATGGCTTTGCGCTGCCCCTGAAGGCGGAGCACAAACAGTTCCTGATGAAGGTGCTCATTCCAATGCACACCGCCAAGGGGCTGGCCTTGTTCCATGCACAGGTAGGACTGAGGAAGAGGAGGGTGAGGGTACCACTCTGATGGTCTGACGTGTGTTCCAGCGTTTTGAACTCTGTGATTATCAAAGGTTGCTTCAGCGATTCTGCCCATTCTACCATTTGTTTTTGTTTATCATCTCAGGGCATAGGCTGCCTACAGAGACGTGTTTTTTTGATGGGCAGCTAGCAGGTCGTGAGGAAATATCGGATGAATGTGATCATTTATGTTTCGGCCTAGGATCGCTGATATAAACTTTAAGCCATTAAAGAATGTGTAAACCCGGAACTTGACTTGATCAGTTTGGGGAAAAACAATATTGCTGTGAATGTGGTTTATGTTGGCTGACTATTTGTATTGTAGTGCCACCTGGTGGATGAAAGAGGAAACGGTCTTGCACTATTAACGGTTCACGTGCACACGGACCCATTCATATAGCTCCATGTTGTTTATGACCATTTAATGTTTTCCCCAGTTGGCCTACTGTGTTGTCCAGTTCCTAGAGAAGGACCCTACCCTCACTGAACCGGTACTTCAATTCAGTATTATCATTCAGTAGAATCACTCTTCACTCCAACATGTTCAGTCTGAATGCAGTGTGACTCAATTCTCTGTCTAAATGTGATATAATCCCCCCAGGTCATACGTGGGCTATTGAAGTTTTGGCCCAAAACCTGCAGCCAGAAAGAGGTAATGTAACTAGTGCTAGCCCCACACCACCGGTTGCCTGTCGTGTCCGGGAAGCTGCAGTGTGTAAGAGTGCATTGTGGGTCCTAGGTGATGTACCTTGGGGAGATCGAGGAGATCCTGGACGTCATCGAGCCCACGCAGTTCAAGAAGATCGAGGAGCCATTGTTCAAGCAGATCTCCAGATGTGTGGCCAACCCACACTTCCAGGTACTCTTTGTTCCTAGCATGTCCTGGTGAACAGCGAGGGGGGGTCAGGGGGTCCCGCCCATACGTAACAGAGCCTCTTCTCCGTTCCCTCCCTGTGCCGGCAGGTGGCCGAGCGAGCGCTGTACTTCTGGAACAACGAGTACATCCTCAGTCTGATCGAGGAGAACATCGACCAGGTTCTGCCCATTATGTTCGGCAGCCTGTACCGGATCTCTAAAGAGCACTGGAACCCGTACGTATTCCGCTCTCGACGCTGACCTGCGGAGTAAAGACTGTTTTATACTTCTGCGTCGAATCGACGGCGTAGCCCCGCGGACCCCTACGCTTCGCCGCGGACCCCTATGCCATCATAAAATGTACACCAAAATTTAACTACGCGTCGAGGCTACGCAGACCGCCAGGGCTGTAATTGGTCATTGTAACTTCGCGTCGAGGCTGCGCAGACCGCAAGGGCTGTGATTGGTGAAATGCACCGCATGCAAAGCAACCCGACGCAGAAGTATAAAACAGCCACGACGCCGTAGGGGTGACGGCGTAGCTACGCTGCCGAGTTGACGCAGAAGTATGTTGAAGCCTTAAGGGCTGATGGACACGGTGTGGGGGATAGGGAGGAAGGGATATTTTTATACAACCTTTTGCCAGGAGAAAAAATGTGAACTGAAGTTTGTCCACTATGAATACCCCACCGCCTATTTTAAATGTTACATTTATTAAAGGTTGTTTCAGTGATTCCGAAACATAAAAGATCACATTCCTCTAATCTTTCCTCAGAATCCGCTAGCTGCGCGCCTCATAAGCAGGCCGTCAAAAATACACGTCTCTGTATGCAGCCTATGCTCCTAGATTGTACACAAAAACAAATGTTACTACCAGCCACTTCAAACCACTCAGAGCATAGGCTGCCTACAGAGACCCGTTTTTGGGCTGCCAAATCGCTGATATGACTTTAAGTCACACCTCAAAGGTTGTATCAGCAATTCTAGGCTGAAACCACATCTCTGTAGGCAGTCTATGCCCCGAGATTGTAAACAAAAACAAATCGTATTGGTAAACAAATGGCAGAATCGCTGATACAACCTTTAAAACAAACACGAGTAGAAAATATTTCAATATACAGTAATATACATTTGGTTGACCTAATCCTTATTGATCAGACAAGAGAATATGGATTGCTTCGGAGAGGTCTAGTTTCTGTAAACGATGGTCTTTTATATGTTGTTTGTTTACCTTTCTCTTTTTGTGTCGTGAAGGACAATTATAGCGCTGGTGTACAACGTGCTGAAGACGCTGATGGAGATGAACAGCACGCTGTTTGACGAGCTCACAGCCTCCTACAAAGCAGACAGGCAGCGGTGCGTGGGGCTCTGTCTCTGTCCTCAGAGGGTTAACAAAGGTTGAATAATGGGCTTCTTTCCAATTAATGGAGAGAAGGTTCTGAAATTCCTTTATGTTCGGTCTCTAAGCTACGCTCCATTGCTGTGCATCTTGATTGCTCGCTTTGTGTGCTTGAAATAAGGTGTGTGTAAAATAGAATAGAAGAGAATGCCTTTATTGTCACTGTAGGAAGCTGCCTCCAGTAGCAGTGCAAAAACAGTGTAAAGAATAAATACACTGTAAACATAGGACATAAAGTAATGGTACAAAAGAAAGGTAAGGTGCACAGTCCCAATGAGTATGTACATTTGCATAATGAATACGGTGCTATGTACAGTATTAAACTATATATATATATTGCAGATTTTATACATGTTACCCAATGGTCTGGAATATTGCACATTGTATGGTATTACACAGTAGGTATGGTGTGTGTGTGCGTTTGTTTTGCGTTTGTTTTACTTTTTTTATGTTATTTTTATGTTTATAAATAACATTCTCTGCTGGTTTCTTGTACATAATCTGCTGTGACTCTAAATGTGTGTTTGCGGGAACATTGAAAGGATTTTCATTTCCATTTCCCCGTTGGCTCTCCTAAGGGAGAAGAAGAAGGAGCAGGACCGCGAGGAGCTGTGGAGGAAGCTGGACCAGCTGCAGATCAGCCCCTCTGGGGCGGCCCACAGCAACAGCCACATGCTGCAGAATGCCAACAACAACAATAACAACAACAACAGGCCCGGCAGCGCCCCGGCCGGGGCCCAGAGTGAGGACATGGATGTGGACGCCCCCGCCGAGGGCCCTCCAGGGGTCTATTGACACAGGACTCGTTATTAATATATATTTTCCTAATTCCTAACGGTTTGACACCGTGGACGGGCTGTAAGGTTCAGGGGCGGGAGGGGGGCGGGGAGGTTAAGGAAGGGTTTCAAGGAGGGAGTTTTGGGGGTGGGGGGAGGGTAGTGTGAGACAATGGTGAGACCTCAGCAGTATATGAAATCCATGATGTAGAGTGACTTATAATGGCAGCAACCACTGGGCAGAAAAAAATGATATATTTCAACTTGAAATTATTTTTGGATGTTAGTGTGGCTACAGTATATAATTATTATTTGTTTTGTCTGATCTGAGATTTATCCTTTCACATTTAGTTTCTTAACAGAGAAAAAGATTTTTTTTGTGATATTCAATGTATGGTTATATAGGATTATGGGACAGGGGGTTCAAATGACGAACTGAGCGTATTGAGCAGCAGTTTGAAAACTGAATTTGCCATTTTTAAGATTGCGTCTATATTTTCTTTCTCTGTGTTTCCCAATGTGCTTCAAATGACTAAAAACCTTTCTGAGGGAAGACCCAAGGCACAGCCATAGTGGGGCCCGGGACCAGAGATCAAGTGTATTGGTGTAAATAGAATGGAAACAAAGAAACGGATCGACATCCAAAACCTACCCGACTGTTTAGTGTCCAATCATATATGAACGGGAATTGAATGCGACATGGTTTTAGGACTTGGTTATCTATGATTATGACTGGAGCTGTAGAAGTTAACCTTGTTCGACGTCTCTGTGGGAGACATTAAAGGTTGTTAGTATTCTGCTGGTGTCTTTTGTATTTGTCATGGTTTTTTTTGTTGCTTTTTTTTTTTTTATTTTTTGCTTAAGTAAATAACTTGGAGCCAAAAGACAATTTAAAACCTCACTGTTGGATTGCAGCTGAAATGAATTACAGATATTTTCCCCCCTACTATTAAGCAGATTCAAACAATGTCTTTAAACTGCCTCAAAGATTGTGTAGTTTTGCAGGTAGAATGCCAACGTGAGCTGCATTGTATTGTAGTGCTGCCATTTCACATGTGCAAACGCACCACACATCATAGAACTTTATGTGTCCTAACTCCAACCAAATTCCTTCTGTGGGACCACTGACTTCACAGCCTACAAGATCCCAAATGTCAGGTGCACGTTGCATATTTTAGACGTTTGACACGTTACATATTTGGGAGACTGCTGTTTTTGTTGTAACAAATATTAACTGAGTTTCACCAGATTTTTGGGAAGATTTGGGGATCACCTTTTTGTCAAGTCCTGTTCCTATCTAGGAGGAAGTGTCTGCTTTACATTCTAGGTCGTGTCCGTGCACCATTCCAATCTGTGTGACATACAGAAGTTTGGGGAACATTTTTGTAATGCTATGCCTTATGTTGGCTTTGAACCCCCATAAAATAAAGTCTATTCTATCTTTCTACTCACAAAATATAAGCTTTTGTTATGCTTTTGTCAGTTGTGTTGTAGTGTCCAAGTAGGTCAGGAGAAGGCACCTGCATTCCTTCTCTTTTGATGTTAAACTTAATTTACACTATACAATACATAAAGATATGATTAACATTTGGACTGTAATTTTATTCTACTGAGGTTCATGGGTGGGATCTGTCTACTACGTTACGTTGTTATGCAAATTACTGATGCAATAGTAACATCCGATTGGCTGCCGCGTTGCGCTGTAACATGCTGCCTAAACTAGGAATGAGGGGGCTGTTCATATCCCCAGGGCATAGACTACTACTCCATGCTTTGCCTTTTAAGATGTCTCTGAACTCCACCTCACACGAAGACTCTCATAACAGGAGCATCTCTATATACACATCCAAGTTGGACCCTGGTGCTGACATATGCATAGGATTGGCAATTCTGTTTGTTGGTAAGTTTGTTGCTTTCTCTTTTTGGGAATAAAGATCTAGGCTTGTTCTGCACACAGCTTGCGTTTCTAGCCTCTTTTCCATCGGAACAGCTTATCTGGTGCGTGAAGTGTCTCCGCGTTGTGGACGCTGGTCTTCTCAACAGGTTGACTGGAACCGCCGCGCTATTCCCAGTCCTTATTGCACTGGTTTAGCATTTCATTCCGAGAGGCTGCTGCATATTGAATTGTCATGATTATAGCAAACGAGGAGAGCCGTTTACATGCATAGGAAACCTATACAAAGGAGCATTTGCATGGGGAGGACTGGATGCGTCTACTTGCGTTAAAAAATAAATCACGGTCATGTATAAAATCTCCATTGTAAGTCATTATTAGATTAAAAGTCGAAAATACTTTTGTGTCTTATTATTATAGTCATGCATGTTTATGGAGCTCGTTGTAATGCGTTTGTAATTTAAAACTTTGTCAAGAGATAATTTAAAAAACAACGTATTGCTTTGGGGTTTAACCATAAAGCATGCTAAGCCAAGGCTTTTTATTCAAAGCTAAACGTTTTCAGAAGTGACATAAAAAATAAAGATGTCAAATGTATACTCTTTTACACCAATACATCGTAGCCTACTCAAATTGTATTAACTTACTATTCAGTTCTCTCTTTATTTTATTAAGGTATAATATAATATAATATAATACTAGAATATAATAGATCTAATATTATATATATATATATTCAATGTATCAATATATTGTAGAATATATATATATGTGTGTGTTTTTTTTGTGTTAGGCACTAAGGGCAGATTGCTTATCTTGGTAATACGTGTACTACTTCCGATACGATATGTAACTTGAATTTTCAAATAGACATACATTGCTGTATACATACATCTTAATACTTTATATCTAGTTGAAACATGCTTTACATATGTGGCTGTGCGCAGAAGAATACACACGGGAGGCGAAGGGGTTCGGGAATGATGGCGAGATGTTTTACTGTCCAGCACTTGCTATAGAGTTGATAACGTAAATTCCCCAGCATTTAACAGCTTAACAGTTTAACATTCAGTCTCACTCATAAAAAACGAACTTCAGTTCTGTTCTTTTCACCCACAGAAGTATCATCACCTAACTATAGAGTTGATAACTACATTAAAAGTAAAATGGTGTCCTACGCTAAAACACGCACCAACCCTACGGTGTATCAGAAAGATCAAAAAGCATTATAGGTAACACAAATAAAAATAAATAAAGGCTAAAGCGCCACCTAGTGGCGCTGCAGATACACTGCCTTACACATACATAGGCATTGTACATACATACAGAAGTATGTATACATTTTCATACGTTGCATTTCCCAGCATGCTATTGAAAAGCATTGAAGTTGCTGTACATTCAATCCAAAGTTAACACTTAGAGGTCAATAGTCCCAATGAAAATGTGCAGGCTATGAGACTTTTTGAAAACTAGCAATTTTGACCCATTGCTGGCGCTAGAGACTTGGTTCTGTTTCTCCATAAATCCAGATATGGACGTTTGTGCCTAATCTGTATTAATGTGGACATTTCTGTAAACGTAATAAAGGGGAATATTACCAATTTCATTATTTTGTCAATTTGGAAGCTATTGGAGTTGAAATTAATGGGATTGTGTCAATTGGCTTGTGAAGAGACGTCAAAGTGAAATACCAATACCAACAACATATCCATCCATCTATCACCCCCTTCCCCTGACAGTCATCCTCTCCCTGCTGGGAAATGGTGTGGTGCTGCTGGTCTCATTCCGCCGCAGGAGGCGGCTGGTGGGAACGGAGATGCTCTGCGTGAACCTGGCCGTGGTGGACTTCCTGTGCTGCGTGTGCTTCTACCCCCTCTCCGTTGCCTCGTCCTTCAGCCACGTGTGGCTGGGCCAGGGCCTGACCTGCGTGTACTACGGCCTGGGCTGCTTCGTCTTTGGCCTCTGTGGCATGTTCACCGTCGCCGCCATCAGCGTCACCCACTACATGAAGACCTGCTACAGCTTGGTCTACGGTGAGGAGGTGTGGTGGCGGGTGGGTTTGTGTTTGTGTGTAATATGGCAATAGTTCATAAGCTAGGGATATATGGTCCCACATGACACAGAGACACACCAACACCAACTAGTGATGACCTTAGAGGCTTGACAACCAGATATACTTAACCTTCTAAAGGTAAACAAACCTGCCAAATGACCTGCTAAATTAAATGGTGCCCAATTGTTTATATTGTACACTGAAATGTATCATTCACCTATATTTTAAATTCCTATTCAGTCAACCGCTTCTAAACTCTCTAATCAATGCAGGATTTGTCATGATCTATGGAGGTATTTCACTGCTACTAATGAGACGCAAAATTAAGGCCAATGCTAACAAATACCACATCCTGGCAATACAAATATTATTGCGCCACATTCGCACACATATTTATCTGCTTGCGAGAGCAATAGTGAGTCCAATAAATTTAAAAACAAGAATTGAGTGTGCACATAGTGTGAAGCTTTATCTGTGTGCCTATGCCCCTAGCCTGACTATACCAGACCTATGCCCCTAGCCTAACTATACCAGACCTATGCCTCCAGCCTGACGGCCACAGACCAAGATGCTCCAGGAAGCAATTGAACAAGCCTACAGCCAATCATATGATTCTGCTGCTGGAAGACCCATAACTGAGCCCCTCCCTCTGCCCGCCTCCACAGCCAAACTGGTGTGCGCGGCCACCTGGGTGGTGGCCGGCGTGTGGTCCTGCCTCCCCCTGGTGGGCTGGGGGGAGTACGTACCCGAGCCCTACGGCCTGTCCTGCACCATCGCCTGGAGGGGCTACCACGACTCCTACAAGGACGCCACCTACGTGCTGTGCTCCTTTGCCTGCTTCACCATGCTGCCTGTACTGGCCGTCCTGGTGTCCCAGGGCCTGATCCTCCGCAAGATGTACCGCTTCTCCGCCACGCTGACGGCCGGCAGCATCCGCAACAACCTACGCCATGCAGAGAGACGCCTCACCATGGTGTGTGTGTGTGTGTGTGTGTGTCCAACGTGGATGTTGTCTGTTAGAGGAGACAGACAGTGACAGAGCTTTAGAATGCGTTGTAGTATTCTTTATGAAGTCCTGATGACACACTGCGGTACAGAAGATGGAGGCGTGCACCTTAAGGGGGCCTTCTCTGTCTTGATGCCTCAGTGGTGGAACGAGCTCCCGACCAATCTCAGGATCGCAGAAAAACACGCTGCCTTCCGGAAAAGACTAAAAACTCACCTGTTCAAACTCCACCCTGATCTGGAGCCCACACACTGACACACAATGAAACACACTATGACACACACTATGACACACACTATGAAACACAATATGCAACACACTGAAACACACTAGGACACACACTATGAAACACATTCTGAAACACACAATGAAACACACTATGACACACACTATGAACTGATATCCTTGATATCATAGAAGTTCATATCATAGTATTTATATACTGTACCTTAGGTATCCTTGGTAAATAGCAGCTACTGTGCTCAGATGAGTGCTCCAAACTCGTTTCTATTGTTTCAATTCTAGCTGATCTACGGTGATACAGTATGTTGGTTTCTATGCCTTATAACTAAATGTACTTATAAGTCTCTTGGACAAAAGCGTCTGCTAAATGCCTTAAATGTAAATGTAAATGTTAATGTAAATCGAGGCCAAAAGTAAAACCAAAGGAAAAGAAGAAGTAAGCAGTGAAATTTCATCGCACAGATTACATTTAGTTTAACTGATTTAGCAGGGGGATTATGCACTTTAATTTTAAAAGCACGATGCCCATATCCCATCCTCATAAGGAGCTGAGCCTTCTTATGGTCTCACACTACAATCCCCCCTGCATGCATTCTTTAATATTATAGCCCATATCCCATCCTCATAAGGAGCTGAGCCTTCTTATGGTCTCACACTACCACTAACACTGATTTCCCATGAGCTCCCATATGTTCCAGTGCAGGAAACGTTGCAGGTAAACTTTCTCCAGCACCGTTTTTCATCTTTCTATTTGTCTGTGCGATTTGGAATCCCAGATGTTCTTCTTTATCAGCCTGGGTTTCATCCTCGCCTGGGCTCCCTACAGCGTGGTCTCCTTCCTCTACATCTTCCACAAGGACCACCACTACATGGCCCCGGGGGGCTTTGTCTTCCCCGCGCTGTTCGCCAAGAGCTCCCACATCTACAACCCCTTCATATACTTCTACTTCAACCTGGGCTTCCGGCGCGAGCTGCGGGGCTTGCTGCGCGCCTTGTGCCCCTCGCTGGTGAGCAAGCGGGTGGGCATGTGCGGCCCCCAGGATTCCCTCCATGGATTCCGCGGCAACGGCGACGGTGGCGCCCCGTCCCACTCGGAGCGCCACCAGATCCACATACAGCTGCGGGAGCAGGGGAGCCTGCACCTGGACGGGCGGCGGGCAAGCCCTGCGGCGGACGGCAGGTGCCCAGGGGCCGGGGCCGGGGCCGGGGCCGGCCGGGGGGGCCTCGCCTGCTGGGGCTCCAAGCCCAGGGTGAGCCCTGCCAGCGGAAAACTCCAGCAGGTCAAGGGCTTCCTGTCCATTTCCCTCTCGCTGGGCCGAGAGAGAGAGAGGAAGAGAGGATGGCACGACGACGCAGCTAAAGGGACAGAGATAGAGGGGGCCGCACCCTCAGGGGACAAAACTATTTGAGGAGATCTCTGGAAAGCAGTACTCTTAGTGTTGCTGAAGGCATGATTTCACAATGGAAAAACGGGATTTGGTTCACGCAGCGTGTTTGCTGGTGTGATTGGTATAAGTGTTACAGATGACAGAATTAATGTTTGTAACAATTAAGGATGTTGTTTGGGGGGTGGGGGAGTTCAGATTTAGTCGTAAACTGGTGCTGGTGGAACACCAGTTTACGACTTTAGCGACGACTGTGTAGCGAGGAGACTTGAGACTTGAGTTGCTACAAAGTTCCAGTTTGGAAAAAAAGCTCTGTCCAGACTTTGTTTGTTTGTTTGATTTGATTTGATTTGAAAGGGACCATGTGCAATTAAAAACATAAATGTAAACATTTGATGCATTGCACCAGAGTTAGACTTAGGCTAATTTGCATCTGCAGTCCCCTGGTACAAATAAATACAGCACCGATAAAAACATTATTCAAAGATATGTAACATATCAAACATCAACCATCAAACATTATTCAAGGACATGTAACATATAGCAAT
>JAOPJJ010000086.1:10104880-10116281 GCA_027122795.1 Enchelyopus cimbrius | reverse complement strand
CTTGGTCTCGGTCTTGATACCCTCTGGTCTTGGTAGTGTCTTGGTCTCGGTTTAGGCGGTCTTGACTACAAGTCTAACACATTCACACACCAACAGCGGGACAAACCATGCAAGGCGATAGCCAGCATGGTTAGGTTTCTTGTTCAGGGACACTTCAACACTCAGCTAGGAGGAGCCAGGGTTCAAACTGAGGTTACTGAACAAGCCGCTCTACTCCCTGAGCTGCTCCTGCCCTGCTGGTCCAGCAGCAACCAGTAGAAGACTGCTATTTCTTATGATGGGAAAATATACTGCACGCACGCACACGCACACACACACACATATATAAATCCCACTCTCACTTGCTCACTGACTTCCAGGGAGGAGGCGAGTTGCTGGCCCAGCTTGGAGCAGTGTCCGTTCGTCCTAGGCCTCAGCAGCCAGAACGGAGAGCTGCTACTGGACCAGCGTGTCAAGGTTACCGAGGGCAACAAGACCATGGACCTACACCTCTTCCTCTTCAATGACGTCCTTGTCTTCGCCAAGCTGAAGTGAGTGTGTGGATTCAGAACAAACTGGATGTGAGCGAATGGGGTTTTGTTTTTTTTGTGTGCAGGCAAGGGTGCTCCTCCAAACATGTGTTGAGCATTAGTCGTCATCCTTAGTCGGCACTTGTTTGAAGGATTTTCGGTCATTCAAGCGGTTGGAAAAAATTGTTGAATGTGAGGGATGCAATAAAGGTGTCAATTTCAGAAGCCCCTCTCTGCGAAATGAAAGCTGAAATAGAAATAGGCCATGTCCCATTTTTCAGCTTTCTATTAACTCAAATTCACCAAGCAATTCACCATCCAATAACTCATAGAGTACGCTGAGAGTATTAACTCATGAGAGTACGCTGGTAGTCCCCAGCAAACACCCACACATTGTCCA
The DNA here is from genome assembly GCA_027122795.1 of Enchelyopus cimbrius. Lineage (NCBI taxonomy): Eukaryota > Metazoa > Chordata > Actinopteri > Gadiformes > Gaidropsaridae > Enchelyopus > Enchelyopus cimbrius. The sequence goes on along the minus strand of JAOPJJ010000086.1, from coordinate 10,115,372 downwards.
GCCACAGCAACTCTGACTAATAAGGTTCACCAGTGTTATTTGTTGTTCAGACTGCAGCGACGTTGATATTGTGGTAACCCGGTACCACTGTGCCCCGCCTCCCCCCAATAAATCCAAGCCTTTGTTGTCAAACGGCCGATAACGGCTCCTTTAATCAAAATTCGTTAACACAAATAGGCCTCTTCCAGCCCAGCAAAACTATAACTCAAAAGTCCAGGCTCCGTGAGCCTTGTAAACCGATCCGGTCACTCCTTGGTCCGGATCGCGTCCTTCCCGCTCTCGTGGGCTGCAGTGCGCTGTCCCAATGGACCGTCCTGGGAGTCCACCTCGGTCCGGTCCTCTGCTCTCTACTGGATCCACATGAACCCCGATTAGCCCGTCACTGCTTCTCTTCATAGTTCTCACCTGCTGCCGCTGATTGTTCTCCCTGGCAGGTGTTTCCCCTTTCCCTTGATTGGGCTGCGCCCATGCGGTACCCGGCGCCCTCTGGGGGAAAAAGGTGATGAAAATGCTCCCTGTACCACCTGTCCCCTGGGCCTCCATGGTCGAAGTGTTGGGGCCGGGTTGCCACAATATGCTTAGGTTGAATTGACTCATGGAACACTTTGCAGGCCATCCTGATCTTGCAACTTCACATTGTTTCCCTCCGTCCATCGGTCTTGTGGCAAACTCACCAAAACCTTTTTCAAACATTTGAAACTGTGAGGACAAACCAGATCTGGGATCAGGGGAGGTTCAGTTCATGAGGAATAAGGAGTGTCCCAATCCGTTGGGGAAAAGAAAAATGGCAGTTCCTAAAGAAAGTGTACAGTCTTACAGGGAAATCACAACTACTTTCATCTGAAATATACTGAATAGTGGTGATGAATGATGAAGAAGAATTCTGCATGGAAGATCACTTGGTAGACAAGGCTACAACAATATTCAGAATCAATTACTACCCAGAATGTTTTTTTTTTTTTTCAATGTGTGTGTGTGTGTGTGTGTGTGCAGGTCGACTGCCAGCTACCGTCTGAAATACAGGGTGGGTCTGGGAGACGTACTGGTCTATAGCTTCGAAGACGCCAACCCTGATGATGAGGATGATGGCGATGATGAAGATGCAGGAGGAGATGTGTACCTCAGGGTCACTCTGGTGCTGACGTGGGCGTCCACCTTCTGTGTTGTCTCTTTCTGGTGAGCAGCTTTACTCTCTCTCCCTCCCTCTCGCTCTCTCTCCCTCTCTCTCTCCCTCTCCCTCTCTTTCCCTCTCTCTTTCATTCTCTGCATATCACTTATCTGTTGATTTCTGTATCACTTCCTTTCTTCCTTGCCCTCCATCTTGACGCAATTCTGAGAAGGCTCTTCCCTGCACTCTCATTGATCAAACAGAGGGATACAGAAAAAGAGAGGGAGAGAGACAGTGAGAAAGAGAGAGAGAGAGAAAGAGAGAGAGCCTATACCATCATTCACAGCTTAACCTCAGAACGTAGGACAGCTCTCGCTGAAGGTCGCTGGTGAAAAAGGAAGTGCGGAACTGAGCACACAAAAAACTAATGAGCAACCACGTGTCCTACTCTCCTTTCCCTCTGTGAGGGGACTTACCAAGGTCTCCACGGGTTACCATAGAACTTTCTGGAAAAATCACAGGTTGGACGCAAAACGTTAGCGTTCTCGACAATTGTAGAGCGAAGAGAATAAACTGTGAATTCTTAGCAGAAGTGTTTGTGATTATTGTGCCTGAACTGGCGATGTGTTGGCAGAAGGCTGGTTCTGAAGGCGCCTCACGGGTGAATCACACGCCAACGTGTTCTTCAGTGATGGCTCAGAGTAACAGTAAAAACAAAGCAGTCTGCCCACTTGGTTTATGCTAATTGATTTTCTACCTATTCTCAGAAAAGGGTTCCGTCTTTCACCTCTGCCACCAAACTTACCATCAGCCATGCTCCAAACGCACCAAGGTTGACTTCTCTCACCTGTTTGGTTTGTTTTGGAACTTTATATTATACAGTCGACCAACATTATGTTGTTGTTATTTTGAATGTTTTAGTCATACTGAGCCCTTAATTAGATTAGCATATTAATAAATATGGATAATATAAATCGTTCACTTTGTATTTATGATTGTCTGAAAGTTGGTTATGCAGCACTTAGATTTGTTGTTTTATATGTTTTATTTGCTGAGAAGTGATGTCATTTCAGGTTGCTAAGTGCGGCAGCAACACCCAAACGCTTAATGAACTTAAACATTCAATTGGGACAGCTTGGAGGACATTTGACATGGTGTGTGGTGATTAAAGATATTATTAAGGCAGTATGAAGAAGGATAACAATTCATAGAATTGATTTGAGTGTGTGTGTGGATGTGTAGTGGAGAACAAACAAAAACTCAAGCCTCTCTCTACGGGGGTTTTGAGGTCTCAAGGGATGAAACATTAAAATGTGCCACATCGTCACAGCGATGTTTCCGTGGCTGTGGAACTGTGGACTTCCTTGGCCAGACGCACCAGTCTCGCTGCAGCTTAGCAGGCAGGAAGTGGAAGTTGTGTGATGTAATGGCAGGGCGGGGTCAAACCTTGTGTGCACTAGTGAGCCATGACGCTTATCACAGCTTCCGCCTGAGTTTTTAAAAGAGCTCGAAGGCATCAGAAGTCAGATCAGTTTGACAGCCATTGGGAGTCGCTTCACTCCCTCGCTCTCTCTGTCTCCCTGCCTCCGACCTGGTGTCTCTCTCTCTCTCTCTTTCTCGTTCTTGAGCTCCCTGTGGATTAACTCATCAAACATCAACTCCCTCATGCTGTTGGTTTCTCCTTCAGCTCACCTGGAATGAAAGAGTGCTGGCTGGACACCCTGCACAGGTACTATCACTGTTTAAATGACATGGAAAATGAATGCGATCAATAAATGACCTAGGCTCAGTGTCTCTGTTAGGACCACGAGGGCATGTTACAGAGTACTCTTAAAAAGCTATGAAACTCAAACTCTTTCAATCGACAGTCAGCACATTTCTTCCTAATTTAATATTATTAATCCCTTTTGTTTTCATATGTAGATCTATTTTGTTCCTGTAAATATTGTACATGTTATATTACTTATTCATTTACATGTTTATGTATTGACTTATATCTTTTTTTCATTATACATAGATAGTTGTAAGATTTGCAAATACTTAGTACTTTTATGATTTTGCAAGCCAAATCATGATTCTATCATTCTTCATTGTTTGAAGAACTTGAAACAAACCTCTCAAATTCCAGGAAGACAATTGAGGCCAGAGCCACGTCTGGCGTTACCACACCAACACCACAAGCACTCATGAAGGTTCTGAGTGGAACTATCCCTGTGAGTCCCCCCCCACCTCGCTGCACATTCAGGATCAGCCAAATGGTTACTGATGCTTCATGGAGCTGTCAAAATCCATCACTCTGTGTCAATCTTTCTCTCTGCTTTGTTTCAGACTAAAACTCTATCTGGAGATGGCATGGAATCCTTCATTGAGTTTCCATCTGATGTAAGTTAAACAAAAAACACGACATTAGATTAGTGTGGTTTTTGGGGAATACCAACCATTTGCCCCCCCAAAAAACCCCACCAGAACAAGTGTATTGGGCGGGTCGTTTGAGTTTCGGGCATGGCAGACAATAGATTATTTTGGAGTCATGAGTTCATGTCTGTATTGAGAGCGTTTGGTTTTGCCTCCATGCTCTATTGCTTTTGCAGTCACCTTCTTCACCGATATGGAGATTCAGTAACTATATGTTTATGTGCGTCTCTGTTTGGATGTGTGTATTTGTGTGTGTGTGTCAACACTGTTCCTCTCACATGTTCATCACCGCAACATCCCCTTATTTTGTTTCCCTGTTTCTGTTTCTAGGACGACATGAAACTCCATGTGCCAGGCACGCTAATGTCTAACAAGGAAGACAGGCTGACCCAGCCAATCGGTGAGCCTGAAAGAATGCCTGCTAATATCAATGAAAAATAGGCCCCTCCCAACTTTCATGAAAAGAACTGTCAGAATTACAGAGCGATATTATTTAGGTGTCATTACTTTCTATGGCTGCTGGCCACAGGAAGTCAGAAAAGATAACTTTCTGTTACTAACTTAGGAATAGACACGCTCTCCTTTCAACCCCACATTTCTTATCTCTGATCTCTCTCTCTCATGGCTTCTTTCCCCATCTCACAGTTGACTTGCAACGTTAACTCACCGGAGCTTTTGCACCCACGCACACACAAGCACACACACATGTTCACACAGTGGTTTTAGAATATTGAATGACCGCAGATAGGCAGAACAGAAAGATGGACCAATATAGATATTCCACCATACCTACAATGTCACTCCAGATTACTCATCAAACCATTTATTTTCCTTTCAGAAAATGGAGGCAGATGGAACCTCATACGCAGACTCATGAAGAGCCTGAGCGGACCAGAGTCAAACTCTGGGACGCAGCTGTTTGGACAGCCCCTGAGCAAGATCTGCCCAGACACCCGCTCTCTTCCCAAGCCAGTCAATGTAAGTCACCTGTTTCACCAATGGCTACTACAGTGCTCTTGAGCCAATGTGCACACACACACCCCACCTTATTGTTCCAATAGTCTCTCTTCCAGTAATGGGAATGTTGTTGGTCAGATATCAGGGACGTGGTGGGGATGTAAACACCCACAGTCTGATACAAAACCCTGTGACTGACGTGGCACAGAAACACAGAAACCTGACTATCCAGAGGGGTCACAAAAAAGCAGGTTCCCTTTTATTTTGTCCAAGGTGCCAGTGGACATAATAGGGTGGGTGTGTTCCCCAACCTCACTCCACTCTCCCTCCCTAGCCACACCCATGGCCAAAAATAATCATAACAATGATTTGCATGGGGCATCGCCTGATGAACTGAATTGTAATCATGTAATAGCAGACACCCCTGGTGACCTTTGACCTCTGGCTTTCCTGACATTGATGGATATGAATGAGCCACCGCAGAAACACATACATACTCTGCACCTGTCCTATATTTCAGTAAAAAATAAATAAAGCAATTCTAAAGTGTGTAAGAAAAACACACACACACTGACATACACACACACATACATACATGACATGCACACAGCAAAACAATTGAATATGGACTAGTGAAAATTCATCTTGAGTTTCTTTTTGTCAGATATTGTTTACCTTATTTCAAGAAAACTTAAAAAGTGCCCTTCTCTTGCTGCACTGGCAGATCATTTTGCTTGAAATCAGTCACTCTTCTGTAATAGTAGCTAAATTTTCTTATCGATTAAGAGGCCTTTTTTTCAGTGCAACAATAACCCCCCCCTCCTTCTCCTGCAGGACATGCTGGTCCTGCTGAGGACCAAGGGTCCCGTCACCGAGGGGGTATTTCGCAAGCCAGGCAACCGCAGGGTTATGAGAGAGGTCCGCGAGCAGCTCCACGCAGGCCAGCCGGTGGACCTGGGGGAGAAACCTGTGGTGCTACTCGCAACGCTGCTCAAGGTACACATACACACTGACTCCTCAAGGTACACATACACAATGACTCCTCAAGGTACACAAACACACCGACTCCTCAAGGTACACATACACAATGACTCCTCAAGGTACACATACACACCGACTCCTCAAGGTACACATACACAATGACTCCTCAAGGTACACATACACAATGACTCCTCAAGGTACACATACACACCGACTCCTCAAGGTACACATACACAATGACTCCTCAAGGTACACATTATACACACTGACTCCTCAAGGTACACATAATACACACTAACTCCTCAAGGTACACATTATACACACTGACTCCTCAAAGTACACATTATAAACACTGACTCCCGTGTTCGGGGTCTGTCCTCGGTGACCATATATCCACACTTCACTGATGCAGTGTGTTTTATTTGTGTTATTCAATGTCGACATCATCAGATTTCACACACTTATGCCGTTGTGATTGCTTTCACAGCGGTAATACCACTCATAACAACCCTAGCTGCTGAATCTGCTCGCTAAATCCACTGGCTTGACCTTCTCCTTTTCCCACCACTGCAGTGTTTTCTGCAAGAGCTGCCAGGGAGCCTGTTGGTTTCTGACCTGTACGTCCTCTGGGTGAAGGCCCTGGACACAGACGAAGGCCAAAAAAGGTCTTTGCAAATCAAAAGGTACGCAATAAAGGGCAGTTGGGCAATTAACTCTAATCATTCTCAATCAATTGAAGGACTTGCTGAGATGGTATGGTGTGATTGAAGGCTTGCTGAATGTTTGTGTGAATGGACATAAATGTGTGCTCTGAAAAAAAGCAGGAAGTAGCATTGTCTGGCTTTTTGTCGGCATTTCCACACCACACACTTCTGCTTTGGAACCGTCCTCCATCTGAATTCGCACATTTAATGAAAAGAAGCTTATTCTCTGCCCCTCACCACAATTCCCTCCATTCTCCGTCCAGTGTTCTCGGCCAGCTCCCTGTGCACAACCGGCTGCTTCTGCAGCAGCTGCTGAGCACCTTCCATCACATCCTGGAGCGCTCCGACATCAACAAGATGGATGCCTACAACCTGGCCGTGTGCATTGCGCCTACGCTGCTGCAGCTGAACGCCACCTCCATCGGGGACCAGAAGGACCAACTAGAAAAGGTACCAAATACATAGAAAACAGTATACACCACTCTCTATCTAGATATGACTATACGTTGTCACCGGGTCGCCCCTCCCCCTCTGCTCTTGCGGTCGGAGCGCAGAGCCAAACCTCAAAGTGGTTTCACAATCATGTTTTTATTATTGCATTTTCATTCTGTCAATTCTCTGTAGAAAGGCTTGATGCACGGCTGTACTGCCTGTGTCTGAAATCCAGTATGTACAGTATATCCTTGACGAACGATGCTAACCTGTGCTCGAAGAAAGATGCTAACCTCGACGAAAGATGCTAACCTGTGCTCGATGAAAGATGCTCCCCTTGACGAAATATGCTAACCTGTGATGTGCCTTGCAGGTCACTGAGCTGACTCAGTACCTCATTGAACACAGCTGTGAGCTGCTGGGAGAAGAGGTTCACCCCCTTCTCCCCCTTTTCCCTTCTCTTCTTGGGGACGCCGAGGACGAAAACTCGGGTGCGTTGATAAGATATCCCCACACACTCTGGTTGCTGTTAACCCCCAGCGTTTTTGACCAATATGATTCAAATGTGCCGTACAACAATTAAACAACAATGCTCATCCTTCCACAGATGCCTCTGCTTCTCAGCTGCAGGACTCGGCGTACGACAGCCCTGACCCGGACGCAGAAGGCTGCATGGCTGGCTCGTCCCAGTCGCTGCCCTGCTCCTCCACCACCAGCAGCACCGACACCAATGCTTCCACTGTCCCTTCCTGCAGATCTGAGGGCTTCAGCAAGCCGTCCATCAGCCGCCGCTGTTCTGAGCCCATCCTTAAAGCCCTCTGCCCCCCAGTTGAGGCGATTCCCAGGGCAGATCTGAGCTGCCTGGCCAGAAGCCAAGATGACTGCTTCCGTGAGAGCAGGGGAGGCTACGAACAGCAACCGCTGAGGAAACAGATCTCCGACGACTCTGTCTTGCTCCGGGCATTCGCTGAACCAGAAGCGCACACCCTTCTGGAAGGTGGGCTTCTGCACGCTTTCTGCTCCTCCACCTGCTCTCTGGAGAGCGCCACCTCAAATCTATCGGATGGCTCCGTTTTCAGCAGTTCCCCTCTGCCATCTCCCACATGCCAGCCCAAGTGGTCATCAATCTGCCAGCCCCGCTGGGGGGCAACACCCAGGTCAGAAGGCGGGCCGATCCCGGATTCAGAGGGAAACCGCCGGAGTCAGTCCATGAAGCTAGATGGGAAAGTCACCGTGAATACGCTCAGGAGAGCAGGTGGCTTCTCCTTCCGCAAGGGCAGCCTGAGGGCAGCCAAAGAGGCATCAAAGGACATGCCCTCAGGGACACTCCCGAAGGACTCTCAGCCCGGGACCATGCGCAGGCCACGCCCCCTGTCAGCCATCGAGGTATTCCAGATGCCGTGCAGGCCCCCGTCCTATGAGCAGGCGGTGCAGAGCACTGGCCTGCCCGCTGCTCCGCATTTCCCCCCGCTGACAGTACAAGACGCCCAGAGGGAGCAGATCTGGAGGACGCCGCGACGCTCGGCTTCAATAAGTGACGACTTCCTGTTGAGCTGTCCGGTCAACCGGTATGCTGACAGCTTCTTCTCCTCAGCACTGGCAGCGGAGGAGGACCAGGACGAGGGGCGGGAGGGCTGTCGCCACATCCGCCAGAGAGCCACGTCGGAGTCGGTGTACCGAGTTCGCTTTGACACGACGTCGCGCAAGTGCAGCCAGTCCACATTTGAAGAATACTCCTATGCCAAGGAGTCGTACGTTTGACTACCCATCTTGTGAGCCATTTTCTTTGCCTTATCCCCTTTGTCTGACTAGGGCTTTTAACTGGAATGTATTCCACATACATGCAACCTTTCAAAATGTGGATGTTTGCTGTAGTATGACAGAGTACATTTAAAATGTAAGGAAACAAAGGGAGATTGTTTCCTTATAATCTCCTTTTTTACAATCTCCTCCTCTCACTCTAAAGCTATGTATATTTTTGTCAATAGTATTAACTGTTCACTTTCACTTTTCTACTACGCTGTTTGTTGTTCTTTTTCATGTAGGCAATCTAGGAGATACAGTAGAACTGTGCCTAGTTCAATAATGCCGCCTCTGTAAATGTTCTGTTATCTTAACCTCACATCATTCTCACTACATTAAAGCACCTTTGAAACAGAATACAACGTATTCATTCATTCTTTTTTTATTTATTTATTTAATTGTACTCAACCGCTCTTGCAGATTAGCAGGTTTCCAAAATCGGCCTGTTGCTGATCAACAGATCAATGGATTGTTTCTGAATGCACATATGTGGGGGGACGTGCGCCGTTTTTCAATTTTCAATTTTATTCATCCTTTATTTTACCAGGTAGGTCCTCTGAGAACAAGTCTCTTTTTCGAAGGAGCCCTGGTCAAGAAGGCCACCATAAAAGTTGCACATAAAACAGACAAACAATAAAATTGGGCGAGTAGGAGACCCAATTATTTGGGTAAGATTAAGTTCACTGCAAAGATCTTTTAAACTGTCTGATGCAGGTTTAATCCAGTCCCAGTTCAGATCGCCTACCAGGACAATCTCACTGTACTGCAATTGTAATAAAAGCTGAGACAGTGTTTGAAGTGTGTCAGCTACAGCAGAGGGTGGTCTATAGCTTCCAACCACAGTGACAGACATGCCCTTGTACACCTCAACATTTAGGGCCAAGAATTCAAGTTGTTTATTCACAGATATGGACAAAGCTATGTTTGCATTAAACTTGCACATTACATATATAGCCACACCCCCAACCTTACGAGGCCTGTCAGTTCTGAAGATGTTATATCCACTGACAACAATGGCTTTAGCTGTGACTGATTTAGACAGTCAAGTTTCTGACAAAATGATGATATCTGCATCAGTGGATTTTGCCCAAATACGCAATGAATCAATCTTGGGCAGCACACTACGCATATTCAAATGAATAATACCCAGCCCAGCCCTGCTTTTGAAATCAGCCGGGTCAACGTCAACTGGGCCAGGATTTGGCTGCACATCACGACAAACAATTAATAACATGATGATCTGCAATGTATACTGCTGCCAGTTTTTGTGCGAGAATAGTTAGGAAACACATAATGCAGTTTCAGTACTGAAAGACACTGAAAACGGACCAATTTGATTGAAACCACAGGGTACACAAAAGCATTAACAAGTCTCTGCCAATGTCTGTAAAATTCATGGGGAAGAGTATCTGTATAGGCACCTGGCACAGCCAGTAAAGAGTGTTCCTTTTTTGGTAGGTTTGACAGCCAAAGAGAGCTCCATAGCTCCAGAGTAAGAAAGCAAGATGTAGTTTGATATGGAGTGCCATTGTAGACACACACCGAGTGCATATGTGTAGAGAGGTTAGGTAGCGTAGAATGCAACTCACATCAGAGCCTTTCTTAGGCTACTGCTAGCAGGCACTAGCTGTAGAAGACAGACAAAACAGGTAGAGGAAAGTGGCTGCAGCAGCAGGCACTAGCGGTAGGAGGTGGGGATAGCATCAACAGTTGGTCCAGGCTAGCAGAGGCCAAGGGTGTAGTATCCAGGGCAAGCACTAGGCCAGCAAAGGCCCAGGGAGCAGCCTCCAGGGAAGATGCTTGGCTAGCAGCAATGTAGCATCCAGAACGGGTGCTAGGCTAGTAGCAGTGTAGCATCCAGGACAGGTGCCAAGTCCAGCAAATCTTTTCCACTTTTAACTTGAAAAAATCCGAAGGAATTAGAAGGTCCAGAGATAGAGATAAAGATAAAACCAATACAATTCAGAGCTCACATGCAGACATTGGCTGCGTTCAAAATCGCTTACTAGCGTACTGCATACTGCGTACTGGCTACTGGCGTGCTGGATACTGCATACTTGAATATACGTGAACCAAGTATGCCAACACCAGC
>JAOPJJ010000086.1:9999311-10011398 GCA_027122795.1 Enchelyopus cimbrius | reverse complement strand
GTGTGTGTGTGTGTGTGTGTGTGTGTGTGTGAGAGAGAGAGAGAGAGAGACTCACTGCACTCTGGTTCCTGTCAGGTGTTGGTGTGGTTTAGGAAACGTTAAACATTGGAAACACACACACACACACACACACATACTTGTACAAACCCATACACGCACACACACACGCCCAAACAAACATACAATGTACCTCAGTTTTGCACCCCACAATGGACACACTTTTTGGTGCAGTTGCAGTTTGTGTGTGTGTGTCTTCGTCACTGAAGGTCTGGGTTACTTCTGTAGGAATTGCTGATCATCTTCGTATCTTGAATTTGTGTGTAACTGTGTGCGGATATGTGTGTGTGTGCGTGCATGCTGATCACTGGACGTAACCTGGGGTGTCAGTGGTAGGAGTTGGGTGGTGCTGATAGGTGATGCTGACGGCTTGTGTTTGACTCTGGCCTTTTGGGACGCCCCCGCACACACGCACACACACACACACTCACACACACAAGCAGCCCTACGTCAGTCGTGCTTTTCTATTTATACTCCTTTGTGTCTTTAAAAGAACAGCGTGGCTCTGCCTCACACCGGTGACTCACTGCAGCGAGGAGGAAGTCGAGTGTGTGTGTGTGTGTGTGCGCGCGCGCGGATGCATTCCACTAACTAGCGAGAAAACTTCATCCAAACAGTCACAGTTAAACTTCAGCCAGACACACCAGATGACACCCATGCTCAGGTTTAGTCTCAGTGAGTTAAAAAAAAAATAATTCCTTCTGTTATGAATATCTTCCCCACAGCTCACATCCAGGCGCAGTGAGTCAGTCTTTTCTTTTCGCCGGTACACACTTGATTTGTTTTTCCTAAGAGGCACGTGTCGCTCTGTGCTGGCCCTTGCATCCATATTATCCTCACAGTAATGGTGGTGATTGGTAGCGCGCGGTGCTGTAACCTCTGTCTCCTCTCTCTGTTTGTTGTGTAGGAAGGCCAGCCAGATGCCCATGGAAGCTTCAAGGGAGAAAACCTACAAGCACTTTTTACCGGAGAGGATTGAGCTTTTGACGGTGAGTTAATTTGGCATAGGCCTCAATCATGATGATCTGTAAATCACAATGATGAATATATACAGTATATTCTGAACTAACAGACTTTTCTCCTACTACCAGTCTGGTCTACCCGAGGACTCTTCAGCTTCTGAATGAACTGGATAGGGAGCAACGACATTGCAATCGCATCGTGTTTACAAAATGGCCGACAGGAAAAAACTTTTCTGATGCTTTTGTCCCTGCCCCTCCAATTGTAACTTTCTGTTTCAATCCTGGATTAGCCGTCTGCTACGCTGCAGACATGGCTAGACACATACTGTTTTTCTGAGACCCGTGGGCAGCCCCTGTAAGCCACAAGCTGTCATGGCCGGCAGCACTACTGCCTTTTAAAATCCCATAATTTCCACCCTTCCCACCGTCACCCCCTCATATATCTTCCTCTCACCTGCTCAACGGACCCTACCCCACCAATCAAACAATCAGGAGAAATGGAGTCTCACGAATCACCTGTTGTCGGACAGAGATCCGCAAAAAAGGACAAGGCTCCGTTACAGAGGACCTGGGCCTCGGAGCCCTCCGCCTCCACAAAAAGAAGCACTTTTTCCAGCCCTGACAGGTCGCGGAACTCTTCCCGCGAGGGTCTGCCCTGCGACGAGCCCGCGGGTGCAGCCTCCGGGGCCCAGCAGTACCTGTCGCCTGGCAACCCGGGGAAACTGCCTCCACCGTCGCAGGAACCCCAGGGCACGTTTCCTCAGGGATTCCCCAGGGGCTTCTACCAGCTGGGCCAGCAGCCATACCCGCAGCACCCCCAGACAGAGCGCTTCCACTCGGGGGCAAAACCCCAGCCGGGCCTGGAGCCCCACGCCTGGCCGTTCGCCGGTCAGCTGCCCTCTGATGAACTCTACCCTGCAGGGCACTTGGGGCACCCGCACAGGCCAGCGGGAGGGAGGTTTCCGCGGCAGAAATCCCCGAGTTTGCCCAGTTCCTTCCGACAGTATTCGCAGTCAAGCCTGGAGCCCGGTGAGGATGGATACGGCAAGAAGGACCTGAAACCCAAGAAGCCCGGTAAATACATCTGCCATTACTGTGGCCGGGCCTGCGCAAAGCCTAGCGTCTTGAAGAAGCACATCCGCTCGCACACGGGGGAAAGACCCTACCCTTGTGTGCCTTGCGGGTTCTCCTTCAAAACCAAGAGCAACCTTTACAAGCACCGCAAGTCCCATGCTCACGCCATCAAGGCCGGCCTGGTGCCATTCTCGGAGATGGCTGCGGCGGCCCGTGGGGGGGATCTGGACCTGGCCGGAGACATCCTATCGGACGGGGAGCAGAGCACGGACACAGATGAGGAGGGTCTGGAGGGCTCCACCATGCTGATGGATAAGGACCACCCCGGGCCACAGATGTCCTTCGAATCTGATAAGAGAGCAGGTGATTTGTGTTTTAAAGGAGCTTCATAATTTGGGGGCATTTCAATTTTGGATTAGTTCGTTTTCAGTCTAATCTAGTTGGATCTAAATAAATCGAAAACATTGTAAAGTAATTTGAGGCAAAAATTCCTGTAAACAATTCCAACATAAAAGATTGCATTACTTCAGTATGATTTTTATCATCTTCTTTCTTTCTTCCCAAATTCACATATCCTCATCTCCTCCTCTATGCCCAGGTGGGGTGGAACCAGCCTATGCTGATTCAGCAGAGCAGATTTCCATGGGCTCCATGAAGGTGCCCATCCTGATCATCCCCAAGCCAGGCGTGGTCCCCTCTCCAGAGATGGAGTGCCCATCCTTCCCTGATATGAAGGGTACACCACATCACATGCCTGGTTCCCAGGCCGGGGCACTGGGAAACCCTGCAGAAGACTCTCCAACCGTCAAACAGCGCCTGGCCTTGATCCTGAAGCATGGCCAGGAACCGGACTCGACCCAGTCTCAGACCCAGAACCTTCTCAGCCCCCACAGCAAAGGCAGCACGGACTCCGGCTACTTCTCCCGCTCGGAAAGTGCAGAGCAGCAGATCAGCCCTCCTAATACTAATAGCAAGTCCTATGAGGAGATCATGTTTGGACGGACCTGGTACTACCGGCCAAACTCTCGATCCAGACAGTCCATCACGGTGTCCATGGCCGCCGGAATGGGTCAAGTGGACCCCGGTAGCCTGGCGTGCCACAAGAAGTCCGGTACCATTCTGGAGATGGGGAAGATAGCTGAAGACCATATCTTTTTCAAAGGGGATGGAGGGATCTCTGGAGATCCAAAGCAGTATGCGACTGGCCCCTGCCAGAGCAGCACAGGGCTGCTGGAACCCCCCTCCGACTCGGCGACCCTTATACGGAGCAACTCCATGCCAACGTCTTCTCCGACCAACCTCAGCGTGCCTTCCAGGATCCAAGGCAGCCAGTCTTTTGACGAGATGATGACATCAGATGATGTGTTCTACCCGGCCGGCCTGCGCCGACTTCAGAGACAGGCTGCCTTCGAGCACACCGCCCACGAAGCACACGCAGTTGAGGCAGAAGGGTACGGCAGGAAGAAGATGGGGGAGCGCAGCCCGGCTCTCCCGGAACACATCGCCTACAGCCCCTATGGAACTAAAGTCGGGATGTCGGAGATCGCAACGAGGAAGAGGAGGAAGGAAAAGAGCGTAGGGGACGAGGAGGACAGCCCTGGCCAGTGCGACAGCAGTTGCAGTGGCTCAGTGGAGATGATCGGGGACTACGACTCGAAGCAGGGTAGCCTGGATGGATCCAGGGGCACCCCGACAGGCAAGGGCTCCCTTTACAGCGCTCACAGTCAATCGGACAGTTTTGACACCTGCGCCAGCATGTGCTCCGACGACATGGTGCTTCTGCCGGACTCCGAAGGCAGGAAGGCGGTGGGGAACGTCATATCAGTCATCCAGCACACAAACTCCTTGAGCAGACCCAACTCCTTCGAGAAGTCGGAGTCTTTCGATCAGCTGGCCTACCACCCAGCGGACAAAGCCTTGTGCAGCCAGTTCTCGGAGCAGTCGGACACGGACCTCTACGAGGATGCGGTGAGCCCCGAGTCAACGATGCAGCGGACGGAGAGCATGGAGCAGCAGCAGCCGCCGCTGAGCGACAGTGACCAGGCCCCCGTCTCCTCGTCCCCGGCACTGACAGGCCATGCCTCTCCCGGGCAGCCCTACCACATCCCCCACAAGCTGGTGCGGCAGCCCAACATCCAAGTCCCTGAGATCAGGGTGACGGAGGAGCCAGACAAGCCCGAGAAGGAGGCCGAGGCGGCGCAGGCCAGCGAGCCTGAGAGGCAGGAGAAGCAACAGCAACAGCAGCCGCCGCATGTCGTGGAAGAGTTCCAGCTGCCGCAGAGGAGTGACACGTTGTCCCAGATGCCCTCAGAGAAGCTGCCGCCGAAGAAGAAGCGGCTCCGCCTAGCAGACATGGATCACTCGTCGGGGGAGTCAAGCTTCGAGTCTACCTGCACCAGTCTCTCCCGCAGCCCAAGCCAGGAGAGTAACCTGTCCTACTACTCCTCGTTCTCCATGTCGTTCGAACGGGAGGAGAACCTCAAATCCGTGTCTCCGACAAAGCAGGTATGCTAGTCGAGATGTTAATGAGGAGTTATATCTCTACCTAGGTGTAGAGGGTGTATAGGGTTTGACCTATTTGCATCGGCTTCACCCTGAAATACCAATATAAATGTCCCTTGTTCTTAAACTTAATAGAAGGATAATCAATGTCTTAATGTGTACGTTTTGTGCTAAACGTGTTTCCCCATTGGCGAAGCAGGAAGATGCTTCGAGCTGTTGCGGTGCGGGTACAGCTAGCAAACAGTCGGAGTTCCTGACGGTCCCGGGCAGTGGTCATTCCAGCCACCACCAACAGAGGGAGATGAGGAGGTCGTCGTCGGAGCAGGCGCCCTGTGCTCTTGCCACGGAGTTCCCGGAGATGCGCAGCAAGTCCTTCGACTACGGGAGTCTTTCGCCCGGGTCCAGGCAGGGGGAGATGTACAGCAGCGCGTCCGCCATGAAGGAGCGGCGACGAGGCTACCTTGTCAGACAGGTAGCAGTAAAAATGGGATTTCTTAAAGTTCGGCAAAATGAGTTCCCAACTGTATTTTTTTTTAAAGGTGAACTTTAAACATTAGAAACGATATAATAATACCTACAACATTTTTCTTATTTGTTTGTTCCTTAGCTACTTTTCTAATTTGTTATTCATTTGTTTTTCGCTGGTTGACAGGCATCGCTCAGCGTTTACCCAGAGGGTGTTCCCCAGGAACCTGGGGCGGGGGAGTCCTTGGTCAAACCAGATGGGTCAGAACACGGGTCATGGCCGGGCCAAGGAGGAC
This sequence comes from Enchelyopus cimbrius, assembly GCA_027122795.1. Taxonomy (NCBI): domain Eukaryota; kingdom Metazoa; phylum Chordata; class Actinopteri; order Gadiformes; family Gaidropsaridae; genus Enchelyopus; species Enchelyopus cimbrius. Next base: position 10,006,042 of record JAOPJJ010000086.1, on the reverse strand, counting down.
CAGGCCAGGCCGGCTCCGAGCTGGTCGGCAAAACCAAAAGACCCGTTGGGAGTGGTGGTGAGATGAAGTTCTCTACTTCTGAAATGGTTGTCTTGTGTTGTTTTGGTCATTTTGCTCTGTATTAATAATGATATGGCCTCATGTTAATAGTAGTAGTTGTTGTATTTCTTTGAATTATACATTATATGTCGCCTCTTTAATAGCTGTTGTTCTGTTGCTCTATATTATGTTTTATGGTATCTTGCAGTGTTGTCGCGGTGTGGCTCTGTATATCTCGGTATCTTGTTAAAAGTAGTTGTTGGGTTGCAGGCCTGGCTTCCCTCCACCAGCACCTTCTGCAGAAGAGCATCAGCGAGGACAGCCTTCAGGATGGCACAACCAATCAGAGGTTAGCATTTTGTTGCTCTGTGGCTGCGTCTTTGTTCTCAGGTGTCTGTTGCCGGAGCCTTGATTTGTGAGGTCCGCTGCTTTCCAAACAATTTTTCTTGTAGCAATTCCAAAAAGAGAGAAAAAATTGGCACTGAAAGTGTTGACTGAAAATAAAACGGCATCAATCTTTCTTCCTCTAGTGAGGCTGTTACGCAAGCTGCTCTCATTTTCATCCTCTCTGCACCTTCTATTATTGTGTCATTACACTCTAGAACTGATTTCCTGTTTAGCTACTCTGCAGTTTATTTTTAAGCACAGAATATACTTGAAGCCCAAACTGAATTACAAACCTTGAAAATGTCTTTTCCCTGCTACAACTGCTACGACAATGCTATGATTGTTAATACAGTTTTAACAAAGATCAGGTTTTTTACTCATTTGTGTTCCCATTTGTGACACACGGTTGTGCTTCACTGATATGTCATTTTACGACCTCCCACCTGACCCCTCTGCCTCTGACATCACAGGTCCTCCCCCCACCACACCCTGCAGAAGCAGGGCTCGTCCATGGACTCGGAGCCCCAAGGTCAAGAGGTCACGACCTACCCATCCCATCAGCCGCCGGGCCCGCCCTTCTGGGCCCCGGAGGGTGCCCCGCGATCCAGAATGCACCACTGCTTCCAGACGCCTCAGCAGTATCCTAATCTCCACCACAGAGCCCCGGCCGACAGCCAATCGGAATGCTCCAACAGCTCCCAGGTGTATTCGTCGTCACGAGCGTCCTCTCACAACCCAACGCAACAACAACAGCAGCAGCAGCTGTTCCGCTCGCTGTCCCCAAAGCTGGCGCTCTCCGGCTCCTCCTCAACCTTCTCCTGCGCCGGTCCTACGATGCTCCAGCAGATCCAGCCGGTCTTTGCTACGCAGAACCCGGGTGGTTGCCAGGCAACGGCGCAGGGTGTGCTGGTGCCGGTGCGGGTCCACACCCCCGTGCCGTCCTACGGTAGCCTCACGTACACCAGCGTCAGCCAGCTGCTAACAAATCACAGCGGAGGAGGAGGAGGAGGACTGGGGCTTATCAGGTTAGGAGCCACCAGCACCACCAGCAGCGCCGTGGGCGTCACCGTCACCGTCGCCAAGGCGACCGGCAGGATCTCGGGCGGGATCAGCGGGTCGGGCTTCAACCTGCTGCACTTCCTGGGCCAGCCTGATGCCACGGCGGCGGCGGCGCTGCTGCAGCAGCATCCGCTCTCCTCCTCCTGTGACGCGTCGCCGGGGCAACGGCTCACCACGGGCAACCCGTTGACGCTGACCACCGGCACGGTGTCCACCACGGATGCGTCGGGCGCCGGGATGGGCGGCAGCAGCAAGCGCATGCTGTCCCCTGCCAGCTCCCTGGAGCTCTTCTTCCAGACCAAGCAGCAGAAGCGCGTCAAGGAGGAGCGCATGTACGGCCAAATCGTCCGCGACATGAGCGCCGTGGAGCTGAGCGGGGCCGAGGCCGCCGGCACCGGCTCCAGCACCGCCACCTCCGCCGCTCTCTCCGCGCGCCTGAAAAGTGAGGGCTCCTCTGAGGACCCCGACGAGAGGATGTCCTCGTCGCCGCCCGCCAAGATCTCCGTCCCGGTGCGCTCCTCTGCACCCCATGTCCCCAACGTCCCCCCCGCGGAGAGCTTCACCCCGCCGCTGCAGATCGTCACCGACGCCGCCGCCGGGTCCGGCCGCGAGTCCCCCGAGGACCTGGACGTGGACCCCATCTCGTCCAGCCCTGAGCGCTGCGGCAGCCCCCAGTCCATGGCGTCGCTGTCCAACGACGAGACCGACGACGCGCCGGAGACCGCCGCCGCCGCCACCACGCCCACCGAAGACCATCTCCCCGAGGCGGCGGCTGTGTCCCTCTTGGCCGACACTCAGCAGCAGCTCTTCCAGTTCCCCGGCCTGCGCACCGCCACGTCTGTCAGCTGGTGCTTCCTCAACTACACCAAGCCCAGCAGCCGGGCCGAGGCGGACTCGCCGCGGGCGTCAGCGTACGCCACCTGGTGCGTGAGCGCCTACAACCCCAACCCACTGAGCCTCAGCACCAAGGCGGCGCTGGCGCTGCTGCGCTCCAACCAGCGCACGAACGCCGAGACCTACTCCACCGCCACCATGGGCCCCGTAAGCTCCGGCAAGCTGGTGTCCTCTGTGTCCTGGAGGCTGCGCTTCGACCAGGTAGTTACTCGCGGTCGCCCCCGGCAACCCCCTTTTTTTACTCTCCGTGATACGACCACATTCGATTAGCCGGTTGTCATTCTGCTCTGCGGAATATTGAGATCGGATTGGAATTCCACGATCATCCTCAGGTGTCGTCGCATTACGCCGCATCAGGTTTTATTGAATTACCGTTTTACTTTTCAAAAGCAGCAGCGGGTGTGTTGGATGTTGGTTAGTTTCCACTGCAAAGAAACGAAAACCTTCTGAAATATCCCCGTCCTCTCGGCTCTCTCCTCCTGTTCCAGTTGAAACCGGAGTTGATGCCGGTGGAGGTCTGTAAGCTGGTGAGGAAGATGAAGGGGGTGGTGTCCCGGGAGAGATCCAAGGAGGAGCAGGGCGAGAAGGAGGTCTCCACCAAACCCATCCCCGTGGAGCACACTCGCATCAAGATCTTCGAGGGCGGGTGAGTTGAGAACATCTCAGTCCTACTTTGTCCTGCTGTGCTTAACCCACAGGGGGTGTAGGCACCCCCCCTTTCTGTTTCGTTTTGGTGATATTACACCTCAGAGAAACTGGAAGATGCTTTCAGAAGGGGATTTAGATGAGTGGCCTACGAAGCGTAAATATGAAACCTTTACACCAGGGACGGATTAAACAGATACGGGCCCCTGTTCACAATATCCCCCAAAAAAGCCCTCCCCCTGCCCGCGACACGCGTGCACGTGACGTGCGCGTGCAGCCAGCGTGTCTCTCGTTGCTGTCGCTGTGCAGGCTGGTGCACAATTTCACACAAAGACACAAATGTAGTACATTATGTTGGTCTCCCCGCTCCATGAGCCCCTCCTCCCCAGCAGGAGCACCGCCGTTGGTGCCGCTAACGCTGCTAACATCATCACTGTCACCTGAAACCGACGAATCTCCTTCCTCGTCGTCTTCACACTTTTTCTTCGAAAAGGTTGAAATGGATGGAGTTTGTTGTACAATAGCAGCACGTCTGGCATCTTTCTGTCTTCTTATTCTGCGTTTTTGTGGCACCACTCGGCTGGTCATTCGGCTTCATGTTGTTGTGTGTCAGTTAATAACGCTGACGCATTTGATCTGAATGTCGCCGGTCACCTGCGTATGACGCGCACCATGCGATGAAATCGCTCAAAATTGTTGTCATGGCAATGCTTGTTTTTACAATATTAAAACCATTTATTTATTTATTTTAATCCGAGGGCCCCCATTGGCTCAGGGCCCCTGTGCACGTGCACATTTGGCACAAGCCATAATCCGTCCGTGCTTTACACACACACACACCACATGATAGGTTGAAAACAAATATGAAATAAAAGACTGTGAAACTCTCCTTTCACCCACATTTTAGCCTGTCTGCTGTCAGACTCTAGATTTAAAGTCTATTTATGATATTAAACCAACATTTCTCTGGTTTTATCAGATTTCTATTCAACACCACAGGAATTATTGCATTTAAATGACTTTTTTTCCATTGAATCTGGATATATGATATTTTGAATGGCACACGACATGTTTATTTAATACTGCTATGTGTATGATATGATTTAATACAGACATATATTTTGTCTTTCTCAAAATTCACCAAAGTGGGTAGTCAGGCATAGTCAGTGGACAACACCAAATATGGAAATTGTCTTAAAGCACGTATTATACAGAAAGTTGCAACAAAGCTCAACACAACGTTCAGTGCCTTAGCATATAGCTATGCTAAGCTGCATGAGGTTTTGCTTAATAACTCTATGCCATTCTACGCTATATATGCTAAGCTTTGCCATGCTAACATATGTTATTTGTATGCTACAGTACAATGCGCGTCTCGATTAGTGTGCGAATCACAAGCTATAGTGTACATCACTGACACGCAATAGACATAATACACATGATCACACGCACAAGCGTGTACCCTGATGTATATCCTCCCAAACACACACAAATGTGGAAACACACACATATCCCCCCCCCACAGACACACACACACACACACCGCACACACACACACACACACACACATAGTTCCCAGATGAAGCAAACGGTTAAGCTGTCAACATTGTTTTTTGTTCCCAAAGGAACATTTTAAAGCAATTACTGGATAGAGGTCAGACAGACACACACACACACACACACACACACACACGTAACCACCATCGTTTTGAAACCAGACATGCTCCTCAACCAAACATAGTCTACGAAGGTTAACAAGAATATACATTACCAAATTTATTTCTCTCTGGTGTCCCAAAAATTCCCAATTTTCTGAAACACAATCCGCCTTTATGATCTTACCTTGTGCTGTGTGTCAAAAGAAAGCGAAGGAAAAAAACAACACAGCCACATTTTCTTGTCATAACATAACGGCTCACAGCTGTGTAAACTTCTAAACGTACGTCCAGAGGTATTCGCCGCTTTCCCGGTTTGAGTCGCTAGCCAAAATTCCCGCTTCCGACAAAAGGATGCTTTGATGTACCTGAGACAGCCTCTTCATTGCCATGGAAACGCATAGGACCTGCCCCATCCCTGTGGCATGCTGTCAAACCACAGCTAGTTAACTCATTGGATGACCCCTGTTAATGCTTGATAGTGTTTGAATTCAAACAACAATAGGTTCCGGGTTCAAGCCCCATTGTCGAAAACAACCGATCGAGTTTTCCATTTTTTTTCGATTGAAAGCTTCCGCAAAATTTCTAAGTTATACTAAGTTACTATAATGCGTTTAGTCAAGCAAATGGGACAATTCAAAATGATTTAGTCAGATCATTATTCCTGCATTCTACACAATATTAATATTTATATCAACATGCCGTCCAATCAATCCTACAAGGGTCATTTAATGGCAATCTATAGTGAACTATAAGGTATGGTTATATTTTCATAAACACAAAATGTATGAACCTATAGTGTCGTGTGGACCTTTTAATCTCGTCAGAGAGAGAGAACAAAAGAGAGAACAAAAGAGAACAACAAACCGGGTACCGCAGTAAGGGTTTACCTTCGATGTATGCCTCTATATATAAAACACCGCTCAAAGCACTGAATTACTGCCGCGTTTTCTACAACGACTAATGCTGCTCAGATCGCTTCACTCCAGCACCTATTAATCATCTGTTTCCGTGGTGGCTTCTTCATTTGAAACTATCCACATCCTCTTTCCAGACGTTTGGTCTGATAGAGCAGTCAGGCTGTGATCCTTTTCCTTGCTCTCGCGGGACACACTTTCTCACACTCACACCCACAGACGGCAAAAACAGACAGAAAACAGACAGACCGACACATGTTCGCTGCTGCCAGAGGGTGTTTAGTTTCAGCTCCCAGCTTCCCCTGTGGAGACAAAGTCACATGTAGTGTGGATGTCGAGGAAAACGGCTGCTTTATCGAATATGGAAGATGGTGGTTTGATCCAGGGGGGGGGGTCAGTGGTTTGGTCCTCAAATGAATTTTCCTGGAAGAGCCAGTCTATCATGAATGTATAGTTGACTTACTGTATATACGGTATGTTTGCAGAGACAACCACCAATTGTATGAAATGTGTTTTTGAAGACAAATTTGTTTCAGGCTTTTACACAATCATAGTTGTCTATGCTGATTGTTATTTAAATATGCATTATATGGCATAACATGAATAAATAACTGCTTTTTCTGTAGTGTTTCATACCGGTATCGGTCTCATTCAGTGAGACCGGTATTTGTGTATGTGTATAAAAAACCTCACTGGATATGTACAGTCACATTCATTTTTTACTGTAAGTTGACTGTACATTTTCCAGTAAATAGACTGTAAATGTGACTGTAAATAGACATTTACTGTAAGTGTGGCTGTAAATCTCCCCGTTTGCCGGACTAATAAAGGATTTTCAATTCAAAAAGCGTTCGATGACCTCCCGATGACCTTGTGTGTTCACTGCCCCACCTCTCCTCTCCATTGTCCCGTAGGTACAAGTCCAACGAGGACTACGTGTACGTCCGTGGGCGCGGCCGGGGCAAGTACATCTGCGAGGAGTGCGGGATCCGCTGCAAGAAGCCCAGCATGCTGAAGAAGCACATCCGCACACACACCGACGTCAGGCCCTACGTCTGCAAGTTCTGCAACTTTGCCTTCAAGACTAAAGGTCAGGGTGGAGTCTGTTCTGTCGCGCTCCCTTGGTCTGCTTTTG
>JAOPJJ010000086.1:9865545-9877109 GCA_027122795.1 Enchelyopus cimbrius | reverse complement strand
TCCCCCCCGCACACACACACGGAAATGGTTCCTTCACACCTCCCTTCTCCCCTGTGGTACGATAGGGGACCTTAATTTCTGCAACAGGCTAACAGGTAGAACGTTGAAAAATCGATGCCACCAGAAACTCCCTGGCGGTGCTAAATCCAGTGGAGTTCCTCCATTAACTGGAGCTAGATATCCTAGTGCAGTGGAGATCCATTTAATGGTCCCTGATCCCATTTAGAGGTCTGGAAACGTTATGACACCGACTTCTTACATTTTTGCCTCGCAATCATGTATGAGGGTCCCGTTTGTTTGTAGCAAGGAATCATCAAGCATTAGGAATTTTGTTGTGGTTACTCCTTGCTGGCCAGCAGTTCCTGGTATAATGGTTCATGGTTTTATAAGTTATTCTATCTCACACATGCACACACGCACACACAACCAGAAGTCCACACTCTTGACACTGGTGACCTCCAGTGGACTGTCAAAATCATTATATCACACTCACAACATATAAACTACAGTCCATAAAGGGCACTGTTGGAAAAGACCATTCCTAATTTTCCTTTCGAAACACACACCTACGTTGTGTGTATATTATGCTTTGTGTATTGTTCTTTCTGCTTAAAACACAGAATCCTGTGAACGTTGACCTCATCTAAATTGTAAATGTATAGCACTGGCACTGCATTTATCGACAAGGACATATATCATGCAAATAAAATCTCACAGGAAGAGACAGAGAGAGAGAGACACACATACACACACACACACACACACACACATACACTTTTCAAAAACAGGGTTGAATTAATCACCCTTTCTCTCTTGAGCAAAAAATAGAATAGTGATGATGTTTCCGTGTCGCAAACACAAACACACCTATATCTATTTCCATCCTTCTCCACTGTATCCTGCTCCCAGCATGCTGCCAGCCTTGCAATTTCAGTGACAGACATCCATCCTGTCCAAGCTTCCGTCAGCCAATCAGGGTTAGGGTAATGAGTGGCGATGAACACAGAGTTTGCAGCCTGTTAAGTGCTGGGGTGCACTGGAAGCAAACTATGTGAGGATTTCTATTCACCTTCGCTTTCAAACATTTACCTAAATCCACCGTCGATGACCAAATCAGATGACAAGCTGAGCAAGTTCATAGAAAAATACAGAGTCCATCAATCAAGACACGCAAGGGGGATCAAGACTAAGGCACTGAAAAAAGATAGAACGCAAAAATCTTCTCAGTGCGACAGGGACTACGGAGTCATCATCCCATCTTCTTTTCAAGATTAAGAATGAAGGGAAGTTTGGGATATGGCTGTACCAACATTGATTCATTAATCTGTCATCCATAGTGGATATTTTGTCATGGAGAGAAAGGATGATACATTCAAAAGCATCAAAAACGTTCCGTAACATTGTTCTCCATGGAAAAGAGCAGCAAGGCTGGCGAGCATTCACATTTTTGGCAATTCCATTTTGTGACTCAGGCAGCGAAGATGTTCATGTTTAGAGTAACATTGACGTTACTGACATCCGCTCGACTTTAAAAACACACTAAATTACATTTACTTCATGCTAAATTAATCAGTGAATTCTCGCACCAAGATAAGCCAGCTAAGGTGGCTCGGGCATCTGTTTCGGATGCCCCCGGGACGCCTCCCTCGGGAAGTGTTCCTGGCATGTCCCGCCGGGAGGAGACCCCGGGGAAGACCCAGGACACGCTGGAGTGACTATGTCGCTCAGCTGGCCTGGGAACGCCTTGGGATCCTCCCGGAAGAGCTGGTGGAAGTGACCGGGGAGAGGGAAATCTGGGTGTCCCTGCTCAGGCAGCTGCCCCCGCGACCCGGCCCCAGATAAGTGGAAGAAGATGGATGGATGGATGGATGGATGGATGGATGGATGGATCTTGCTTAGGGATGACTCCAGGTAAAAGGCAGACATTGGGGTTCAAACCCTGAACCTTTGGGCTGGGAGTGAGACCCCCTAACGATGACACTTCCCTGCCCATGGCAATGACAGAAAGAGAGGTTGCAACAGATAGCAATTAGCACACACATCCAAGCAGCCACAACGTCACGATCCCGTCACGAGTCATTAATCAATTCAATATTCACAGACGGCCCGTGCTTCCGTGCAGTCCAGAATCAAACCCAAAAACAACAGGCTCTCCCGCAGTGCAGTCTGCTTCAAAGTAGCTCGACAATATAAAGTAGGAAATCATTCACTGTCTTCATCTTTGTAAAACATGATTGTTTTGAAGCTATGAAGCAATCAAGACAGCAGTAAAGCTAAAGGCTTTAAATAGCAAGCTTGGGGTGGATTGGGGTTCAGAACTGCCAAGCACTCAATGCTTTTCAAATAATTATTTGAAAAGCATAATAATAATTAATACTTCTTCAGAGGAAATTCCACATATAATGTAATATGTATCATATAAAATGGTCTTCAATATTGATAAGTGTCTTTTCAGATATGATTTTAGATATATTCTGCTAAATATGTTTGAGTGAAGTTAACTTTATCACAAATCTATTAGCCTTTTTACTAATATGACAGAAACACTAAGCCTGTTCCAAACGAACCATTTCACTAGTCCAGCGCCTCCTATCGACTGGCAGAAGAAAAAGCAAAACATTAGATATGTCACGGTTTTGTTCAACTGGATAAACGAGATGTGACAGAAACTGAAATACCACTCGTATGATAACACCACTGAAGCATGCTGTCAAGTGGCAGGAATAGGAAGTTTCTAAGGGTGGAGTCATCGTCAGCCAACCATCAGGTGACGTGCAGGGCAAAAGGTGAAGCAGCTCATTATTTGTAGATGAGTCAGCAAGCATGGGGCGTTTCAAGAGAAGCCGTCATACAAGTTATGGCAGACGAGACCAGCCGAGGACGGCAAACTACACTCAAGTAGAATACCAGAGAAAATGCTGGATACTTCTGACTCGTCGTATGCCATATGTTCAGTCATTACATGCTAATGACCGGTTAACAGTCTAATACAGGGGTTCTCCATCCACGCGTACCCCTAGGGGTACTTTGGAGTACTGCAGGGGGTACTCGGAACATTTATACAAAGTATTGTTTATAAACGATATATATAATCCCTCTGTAATACAATCAGTTAAATCTAGATACTCACACACACGTTAGTGAGCAACTGAGCAAATACTCACTCAATTGTGAGTATTTGCACCATTTTAATGTTGATGTTGACAGTGTTAATGTTGATGTTGACAATAGAACGCAATATACATTATTTATGTTCATTTTCTTTTTTTCCCTCCCCCAAATGTGTTGTTACGTTGAAAGGTGTACTCAGCTGAAACACATCTTAGAGGGGGTACACTAGAAAAAGGTTGAGAACCACTGGTCTAATGTAATCGTAAGATATGTTAATGTCAGAAAGAAGAGCCATTACAAACCATGGATAGTGTATATGAAACTTGGTTATCCTGATGACGTCATCAAGGTATTCAGTGGTTTTACTCAACTGCCCCACCAATGTAGACATTGTAACCACACAAACCAGTATGAACAACAGAAACACAATAGAATGGGAACGTTTGCATGCATTGTCAGTCAACATACTAGGTTACGTTATACAACTCTTACAAATACTTTCTAGCTAACGACGCATAGCCGTTAAGACTGGTATCTCAGGCTGTCAACTGAACAGTCATGTAAACAAAGCGAAGATGCTACTGTTAGCCCGGCAAGCTAACGTCAGCGACCAACTTACAGTAGTACGCCACGACGGGGTCTCTTATTTCGTGCTCCTGTGCTGTCCGTAGATGGTGTTGAACAGCTTTAAACTGCACCGGTAGAGCCATTTTTTTCTAAAAACACTTAAGAACAACGGGTCAACATGAATGTAAAGTGATATCAGCGTCGTTGTTGTCAAAAACTCGTCTTGCGTTACTTCCGGATCTGCAACAAATAGGCGAACACTTCACACACGACGTCATTCAATGGTACCAGTGTACCCTGGGCGTGACTGCAAATACATATAAATGTTGCCGTGTATTTGAGATGCATTTAGAGCTTTCTAATCTAATCTGAAGACATTTTCCCTGATACCAAACGGAGTCTGCACTGAGATACTGCCTTTCGAAATAATTAGCTTTAATTATTCTGAAATACAAGTGATTCATAGTACTTTTATAATAATACAATACAAAGTATAATAATAATACCACAACAAATAGGCTATTTTATAAAAGTGGCTGTCTTTTATCTGTCAAGATAACTGTAGATTTATTGTAAAAACCACACAACCACATATATTGTTTTGTAAAAACTGATGACAGCAGCTGAATTAACTGAAAACAACACACTCAAAGAACAAAAAGCACACATGGCATTTGTTTAAAATATCTGAATCAGTCGTGAAACATCCCCTTTTATTTAGGAAAGTATGGTTGTAGACATTTGTGAAGGACACTTGAGAATAAGTCGGATAGGTGACATTGACAGTGAGTGAAAAATGAAATGAGGTAGAGTTACCTACCATATGTTTTTAATATATTTTACAACATAAGCAAAATCCAGAATACAAAAGTGAAGTCATTCCCTCTCTCTTGCTCTCATCACACTCTCTCTCTCTTTATATATATGTATATGTTATTTGTGTGTGTGTGTTTGTGTGTGTGTGTGCGTGTGTATGTGTGTGTGTATTTGTGTAATAACCAGACATACATGTATTACCCATATGTTAAACATGGATAACTTAATGGATAACCATTATGGCCGCTTGGTAAAGAAGGTCTATAGTATGTGAGGTTCTACTTTCAGGAATCAAAATGTGTTTGCTTATTAGATCAGACAATGAGTTCAACCTGATTCTAGAATGCAGAAGATTCTTCAAATGCAAAACTCAGAAAGATCAAGAATGCACAGTCCTATATGATTCTAATGTGCATTATTGAATTAAATAGCAAATATTTCACTATTAAGATTCAAATGATAACCACAGGTTAAAAGCCCACTACAGCTGCAGAACCATCTCTGGATGCTCAATTAACTGAAATTAGAAGATTTTGTCTTTATATGTTTCCAAGATGTGTAACCAGTAATCCCCAAAGCATCCGTACAGAAGAAGGCTCTGTGCCCTGCTGGCTCGACTACACTGCTTTATTACAATTAGCAAGCGGAGAAAAAGGATTTGAGAAAAGACTGTGAATCTATGAAGTCAGGTCGCATCATAGTGTTCCTGAGATGATCTACGCTCAAACGGAATACCGCTTCACAAAAGATGGATGGATGTCTGATAGAACACAAAAACAAATGTAAAACAGGAGAGGTAATCGTTTTAAAGTACGCCAACACTGTGACACCGAATGGAAAATCAAAGAAAGTATTATGTGTACTAAAAATAAAAGCCTTTATAAATTGAGATAGGTGTAAACAGAAACCTTGTCTATGGTACCACAAGTAGATGTGAGGCTTGTCGCAGTCTAACAGACAAGGGGAAAAAATCTACAAAAGGTTATGAAATCTAGAGCAACTCAAATGGTTTCAATTACTTGCCATGCTCATGACTTGTGAGATATCCTCTATAGGTTAACCCTCTTACTTTATATTGAAAGTAATATGTAATTTGTTGACATGTGGGATTGTAAATAACATCTAATGTATAATGTAATAATAAGAAGCATTATTTTTTATGATGTGTTTGTGTTTTTGTTTTATTTCCGGTTGTATCTAGGAATTTGTACCAATTTTAATAGCTTTTCACTTTGATTTCGGGGCCCAAAGCATACTGGGGCTTACACATTTGGTTTTGAATATAATTATTTGTATACAACACAGTCATAGGTCTATGTGTAGGTTGGTGTAGGTCTAACACCTGGTCTGGTCTTGAAATGTCTTCCCACCGGATACGTCCATGTATTAAATGATTGATGAACAGATGCAACATCTGCCATTGGACTGAGACACCGGTCTCAATACTGCACACAGACACACAGCCATCTTGTGTGTGAGCGCAAATAGTTATTGTTTATGTGTGTGTGATTGTGTGTGACCGAGGACACATGGCAGAGGTATAAGGTCAATACATCCATCCCAATATGTGTGATCTGGTTCTCCACCCCCAGACATGACAGAAAAGCATGGGATCAGGGGTGTTGGTTGTTGCCAGGTGACCCGCGGCCAGCGTTTGTGTTACCCGATCCTCTGGTCTTCTGTGTTTCAGGTTGGCCAAAGAGCGTATCCACCCATAGGTCATGTTGCTGTGTTGGGTGGATACACCTCTTGAATATTTGGCAACCATGAACACACAATTCATTTATTTGGGGTCTGCATTCCATTTGTCATCCCGGGTCAAATTTTGAATGCAAAATTTTGACATTTCTATTTAGTTGTGTCATGTTTCCGCAAATATTCTACAATGTTCCTCCATCCAACTAGCCACTATGGCCCCTAGGTGAGGAGGGTATGCTTGTGAACCTCCTTGTGTCTGCACGAGGTACTGCAGGTCCTCACCATCAAGAGGAGTAACTATAGACACTACATGTGTCTGAAGTCCTTCCCCCAAATCGGCTCGTATTTGTGTATTTGTGCGTGTACCGGTATAGGTTACTGTCAGTTGTGTGTTGGCTGTTGCCATCGCTGGTCTCCATCAGCGATCGGTCACTTGTTGTTGAGGTATCCCAGTCTCCGGCAGAGGATCTCGAAGATCTCCGCTACGCAGAGTAGGATGGTGATGACGGTGAAGGTGTACATGGCGCTGAGGAAGATGGTCTTCTCAAAGTGCTCAGGGACCATGCACTTGGACACATTGAAGGAACGCTCCAGCGCAATGGCGTCACACATGAAGAGAGGGTGGACCTGGAGGAGGGGGGAGGAGTGGGGGAGGCAAGGAGAGAGTGTATTCAAAACATAGAAAGCAAGGAAAGAAGAGGATTAGAAGAATACAGATAGAGAGGTGAAGCGGGGAGCGATAAACTTAAACCAAAATAAGAAACTTTGCCGGATCATTCGATTGTCATGTAGTTCAAGGAAATATACGACCGCTGTGTTCAAAGCCTTGATGAAAGTGTAACATCGGGGAAGGAGCGCTGTGAATCTATAAGAGTAAAGGCTTTTTTTCTAACCCCGGGGCTCCACTGAAAATCCTGAGGCAAACGCGGTATGTTTGCATCAGCGCCTCATCAATGCAGAAAGAAGGATGTCATCATTTCTGAACGACTTGATAGATTGACTTGTCACTTGTCACTGTCAATAATTGCGTGACTATACGTTTTTGGACAGTCATCGGATGCCCTTCAATGGTTATTGAAGTTGCTCAAAGGACTAGCTGAATTGAACAGTTGAAGAAAAAATTAGACGCAACATTGATGGCCGCAGCAGAGCCTGGTGCAAAAAGAAGAAGAAAAAAAAACATGAAAAATCGTAACTCGTAAACATTTGTACATTTCAATAAACCTTGTTGATACAATCATATCCCTATTTGATATTTACTTAGTCGTTTATGTATTTATATGGTAATTTCACGTAACTATACAACTCAGTCTCCATGAAAATAACATGGGAAAACTGGCCATATCCTTTTCATGATTATATGCTTGAATTTTTTTGCTTTTAATGCTGTATATGTATGTATGTGTTTCTTTTTTGTAATTTTTTTTTCATGCTATGCTTTTATTGTATTGTAATGCTTTTATGTATGTAAAGCACATTGAATTGCCTTGCTGCTGAATTGTGCTATACAAATAAACTTGCCCTATCTTGCATAAAGAAATTTGGGGCGAACCTGGAAGCCGAAGAGGTGGCTCTGCAGCCAGAAGGCGATGACCTCCAGGATGATGCGAAGCAGCACTGAGATGATGTAGAACACGGTGTAGATGGGCCTCTGGAGGATCTCCTCCTGGTCGATGGTCTTGCAGGCGGCGTAGAGATGGAACACGGCCCCGGGGAACAGCACAGTCACCAGCTGTAAGGCCCAGAACACCTGCACAGGAGAGAGGATGGTGGTGGTGGTGGTGGATGGTGGTGGTGAGGCCATAAGGGATGGAGGGAGGTAGGGAAAGAGGAAGGAAAAGAGGTTGGATGGTGACAGGAAAGGATAAGTCAAGGAAGGAAAGGAATCAAGGAAATAAGGGTGGGTGGAAGGGAGGGTGGGATGAAAGAGGGAGGTGGGAGGAATCGAAATAAGGAAAATTAGCAATGCCGGAAAGAAGCAAACCAAGAAACACACAACAGATACCGGTAACTAAACGCTGAGTATTTTAGCCAGTGACTGAAGGCTCAGAGAGCAGATGGTGTTTGGCTCTCCATAGAGCAGAGATGCTGGCAGGGGGCCCTGCCAATCATAACCTGGGCTGAACATCAACATGCTCATTGGCTGTGACTGCTCAGTTAGATTATGGCTATTAATAAACAATCAAAGAAAACATTGTTTTCATTGCATCAACTGAGAACAGTTTTGGTAGATGCATCGTTAAATTAATTCAGTTCAATTGAGTTATACAATGTTAATGTCTTGCCATGCAATGTGTTAGTTATTCATTCAGTTGATAGTAGTTTTGTTTCGTTGTATAAACAAAACTACTACCTTGAACCATATATATTGAGTAAAGCAGTGATTCTCAACTGGGTCTCAACCCAAAAGTGGGTCGCAGGGCCGTTTTGAGTGGGTCGCGGGTGCTGCACATTTCTCTGCAAATCAATTTGGATGTTAAAATGTGGATGTCAAAATGTATCAGCACTTTTCTATGCAAATTCATTTGGATGTTAACATTTTGAATACAAAATATGTTCACGGATTTTGCTAGACCCGATGAGAAACACTGGAGTAAAGGACCATGTACAGTTAAAATCTGAACTTGTCCGTCCACAGATAACCACTAATTCACTGCATATATGTGAGGCCCTGTACCTGCGGCGTGATTGGTCGAAACTGGTTGTAGCAGAAGAGGTTGAGCTCTCTGCGGTCGGGGTCGCAGCTGAAGTGGAGTGCCTCGTTTCCATACACAGCGAAGCCCAGCACCCCCAGGAAGAACATCCGCACCGAGCCGAAGAACAGGGTGTGGAACTGGCCTATCACCGTAGGAGGCCTGAGCTGCACACACAAACACACACACACGTGCAGACACACACACAAACAAACAAACAAACAAACAAACAAAAACATCAAAACATGCAATAACAACCGTATAAATACACATGCAAGATGAACATACAGTACATTTGGTCAGCCAGATAACTCGCACTTACAGTCTTCAGTCTATGTCCAAGTTGAAGAAGTATAAAGACTAATTATTCCAGGAAAACAGTTCCCACCCACTCACACTCATTTAATCGTCTCAAAGCTCTAAAGGACATTAAGAGAACCACTCATCGTAAAATTCCACTAAAACCATGAGCTAAGCATCCAAAGGACAAAGATTAAAAGCGGATAATTTCCATGTTCAATGGGAAACTTAGCGAATGGCTGATGCACTACAGATAGTCTGAAGCACCAACAAATGGACGATAATCTGTTGTGCAGAATTAAGGAGCCTACTTACACATCCTTCATAAAAGTTTTTTATGTAGTTTAAAGACATGGCTCGTTGTGTGTCGTTCGTCCCCTTTCAGTGGTTGCCGGGCTTCGCTTGGCCCACATGGCCGATTTGCTGGAACCGGTCAGAGGACATTTGGGCCTCAAAAGCATCCTGTATCTCGCATCGACCTCTCTCCCTTCCATTCTCTCTCTCTCTCTAGCCATTGGTCTTTGTGATTGGGCCTCCCTCCCTCTCTTTCACCCTAAAGCCCATGTCAGTGCATTTTCCCCCCTTTATCCGCACTGTGCATCCATTGACTCTGCTCAGTAGAAAAGGGACAACAGAGAAATGCAAACAATGGCCGCGGGCGCACGTGGTCCTGGTGTAATAACGGCGTCAGCGAAAATGCACCTCAATGCCGCCAGAGACTGCGTACATGCAACTAAAATACAATGCAATTGTTGTCACACCTCATCAGGTAGCTATATACCAAGGCCTTTACCTGTTCCATTAGGTGTTTTTTTCTTCACTTTTCACGTTTTTTCCCGGGTTTAATTTTTTTTTCACTTTTAAAGTTTTTGTTTTTAAATGATCGGCCAAGCTTTGCTTGACATACATCTAAACGTTTTCTCTTCGAGAACATCTCGATCAATGTTAAGCCAACACATATTGCAATTCACAAGAGGGCCAATAGTAAAAGTTACGACCCAAAATATGTAATAAACCAAAACAGAAAGTCAAAACATCGTAAAAGTGAAGCCAAGTTCGCGGTGACGCTGCGCGGTACACACCCTGCACTTCAAATACTTCTGGAAGAGCATTCACGTTGAGTTGTCGTCCCAAATAAAGTCGTTGTTGAGCTATAAGACCACCACCACCACAGAAAACGATCGAAACAAAAAAAATTAAAAGCCACAAGTGCACAGTGTTCAAATAAAAAATGGAAGTCCACACACCAACCGTAATCCTGGCGGCGTGTTGTTCATTCCCCCACTTTTGACTCAGAGCACGCGGGCTCCTAAACTCATGTCAGTCGCGTGCACCCCAGGCCAGAGCATGCGGGCAGAGAACCATCATCATGGTGGAGGCGGGAAGCGCCAGCGCGTGATTTGAGGGGGGCTACCGATGGCGCGCGTAAATAGAGAGGGACCTCGCTCGATGTTCTTTTTGACGGTCTGTCAGCGGTGTGTGCGTGTGTGTGAGAGAGTGACAGGTCTATAGGTCACAGTGAAAAGCTTTGACTTGAGTGTTATGGAAAACTTGACACTGAGGGGACACATCAGCCTGTGTAATTGTATAGGGCCGCACGCGCTCTGACTGGCCTATAGATCATAGGGCGCGCATGGAACGCGCGGAATGACAGACCATTTCAGTAGAACACACAGACCACGTGAAGGAAAACAGTTTGTAAGAACTAGCATACAATTCATCGACTAACGAAAAGGCGGATGAAAAAAAAAGCAAAACCATACATTTCACAAAAACGAACAACTATTAGTTTTCTACTATCAACTGATTTAATTACGGTAATCCATTCGATAGAGTACCAGGGACAAACAGCTGTTCACGTTGGCGTCAACTAAATAAACAGAATGTGATCTCGCGAGATAGAGATGGTCTGCTGAAGTATATGTTTAATGTGTTGATAATATCAAGGCGTGTGTGTGTGTGTGTGCGTGTGTGTGTGCGTGCATGTGTGCGTGTGTGTGTGTGTGTGTGTGGGGGGGGGGGGTATTTTGACTGCGTGTATAGGAAAACTTGCCTGGTTGGCGCGGCGCTGTGTGCAAACGTCACAGTGCGTCGCAGGGAATTGGCAACCCGACGCGTTTTAACCTCAATCCACGACGAGAGATTCTTCAATAGCTTCGAAATGTAGTTCAAGCATTGCCGCTCGAACTCGATTCACAAGTCTAACTGCCGCGTGCTTCCTGCTCTGAAATAATCTCCACGAAACATCACCGTGACAGTCATATCGACAGAACGGTGTGCAATTGAAACGATACGTGTTATAAAGTTCTCTCTCTCTCTCTCTCTCTCTCTCTCTCTCTCTCTCTCTCTCTCTCTCTCTCTCTCTCTCTCTCTCTCTCT
>JAOPJJ010000086.1:9791704-9801859 GCA_027122795.1 Enchelyopus cimbrius | reverse complement strand
CCCCCCCCCCCCCCCCCCCCCCCCCCCCCAAATGAAAAGGAAGAGGATGCGTCTCTCTGCTCCGTTTGTTTGGGTGCATGGAAAACCACCTGTGGCACGCAACACACTCGCACACGCACAGCTCTTTAGATAGTCCCCTCACTGTGTATGTGTGTGTGTGTGTGTGTGTGTGTGTTTGATGGATTCAGTGTGCAGATGTGTTGGTGCTTATCACATGTGTTCTTGAGTAGCTGGATGTGCACAGGCATAGTGTGTGTGTGTGTGTGTGTGTGTTTGTGTGTGCATTTAACACATTTTCTGTCTTTTCTTGTGTGAGGAATTGTAACAGCGGCACGTTGCCGCGAAAAAACACAACTCACCTATTTCCTTTGCTCCGTCTCTGTCTCACCCCTCCTGTCATTTACTCCCATCCCGCTTCACCATCTCACCCTCTGTCTCTCTCTCCCTCTCTCTCTCTCTCCCTCTCAGGTTATTTTGACGGCCACGCACTGGCGCTGGACTTCCTGTCCCTGGGCTTCAGGGAGTGTGCGTCCGAGGTCTCGCGCTTCCTGGGCTCCGTGGAGGGCCTGGAGCCCAGCGACCCCTTGCGCCTGCGCCTCCTCTCCCACCTGTCCTCCTGCGCCTCCCACCGCGACGCCGCCGCCATGACTCTCCTGGCCCCGGCCCCCCAACACCCTCCTCATCATCATCATCACCTCCACCATCATCCTCATCCTGCCGCGCCCTTCCACTGGACCGCAGCGGCCGCCGCCGCCGTCGCCGCGGCGACCGCCTTCCGCCCGTACCCCCCGCCCACTGCCTTCGAACCGAGCGTGCTCCCCGGTGGTGCCGGTGGGGAGGTGGGAGGAGAAGGAGGAGCAGGAGGAGGTGCTGGTAGTAGGAGGGGCTGCGGCATATTCGCCCCACACAGGATGGGGGAGGTGCTGCAGCGTAGCCCGTCGGTCTCCGCGTCTTACTCCTCCTCTTCCTCCTCCGACGTCACCTCCACCTCCTCGTCCTCATTCCCCTCCTCCTCCTGCTCCTCCGCCACCACTGCCGCCGCCACCCTGCTCCCCCGCTCCTCGCCGGCACCCCCCCTGCCTCGGTTTGCCCTCACGGCTCCCTCCCTCTCCTCCCCCAGCCCCCCTATCTCCTCCACTTCCTCCTCCTCCTCTTCCTCCTCCTCCCAGTGCAAGCACTACAGACCTTGGGGGAGAGAGGTCGGCGCTTGCTGACCTTCCCCCCTCATGTTTACTGACCACTACTCACCTTTAATATGAATTCTCAGACACACTTACTGACTGTTTTAACTGCCCGGTTGTAAAACTGCTGCCTGCCAAACTGCCTTACTTTGCTGGTTTGTAATTATATTGATTCACCAGGAATAACACTGAATGATTTTTGTGGATTTTGACACACCTGCTTATTTTTATGGCCCAACTGATTTCCTTTGCTGGCTGTTTGGGTGTCTCTCACGTCATCATTGAAGTTTTAAAGAAAAATTATAAAATATATTTTCTATGTATTTAGTTTTTTATCTGTAGCACTATGTGGAAATTGGATTTTCATTATCTTCACCAAACATGTACAATTTGCAACATAACTGTGCCCACATATAGGTTTTGAGTTATTTTCAAATGAATATACAAATATGAATTATTAAGGTGAGATAGAGGAGGTTGCAACTTATGAAATCATGATAACTAAATGTATTTTTTCTCTAGGGAAAAATGGAAAATGGCTTACAAGTCACTTGATATTCTCATTCAGCAAATGTGAATGAAATGTTACTTTTTTAGATAGTTTGCTCAGAATTTTCATCAAATTCATATTATTATAGCTCTTCTTTAAAACGCTGCATCTTAAATTGAACTTCATTCAATCCCTACTGATCCAAAGAAGCCATATTTAGTGATGATGTGGACACTTGTAGCCAACTGAGTGGTCGCTTGCGGCGATGAAGCTCTGTATCTTCACTCTGGCAAATAAATACTCTGTGAGTTGTTTTGCTCTCACAAATGAAAACCATGATCACGATATGCAGTTATTTGTGACTGTGAGTGAAAGAGAGAGCGAAAATGTGTATAACGATTTACGTGCTTGAGAGATGTACAGAAGCCCCACCAGCATCACTTTGAAATGAATGAGGGGCATAACGACGTGGATGGGACAGGTCATCCGGCCTATAGGCGACCACACTGGGAACGCCGACCCGGTAAGCCAAATGCATTTCTTGCGCTGGTTTACACAATTAATCGACTGACGCTCAATATGCCAGCGCTCCCAACCCTGTGTTGGTCGATTCTTTTTAATTAGCTTTCATGTAACCTATCATCATCTGATGATCCAACCCTAATTACAACATAGGTTTCAGAATTAATACTATAAATGGAGTAGGCCGAAAATGTGTGGCCCGTGTGACTCTATATCTAGATATACAGTAGATCTTCCATAACCCTATATTCATTCAAGTCGAAAATACGGGTTTGCCTAGCCTTAGCAAAAAGCGAGCTCGACATTAATGTTTTCAAAACAAATATTTATTTAAACAAATCCAACTAGCAAACAAAACGTGGTCTGTGAATAATGGAGAAAAAATAAACTCGATTTTGAGGGATAGACTCTTCTCGCAATTAACAGTCTCCAGCAGGTCGAACATAGAAAAATCCCTTGTAAACAAGTGCTGAGACACACCTCCATCTCCAGCTCCCTGGTGTCTGGATAGGAGCTAGGAGGTCAGTGATATCATGTTGTTCGGACTTAAAATCTCAATCCAGTAGCCGTCTGGGTCCTGGATGAAGGCTAGATCTTTCATCTTACCTGGATGAGGAATAAATGCACACACATATAAATATAATCAAATCGAATATAATCAATCGATGATGGTGCTGAAAGGATAATGACTTGCAAAACGGGTTCATTGGTTAGATTCACATGTTGGTACATTGCATCGATTAGACGTGTTAGTTGGCTAGGAGGTTAGTGGATCATGACCACCACCTGGTGGTGAAAATCAAGGTGTACAGGAAGCGAAGCTATACTTGGTAAGTATATAGACGCAACACACATTCCATCGGAGCTGCCAATTTAGTGAAAACACACCCATTTCAGGCTTCTTGACAAAGGTCACTCCAAGATCTTCAAATACTTTGCAGGCAGCGTAGACGTCGGGAACAGCAATGCCAATGTGTCCTGTAGGGGACAGAGAGGGTGGTGAAAAATAGGATTAGACCACATACCGACACACCCATACACAACCACAAACACCCAGTGACAGGCTGATGTTAATGCAACACAGAATAGCAAAGTAAAGCTCTTGGGGGTGGATGCTTGCGACAGATCAGTTTCCCCCCAAAATACTTCAAGTGTGTAAGATATGTGTATGTGTGGGTTAATACGTCACAGCCTTCAAATGGATGCAGTGCATGGGCGAATCATGTTTTTTGTATGCGTTTTCTGTATTCACGTGTACTTCCTCACCAAAGCCTCGAGGCTCCGAGTTTCCATTATGATGTGTCAGATTCTCATCAGACTCCGAACCCCAGTTGCTAGAGAGAAAGAGAGCGAAAGACATTGAGTTTGAGACGGAGAAAGAGAGAGGAGAAAAATAGATAATGAGTCTGAATCTGAGCCTGATTTTTATATTTTTTGTAATTTCTTGGGGAAGTTTGAAAATCTTCTTCGTCCAAATCCCATTTTCTTATTTTACCCCTATCCCTCTTTTTCGAGTGCCCCCATCTTGCCCCTCTGGACAGAGTTGCTATAAGGGGTTAGAGGTTGAAATCCTCTCCTGTGAAATTGGACAACACTTCAAGACTCTGCACTTCCAGGCAGTAGTGATGGATGTGTTCACTTAGACACATGATACGTTTGTTGCAAACGCGTACATCACAATCTTTTTCTGCACCTCTGGCACTGCCCACATTTTGGAACTTCTCTGCGGATGATGGCATCACAAACATTGAGTGTGATTGGTCAGAAACTCAAGGCAGCTGCGATTCAGAAACAACACTTCTTAACTGATGGAACATTTAGTGAGCAAACCAAAACCACATTGAGTTTCACATAATTTTGTCTGCAAAGAAAAATGGAGGTAAGGGTTAGAAACTTCATATCCTCCACTTCTCTTTTTCAAGGACCTCAAAGACCCATAGGGTCTGTCTCGCGCAATTATTTACCCTGAATTATTTTGAAAACTTGAAAGAACCTTGAAAATAAATGTGGTACATTGTCCTTAATCATGCCGAGCCTCAAGCTATGTTGAATATTTTGACTCCGAGACAAATTGCAGGTATGCGCAAATACGCTTATGCAACTGAACCGCAATTTGTCAATGAATCACATGACAGCTCCAGAGTAGCAAAGGGACCTCAAATGTGGCAAATACTTTAAATACATCCCCCTTATTGAAAATGAGTGCCTATCAAAGTGCTTACCAAATGTGTTTTTTAAATGCAAGTCAATATGGGAAAGAAATGGTCAACCACTCTCCGAAGACAAACAACACAGACAAATATAACCAAGCATAAGCCATCGCCCCAAAGGAAAGGACAACCTTGACCACATCAATCAACGGTCAGCTTCAAAGGGGCCGGGGGGGCTCGGTGTCCTTGCCTGTAAGCCTAGCTAGCATAAGCATGTTCGCATACTCAACAATAAACTGTGAGGCAAGTCGGCTCATGCAACCAGATACATTTTCCTCCGCTCCCCGCTGTAATGGGTTGTTCTGGTCTTTAGGGTTGTTCTGGTTGTTCTGGTAGAACGTAGGTTTATACGTTCTACGTGTTTGGTTGTAGTCGGTTTCTTTCATTCATTTTAATGTTTTTTTGTTATTTATTCTAAAGAGTTGGTTCTGGTCAGTTAGGTTTCTGTTATTGGTGTGGTTTTTGGTTCTAGTTGGTGCCTTACTGTCAGTTAAGGTTAAGGTAAGTTGTTCTCCTTACTGAGTGAGCTCTATGGTTCCCCGGCGGGAGAACGTCCAGGCTGTCCTCTCCTTTATCTCGGTGGGGATCTCTGAGCGTTCCTCGTAGCCGAGGAAGTAGAGAGAGAAACGCATCGAGGAGAAATCGATTTTCTGAAGCAGCCTACAATAGACCAATCACAAGAAATAATCACTGGTGAAAAAGGTTTAAAAAACAACTACATTAGAGCCCAAAGACAGATACTTTAATGAAAATACATGTCCCCTGGAATTGTCTCTTTCTCTCTAAAATTGTCTTGTTTACTAAACTTTCTCCATCCTTCTCCAACTGTGACCTCTCTCTCTCTCTCTCTCTCTCTCTCTCTCTCTCTCTCTCTCTCTCTCACACACACACACACACACACACACACACACAAAGATATACACATTTTTATAAGTATTTCAAAAACCAGAAACTCACGTCATGCCTAGAACACGCGTGTAGAAATCTAAAGACTTCACTGGGTCTTTGACTCTCAACATGGTCTGTTGCATCATGAAATCCTGCAGAAAGTGACAGACAGACAGACAGACACCGACAGAGTAAGGGAGGTGAGAAAGATGTTCAGAGCGTGTTACAACTTGCAGAGTGGATTCTTTCCCTTTTTATTATGAAAATAGCAACTGTATCAATTTCGACTTTTCTACATTATTATGATAGGCAAATCAATAGCAGGCATATGCTTACTGCTCAAATACATTGCTAAACTGCAATGAGCTGTCACATACACATACAGCATGCCTGAACTTGTAGGAAGGCCTATTCATTGCTTGTCTCAACTGATATTTACTTACTCGAGTGATCAGGTTTCCTTCTTTACACGCATCGGATATCGCCTCGTCAGTCAACCCTTTACTTTCCATCATTTTGTTTGTTTTTTAATTCAGGAACGGAACAAGATCCAGTTGCTTCTGTGATGATAGCCTATCCTCTATGCGGTACTCTCGTCGAGAATGTGTCGGGCGTAACTGTCGCTGGTTACATATCCATGTATTTGTCTCACACACAATGAGGTGAACTTGTCGTGAAGACGCCGTTGTGTAGTATTGACGTGCGGGCTCTTCCTCCTCGGTGGCTGGTGATGTCACTGAGCTGGCGTAGAGCGCCTGGCCAGTCAGAAACACGTTCTGCAAGTCTGGGCAGGTTGTCGTGCAACCTGGAATTAACGACTTCTCTCCCTCCAAAAGTTGTTTTTATTGCTCTTGTCTAGAAACTGACAACGTATGATTTAGAGCAGTGGTTGTCAACCTGTTTCTACTAGTGTACCCCCTCTAAGATATATATTCTTAGAATATATAGCCTATATATTCTAACAAATATTAAATAATTTGATTGGGAGAAGGCCAGATTGAAAGTAGTCTATATTCTCTATTGACCAATTAAAAAAATGTGCATTTTAAATAACCTTTTCAAATAATGAATAACCATCAGCCACAACAGAATTCAAACATCGTTTTATTTGAACTACACATGGTCTTTTTTCTCTCACGGATATGACAAGTAAATGATTCACATTTATATATACAAATATACATCAGCTTCTAGAGGCATGCCCCCAATGACTGCATGCAATTGTTTCACTGATCAAAGACGAAAAGAAAACGTTGGCCATCTTAACCAGCCTTCCTCAACCAATATAAGACAAAAGTTGCAACGCTTTCTGGAAATGGTTAAAAAAAATCTCCCCATGTCACATTTTCAGAAACATTTCTACCAAGATTCTGACTTCTCTGTGTTGGCGATGATGAAAACAAAAACTACTTAGAAGTGGTTCATTTTTGGAGTGTTTTTGATAAGGCTTGACCTTATGAGGCAGGTGGTTTTGATCACCCCCTTATCTCCTGCGCATGTTCTCCAGCAGCAGGACCACCAGGCGGTTCTTCAGGCTGAGCAGTTTGCTGCCATAGGTCTCCCGCAGCACGGCGGACAGCCTGCAGCGCAGCGACCGCAGGCAGGGTAGTGAGCGGCCATCTTGGATGTTAAGAAGCGTGTGGAACAGCTCCAACCACAGCTCGCTGTGGGGGTTCCTGTTGAGGCCCACCGCCATTGTTAGCTAAAAAAACTGGCAGCTAACGGATGCATGTGGTTTGTAAATGCCAATCAACAGAACACAGGGGCTAACGGACGCAAACAGTTCCAACATGAGCTAATGTAGCAGGCGCTTATGTTGGCTAATAAAATGTATAACTTGCAGGTCCATATGCTTACAATAGCCAACAGACAAATATGGCATAATGCTGACACATGTAATAGGGAAATGAAATTCTTTTGCATGATCTTGATCATTCAAATGAACATATGTTCTCCAGTTGGATCGTTCATATGCAAATGCGAAAAATTGAAGAAAGAAATGCACAGAAGATTCATTCCAAATGTATGAATCGTTCATGAATCGCCCATTACTACAATGTAGCATACATGCTAAAGCAAGAGCTGCCATGTCTGCTAATAAAAGGAATGGCTGACGAACATACACCATTAGCCAACTTAAGCTAATGCAACCAAAGTCAACAAGTACATTCAGCGCTAAGGCAACACATAACTTATGGGCACAAGTGATGTGAAACAGCCCTCATACCGGATGACAAAGGAAAAACATGCAGGCCAACAAACACCTACAGTGCTACTGTTGGCCAATAAAAGAGAGACGGTACCTTCTGAACACAGCGTTGGTCTTCCAGACTCCGTCCTCCTGCTTCACCTGCATGTACGTTCCAAACAGCATGCAGTACACGGTGCCCGCCATCCCAAAGTAGTCCGTCTGAAAGAGAAACTTGTATATTAGCTTTTTATCTCCCAGAAAAATTCACAGTACCGCATGGTGATTTAACTTCCAACAGAAGTCCGTTGCTCTTGTAGTAGTCATCTGTATTCATATTTTATGAAATCAACCCATTTCAATTGACCTGATAGGACCAGGGTCTGCCGCTGAGCATCTCCGTGCACTGGAACCCAGAGGTCAGGCACCGGGCGGTGAACTCCGTTCCTTCCGGGAACAGATCCATGTCTATGCTCTGGCCCATGTCCACCAGGACCATGCCGTGCTCCATCATGTCGGGGTCCAGACACTGGCTCTCCAGGAACCTGCGGCGCACCAGGATGACAAGCGTTCAGTGGAAGGGCATTGTCAGTTTGGCCCAAAAAAGGTTCTGGGTTCAAATCCCAATGTTCACATCATAACTTAAAGTCGTCCTTGAGTAAAATATTTGAATTCCTTCTGAACACCTGGTACTAATTGGTTGTATCAGTGATTTTCTAGCTGCCCGCCCCATAAGCAGGCAGTCAAAAAAAAAAACACTTCTCTGTAGGCAGCCTATGCTCTGAGAACATAGACAAAAACAAATGGGACTACCAGCCACTCAACCACTCGGAGCATAGGCTGCCTACAGAGACGTGTTTTTTTGCTGCAGTCGCCGATACAACCTTTAAGTCACACCTTAAACGCCGATTCTAGGCGGAAACCGCATCTCTGTAGGCAGCCTATGCTCTGAGATCGTAAGCAAAACAGATGGTAATAGTAAACAAACAGCTGAATCGCTGATACAACCTTTAAACCGGTCCGGCAGCACTTCCATTCATAGCCGCACCATTTATAGCCATTAGGTTTCCAGCTAGACTCCATTAGGCCCAGCAGCATCTAGCCGATTCAAGCCAACCAATGAATGCGCCAGTCCCTCACCTCTCTCCCAACAGGAGGTTGTCGGGCTTGATGTCGGCGTGCACCAGGCGTACGCGGTGGAGCTGCTCCATCATGTGCAGCATGCATGCGGTGAAGTACATGACCAGCGGCTGGGGCATCACCTTGTCGCTCAGCTTTTTGTACAGGTTGACTGCGTTCTGAAGGGAGCGGGGGAAAGGGATCGTTTGGAAATGGATTTGCCCAAACTGACTGGAAGAAAATGGAGCGGGGCGGAATTCCCGCCTTGTTAAGACAAACGTTGTTTTATCTCACCAGTAGCGTGCCACAGCGGTGCAGCTCAGCCAATAGTATGCTTCCGTTGTGGAAGAGGTGGGCGGACTGGATGTTGCTGTACAGGTGTCTGACAGCAGGGGGCAGCCTCCCGTCTAGCTGGGTGTTGATGTAGAACTCCCAGGGATTGGCCGGCTTCTGAACCTGGAGAGGGAACATATGATTCAAAGATACAATGATTGGTTTTGCAACGATCCCCTTATTATTTACTTCAATTAAACATGGCAAACGACTTCAAGAGCATTGATGTACCAAGTTAAAGGTTGTATCAGCGATTCTGCGGTTTGTTTACTCATACCAGTTGTTTTTGTTTACGATCTCGGAGCATAGGCTGCCTACAGAGATGCCTACAGAGCGTTTTTCTGCTGCAAAATCACTGATACAACCTTTAAGTCACACCTTAAAGGTTGTATCGTGATTCTGGGCCGAACCGCGTCTCTGTAGGCTCTGTTTTTGTGTAATCTTGGGAGCATAGGCTGCCTGCAGAGACGCTTTTTCTTAACGGCCTGCTTATGGGGCGGGCAGCTAGCGGATCGTGAGGAAAGATCGCTGATACAACCTTTAACGTTCAAATATTTTGTTAATTCTGACAAATATATGTTAATGCTGACTACAGTAATCTGATGCAGTTTGATTTGAGTTTGCCATGACTGTCTCGTTTCAAAAAGGAGTGTGCGTGTGCAAATGGTATGTATGGGACGTGTTGGCAGCAGTAGTTGGGTTTACCTTTATCACCATTTTCTCAGAGGTCATGGGGTCGCTGGCCTGGTAGACTTTGGCAAAGGCCCCCTCCCCCAGCAGGCAGTCCACCCGCAGCGAGGCCTGACCTGTTTAAGGGGTACAGAGTGAGTCTCATTAACACATTGGCCCTTGGCGCGCACACAGCAGCAAAAGCATTCGCTGCTTCACATTGCAGTACGATTAATATCGATTTTTGGTTCATGGATCATTCCAGAAGGACTTGTTTTATTTTTCTTTGCTTTGCTTGATGCTCAATGGATGAATAACACTTATAAAGTGTATCTTACTTCTCAAAAGAAAAACTATGACTTGCAAGTTAAAAAAAAGGGGAAATTATGTCGGGACAAAACCTTATCAACAGGATGCGATAGTTTGGCCTACCCAAACCACTCAAACCAGGAAGTGACTGAACTTCACTCAACAATGAGTGTATATTTGTTTTGTGTACGGGTGTGGTCACTCAGAGCCCCTTCCATCCACCCTCTGTCTCGCTAGATGACGTCT